>SJYV01009325.1:18768-59248 GCA_006410875.1 Neotragus pygmaeus | reverse complement strand
AGTCCTGAGTGGTCATTGGAAGGACTGATGCTGAAGCTGAAACTCCAATACTTTGGCCACCTCATGAGAAGAGTTGACTCATTGGAAAAGACTCTGATGCTGGGAGGGATTGGGGGCAGGAGAAGAAGGGGATGACAGAGGATGAGATGGCTGGATGGCATCACCAACTCGATGGCCGTGAGTCTGAGTGAACTCCGGGAGTTGGTGATGGACTTGGAGGCCTGGCGTGCTGCAATTCATTGGGTTGCAAAGAGTTGGCATGACTCGAGTGACTGAACTGAACTGAACTGAAGAAATGATTAAATTAAATTGAAGACTTGACTGTGGACTCTGAAAAGCAACAGGTTCCCAACAAGCTTTTTAAGTGTTCCCCTGTTATGGCCTGTTAAATGACTGGATCTGGGGCTTCTCAGATCTTCCTATAAACTCTGACTTCTCTACCTTTGCCCAGTGATTCCTGATGAATGAATAGTGATTTTACTCTGATCCTCCAATGCCCCTTCCAGGTCTTTACTTCCCCAGTTCTTGGGACAATTGTGTAAGGTCTAATTCTTAGAGCAGATTTTTTTTTTACCCATAGCATGTGAAGTGGCTATCTTTTTTAAGGGAACACTGACTGTTACATGTAGTAAGCCTATGCAGGGCTAGCCTGCTTGGCATGGCCTTGTAGCAGCCACTCTTCTGTCTGGTGCAAACCTTGGGCCACTTGAATTTAACCAAAATGGTAGTACTTCTGATCTTGCAAAGCTTCTTGGACTCTGAACTGCTGCTGCCCCTGCTGCTGCTAAGTGGCCTCAGTCATGTCCGACTCTGTGCGACCCCCATAGATGGCAGCCCACCAGGTTCCGCCATCCCTGGGATTCTCCAGGCAAGAATACTGGAGTGGGTTGCCATTTCCTTCTCCAATGCATGAAAGTGAAAAGTGAAAGTGAAGTCACTCAGTTGTGTCCAACTCTTCACGACCTCATGGACTGCAGCCTACCAGGCTCCTCTGTCCATGGGATTCTCCAGGCAAGAGTACTGGAATGGGGTGCCATTGCCTTCTCCGGGACTCTGAACTAGAGGAGCTAATTGGGAGCTGGTCCTTGCAGGTCACTGGAGCCTGGCTATCAGATTCCACTTACTCAGTACCAGTGACACTGTTATGTGGGGACAGCATCTGTTGTGTTCATCAGAAGCAGAACCTAGTATTTTCTGTGATCAGCACACCCATCACCTGCTAGCAGCCAGGAGATAATTATGCGTCCCATTAGAGACACAGAGGAATCTATAACTGCAACCAATTTTGATAGGTACCACTCTGGGAACAGGTGAGGACCCTCTGTAAGAGGAAAGTAATGGAGGAAGGGGTGATGTGCCTGGTGCTCCTGCTCTGCAAATCTCTAGTAATCATGACCCTCAGAGCTGGAGACAGTGTTAGAGGTCATCCAGGTAGGTCTCCTGGGCTCTGTGGGCCTCATCTCTGCAGGCTTCTTGACCAGGTTCAGAGTGAATGACTGTTTCCACGACTCCATTTGGTAGCCTCCTGGTGAGCATGAGTATATCTGGGATTGAGTTGAAATCTAATTTACTGATTTTTCAGCAGTCAGTTGACTTTATGTTTGACCACACATTCAAACTGAGTTGAACTTAGACTATAATCATGGCTGACTGCATAGAAATAAACTTTTTTTTTTCTTCCCTGCAATGCTCTGGCCACAGACTGGGCCTTGGGAACGTCCTGGCTGCCATAAAATCAGGGGCTCAGCTAATTACTATCACACGGCTGTGTGAAATATGCGTGTGCTTTTCAGGTCAACCTGTACTCCCATTGTGTTATGTTAGTCGCTCAGTTGTGTCTGACTCTTTGCGACTGCATGGACTATGGTCCACCGGACTCCTCTGTCCATGGTATTTTCCAGGCAAGAATAGTGGAATGGGTTGCCATTTCCNAGCCTACCAGGCTCCTCTGTCCATGGGATTCTCCAGGCAAGAGTACTGGAATGGGGTGCCATTGCCTTCTCCGGGACTCTGAACTAGAGGAGCTAATTGGGAGCTGGTCCTTGCAGGTCACTGGAGCCTGGCTATCAGATTCCACTTACTCAGTACCAGTGACACTGTTATGTGGGGACAGCATCTGTTGTGTTCATCAGAAGCAGAACCTAGTATTTTCTGTGATCAGCACACCCATCACCTGCTAGTAGCCAGGAGATAATTATGCGTCCCATTAGAGACACAGAGGAATCTATAACTGCAACCAATTTTGATAGGTACCACTCTGGGAACAGGTGAGGACCCTCTGTAAGAGGAAAGTAATGGAGGAAGGGGTGATGTGCCTGGTGCTCCTGCTCTGCAAATCTCTAGTAATCATGACCCTCAGAGCTGGAGACAGTGTTAGAGGTCATCCAGGTAGGTCTCCTGGGCTCTGTGGGCCTCATCTCTGCAGGCTTCTTGACCAGGTTCAGAGTGAATGACTGTTTCCACGACTCCATTTGGTAGCCTCCTGGTGAGCATGAGTATATCTGGGATTGAGTTGAAATCTAATTTGCTGATTTTTCAGCAGTCAGTTGACTTTATGTTTGACCACACATTCAAACTGAGTTGAACTTAGACTATAATCATGGCTGACTGCATAGAAATAAACTTTTTTTTTTCTTCCCTGCAATGCTCTGGCCACAGACTGGGCCTTGGGAACGTCCTGGCTGCCATAAAATCAGGGGCTCAGCTAATTACTATCACACGGCTGTGTGAAATATGCCTGTGCTTTTCAGGTCAACCTGTACTCCCATTCTGTTATGTTAGTCGCTCAGTTGTGTCTGACTCTTTGCGACCCCATGGACTCTACAGTCCAAGGAGTTCTCCAGACCAGAATACTGAAGTGAGTAGCCTTTCCCTTCTCCAGGGGATCTTCCCAACTCAGATTCGAACCCAGGTCTCCTGCATTGCAGGCAGATTCTTTACCAACTGAGCTATCAGGGAAGCTCATACTCCAATTAGCAATGTATAAAAATCAGTGTTGTTTTCTGGCCACCTCTGGCTATTGTTTAAAAATTGTGAAAAAGCGATATCTCACTGGTATTTTAATTTGCATTTCTTTGGTGCCTATAGTGGTATGATTTTCCCATATGTTTATTGTTACTTGGGTATCTTTTAAATAATATGTTCATATCTGTTTCTAATCTTCCTGAGCATTTGTATTTTTTTTAACAATTTATTAGAGCCCCTCTGTGTTAATGATTTTATTCACATGTCTGTAAATATTTTGCAGCTATATGCCCTGTCTTGTTGTTTTCCCATAATTTTGCCTTATTACTTATGCAGCACTCTGGCTCCTGGATAGCAGGGTTAAGTAATTTCTTTAGGGATATTGTGAACTTGCACCATTGGCATGGAACCTGGCCTCTCACGGAGGGGACGGACATTCATATTATATTTTTTGGCCAGCCTAGCTGATTTTTTTCTGTGAAGAGTTTCATAGGCAGTAGACATCAGCAAGAAACTAGGAAAACAGAACCCAAAGGGTCTGCATGTTAGTTTATGGGACATGTTTCTAGAACCACATGGGAATTGCTTTGTTGGTTGGTAAAGTTCCTGACAGCAAGTAGTCAGTAAATATGGATGGTGCCCAGACTGGTGAAGCCTGGGGGACAAAGCAATCATGTTTGTAAACATTCTATGAAAAATAAACATATTTTCAGAGAAAATCCCTTTTAAAAAATATGGGAACTGAGCAAAAACTTCCTCACTTAATTTTTAACTGAAATCCTTTTTTTTCATTGTTACATTATAGTTATTCCTCTCCTCTCTAATTTCTTACATCCTTAAGTGGACAAAATCCCTTTTCCTTGAGATTACCTAAGAGAAGCTATAGTTTTCAAAAATGGACGTTATTAGAAACAAGGAGAAAAGGGAAATCAAGAGGTATAAAACTACAAAAGAACAGAAAAAAATGGTCATAAAAGAGAGTTTTCAACTTTCTAAGATAACTTCAACTGACCCCAGATGCTCTAACTGGCACAGTTTATAGATGGGTTATATAGGTTAATTTCCTTTTTCTCAAGTCCCTCTGCACCTTAAGAATCTCCATTCTACAGTTTCTGAGCTTCTTCTTGTTCCATTCTTCCCCTCCACCAGCTTCCCCCTGCCCCCACCCCCCGCCTTTCTCTTTAGGGATCCAGCAACTTCCACAGATCAGAAAGATCATTGCCATTTAAGGATTGATAATTAATTCCTAGTAAAATTAACATTTGCCAAAAGAAATTATCTATGCCATGCTCTGTACATTTTGTGTATTATCTCATTTAATCATTGCAATTTCTCTCTGAGGAGAGATACAAACCTTTGGGGAGTTGAATGTGCTGCAAGAATTCACATGCCTAGTAACTGGTAGATCCAAGTCTCTCATCTTTGTCTCTCTGGCACTAGAGTCCAGGCTCTTAACAACTGTGTTGGATCTTCCCAATCATATTTGTCTCAAACTACAATGCCATAGAAAATGCTGATGGTCAAGCACCTTGTTCTCTCCCACTGGGCCAGGGTGAAGAGTTAGCTTTATGAAGACCATCTCTTCAGGACTGGTAGAAGAGTCTTCGGGGTGAGTGTGCATCCTGCATTGTATGTCTCCCCACATCTTCATCTTTAGAGAGTCACTCTGGGGCCCTGCCCCTGCCCACCAATCTGAGGAAGGCCCTGTTCACATCCTTATTCCTCAGGCTGTAAATGACAGGGTTGAGGAAGGCTGTGGCAATGTTGTAGAAAAGGGCCATTTTCTTGCCACTGTTTGACAAGGAGTCAGAGCCAGGGCTCATGTACATGATGATGCATGGAGTAGCAAAGAGGGTGACCACAGTGATGTGGGAGGCACAGGTGGAGAAGGCCTTGATCCGCCCCTGGGCTGAGCGGATCTTCATGATGGTGGCAAAGATGTTGACATAGACAATGACAACCAAGGAGAGTGGGACCACAATGACATTGAAGCCTGTGATGAAGTCCACCAAATCATTGAGAGAAGTGTCTGCACAGGCCAGCTTCAGGACCGCAGGGACCTCGCAGAAGTAATGGTCAATTTCATTAGGGCCACAGTAGGGAAGGCGCATAGCAAAGAAGGTATAGGATAGACCACCCACCACACCATAGGCTGCACAGATGCCCACCATGAGGAGGCACACCCAGTGGCTCATGATGACCTTATATCGGAGAGGGTGGCAGATGGCCACGTACCTGTCCACAGACATGATGGAGAAAAGCCAGGACTCAGTGATCCCAAAGAGGAGGAAGATGTACATCTGGGCCACACATCTAGCAAAAGAGATGGCTCTCTTCTTGCTGAGAATATGGGGCACAGTCGTGGTGGTGTAGCACATGTCCAGCATGGAGAGGACACCGATGAAGAAGTACATGGGCGTGTGGAGGCGTGTGTCCTGGTGGATGAGGGTGATGAGGAGGCTGTTGCTCCCAAGGATCAGCAGGTAGAAGACTAGAAAGAAGGTGAAGAGCAGAGGATTGGTCCTGGGGTTCGAGGGAAAGCCCATTAGGATGAATTCGGTCACAGTGGACTGGTTGAGTTCCTGCATTGTGCTCTGCCTGTTTAAAGAGTTTGGGAAATATATAATATTTGGGGTTTTGGTGCCAACGAATTTTTCACTCATTTTTCATTTGTTTCCTAACAGAAATTTCGGATTATTAGATGGGGGCACTACTGAATACATCCCCATCGTAGTTTTGTTAGTCAGCACACTGACTGAAGCTGCCCACCCTGGTCAGGCACCATAGTAACTATTTGCATGAGTTGTTTTAAGCAGGAGGTCTTGGTAAGGAACATGGAACTAATAAGCCACCACCAACTGGAAGAGTTCAGGAAAGGTCAAAAGGAGACACCACACATCTGACCACCTCCCAGAATCCTTCTGTCTGGCATCCATCTTGGTTGAACAAGGCATCCACCACCAGGAAGGATTCTGAGCCAGAACAATTGGCTAAGGACAACCCGAAAACTAATCCCATCACCATAAAACCCAAGACTATGAGCCATGTGGAAGAACAGTTCTCCTGGGTTCCCTTACCCTACTGCTCTCCACTCAGGTTGCCTTTCCCAATAAAATCTCTTGCTTTGTCAGCATATGTGTCTCCTTGGACAATTCATTTCTGAGTGTTAGACAAGAGCCCAGTTTCAGTCCCTGGAAGGGGTCCCCCTTCCCGCAACAGTTTGAGTGGTGTCGGAGGTTCGTTCAGTCGTAAGCTGAGGGGCATAGTGATGAAATGGTGACAACTGAGTCTGGGAAGTGCTGTGTGCTGTGTTCCTTCCTGTCTCTCCCTTTCCCAAGATAGCTTTGCTTTTCTCTCTATTATTCATCCCATTTTCCATTTTCTCTTGGGACAACAGAGGTTGTTTAGCCTCAATTAAAGATCAGAGTTAAGACTATTACACTCATCATTTATGTTGAGATTTTTATCACTGCTACGATTACCACTGAGGTTAGAACTGGGAATTCAAATCAATGCTATGTAGATTAAAGTTTATAGTTAATATTCAAGATTTAACTTTTCCTGGTGAAAGAAACTTTGCTGGTGTTCAGTAACTATGTCACTGATTCAACATGTTTTTACCAAAATGCCTACTATTTGTTATAAATCAGAGGGGCAAAGAAGAGTTATAAATAATATGGGTGGAAAAGTGATCTCACATAGTTAAATATGTTAAAGAGTTAAATGCAAAAATAAAAGTGTAAGGCAACCTAAGAGAAAATATATGAGTGAATATTTATTTTATGATGTGACAGAGAAAGGCCTTTAAGCATCACTTGAACGTTTCAAGTCCTTCAGCCTCTTAGTGTTGACCCCTTTCCCTCTAATAAGCAAACAAAGCTGCACAGCCCTCATCTGACCTGTTCCATATTTCCCTAATATTGTGAGGGATTCTTGTGTACCCTTGGTCATTTTGCTTCCTAATCCTCACTCTCATTGACTTCTCAACTCCCCTTGTTGCCTTCCTCATGGAGTACTGACCTTCAGTTGTTCATCCTTATTCTCTTTCTCCGTTATGCCCCTAAACCTCACCAACACAAGGATGTTATTTGCAAGACTTGTCCTGGATCTATGGATAAAAGGAAGATGACTTACAATGCAGCACAGAACAGAAAACTATTTTAAAAATGAACATTTAGTGTTGTAAAGTCCTTAAGTTATCTGTGCATCAGTTTTTCCTCTCTAGCACCCAGCCATCTGCATGTGATTGGAGACTGGTCTCCCTCCTGGAACCTCCTCCCATCTCCCCTTGTCTTCCTGTTTTAGGACTCTCCTTACTCCTGTTACCGGGGCAACCAGCCATAAATCCAATTCCTTTAACTCAATGCTTTCAGACTTCCCTCTGATTCAGAATCACCTGGAGAGCTTGTCAGATGCTCCTGCACTTCATACGGAGTTTTGATTTAGAAAGTCGTGGGTGGAGGTTGAGAATTTGCATTTCTACAAATTCCCAGGTAATGCAGATGCTGGGTCCACACTTTGAGAATCAATCTACTTAATTGTAAAGAGTAATTTGGTTCTATCTCAGTTTCCCTGTCTCTACATTATACTCAAGCTGCTTACATTCACCCTGCCTAAATGCCAATAATTTTTTGCTTTCTTGTGAGCATGAAAATAAAGGAAGAAAAGAAAGAAAAACATGAGTATTTTTGGCTACATAATAAAGAATATCATATATAAGTTAAAAAATGAATAATAGTTGTTGCATATGTGTANTACTCAAGCTGCTTACATTCACCCTGCCTAAATGCCAATAATTTTTTGCTTTCTTGTGAGCATGAAAATAAAGGAAGAAAAGAAAGAAAAACATGAGTATTTTTGGCTACATAATAAAGAATATCATATATAAGTTAAAAAATGAATAATAGTTGTTGCATATGTGTAATACAAGTGATTAATATCATTAGAATATAAAGGTCTCTTCTTTTTAAGGAAAAAACTCATAACCAAGAATGAGATATTAATAATCAATGCACAAGAGATTAATGAAAAAATGAATCCACCAAAGTTTAAACTTCCTAATAATTAAAGACTGCAAATTAAAACATCAATGAAATAGTTTTTAATATGACATAGGCAAAAAAATTTAATATGATGATGCCTGGCATTGACCAGTTTGCAGTAAACAAGAAATTCTTATATATTGATTTGGAAATTCATATGAGAAATAAATTACTCTGTTCTTCTACAAGAAAATGTGATAGCATGTAATTTCACCTTTAAGAATATTGCATATGGAAAAATGAGAGATGTGGGGAGAGATTTTCATCAAGGATATTTAATTTCAGAATTACTTTTAATGGGGAAAACTGGATATAACCTAAATGTCCTATGACACTGGTTAAATAATTTATGATCTATTGATAGGATTGAATACCTGATAGCCTTTAAAATAATATTTTGGAGACTATTTTGCATTGTGGAGAAATGCTCCAACAGGTTGTTATAAAGCAGACTGAATCCTAACAGTATACAAATTTATAAGCACAGCATAAAAATTAGAAAGAAATATACCCAAACCTTACAGGGGTCATTTCTGGTAATTAGATTTACAGTGATATTTATCACTTAAAGTTCTCTGAACTTTCTAAATTTCATACAGTAAACATAAATAATTTTTATAATAGGAATAATATTCAAGTGGTATTTTGAATTTGGAATATATAAGGATTTGGCTTCTTCATTCAAACTAGTTAGGTGAAAGAGTGGATGTGAGAGAGGAAGATGAGAGATGGAGAAAGGCATGCTGGGCCTAGACAAGACTGGAGGAGATTGAATCCTGTTGTCTGAGTTCAACCCCTCCACCGAGCTACACTTGGGAATCAGCTTATATAGTTTAATACAAGTACATTTGCTGCTTAAGGTAAAAGTGTTTTGGATAAGAGATAGGTCCCGAGTGATGGAGAGCCTTGAATGAGGTCCCTTGTGATGAGAGGCTGCCCAGTTTTTACCTCCAGCTTGTGCCTTCAGGGTGAGGGCAAAGGGGATGTGGGTGACAGGCCTCTGCTCCCCAGGACTCCTTGCCCTAAGATGAGTTTGTGCATTTGTCCTAATTTTTTTTCTTCTACAATTTGTGCTGTGCTTGCCAAATTGTTTCAATCGTGTCTGGATCTGTGTGACCCTATGGAGTGTAGCCCACCAGGCTCCTCTGTCCATGGGATTTTCCAGGCAAGAAAACTGGAATGGGTTGCCATGCCCTCCTTCAGGGGATCTTCCTGGCCCAGGGATCAAACCCATCTCTTATGTCTCCTGCATTTGGCAGGTGGGTTCTTTACCAGTAGCGGCACATGAGTAAGTGAAAGTCAGTCATGTCCAACACTTTGTGACCCCATGGACTGTATAGCCCACCAAGATCCTCTATCCGTGAAACTCTCCCAGCAAGAATACTGGAGTGGGTAGCCATTCCCTTCTTCAGGGGATCTTCCCAACCCAGGGATCAAACCCAGGTCTCCCACATGGCAGGCGGATTCTTTACTATCTGAGCCACCAGAGAAGCCCCATATATTTATCTCCTACTACATACCTACCCTTCTGAAGCATAGGTGAAGAAACAAAAGGCTCAGCATAGTTTTGAATTTTCACTTTTGCCATTTACTGCCATGATTCTGAGTAGGTAACTATTTCTTATCTGTAAAAAAAAAAAGAAAGGAAAAGAAAAGAAAAAGAAAGAGAGACATTTATTACAATAATATATGATTCTTTCAAGTTCTGAAAATATGTTTTCTCCTCTCTTCCCTTTTCCTTAGCTCTTCGCCCACCACACACACCCTCTCCCAGCATTAGCACAAACCTTCAGGGTCTAAGAATGACCCAGAGAAACAGATAAAAATTAGAAAGCAACAGAAGCAGAGAAACTGATAGGAAAAGATAGAGAGGCCCCAGAAGGGAGGAAGAGACACAAACATATGTGGCAAGAAGACAGACAGAGGCATAAACCAAAATTTGAGGGATGGGGATACACAAGGAGAGAAGAAAACGGGTGCTGGGAGAGTGATTAACATCAACAGAAGGAGAAGGAGATGGCTCAGCAGAAGGAAGATTTCTTCTTCTCTTGTGTAAGTAGAAGACAAATGACTAGAGAAAGGAGGCACAGAGACATGGAGACCCAATGAAAGAGTCAGAAGGACAAACCATAGTGAAGACACAGAAGGAGAAACAGGCAGGAAGAAAAGGGAGAGACAGAAAGGGATGTCAGAGATGATGGGAAGTTAGGGTGTGAGCCAGGGCTGTGGGAAAGGGGCACCAGAGAGTTGAGCAGGGGGCGACAGGAGCAGCAAAGAGCCAGCAAAAATCAGATAGAGACAAACAGGCAATTGACAGGGCAGATAGAGACAGAAACGCAAGGCCAGTCTCCATGGGAGAGAGAGGAGCTGGAAGAGAGGCCAAGAACAAGAAGACGGGGCAACTGCAGATAAGGGAGAGCTGGACAGAGGGGTGAAGGCAGAGGAGCAGGAAGGTGAAGGATATTTGCTGACAGTGGATGAAGGATGGCAGAGAACAGGGTTCCAGTGGCAGATTCAGAGAAGCACTGCAAGGGCAGATCCTTGTGAGTCAAAGGACGACGCTGCAGGCAAATCCAGACCATAGGAAGCAGTAAACAGACATCAAGAGGGAAAGAAAGTCACAGAGTGAGCTGAAGACCCAGTTAGAATGCCAGAGCTACACAGTCAGAAAGTGGATCAGGGAGACAGATGAAATCTTTGGAGGCAGAGAAGCCCAGAGACAACAAACAGAAAAAGAGGCAGAAGGAAAGAGATGAAGAGGGATAGAGGGTAATAAAGAGAAGGAGAGGCAAGGACAGAGAGATAATAACAGACCCAGAGACAGAGGAAGGATAGGATGGACACATAGAGAGAAAGAGGCAGAGACAACCATGGATACTCTCACATAGATAGGGGGAGAGACACCGAGATGAACAGGAACTGTGAACCAGGTCCTACCCAGAGCTCCTGGCAAGGCTGGGTATAACCAGGTCCTACCCAGAGCTCCTGGCAAGGCTGGGTATGGGGGGTCAGCCACAGCCTGGGCTGCTCCCCAGAATGGTTGTGGGTGCTGCTGTCCAGAGATTATAACTGCTGGGAAGATTGCTGTGGACAGAGCTCCCTCAGACTCAGGAGACCACTCCTGAGTAACACGTGGCCCCAGGGCTCTCACCAGGAGCTAAGTTCCTGCAGCCCCTTCCTGCTGGGGAGGAAGCACTAGGCTCTTGCTCGGGAACAGCCCACGGGAGTTCAGTCCTGCCTGGTGGGAAAGAAACTTCAGGCTCCGTTCTTCCTGAGCATGAGAAGGTCCCCTGCCCACACACAGCCTAGGGGGAATAGAGTTACATTTGGTTCTTGGCCCAGTGTTCCCCCACAGGAGCCAGAATGGGGCTTGTGCTGAAAGCTGGGAGACACAGGGGAGAGGCTGGTGAGAGCAGAGCCCATCTGCAGAGGCCGGCTTCTGAGAAAGGCAGTCTCCTTAGGCGGGGACACCAGGCACATTCCAGCCCTCACTGTGTCCTACACTGCCCACATGAAGTCCCTTCTTTCTCCTCCTTACTAGCCTTCCTCNCACTGCTGAGGTTTCCAAATTTGCTGGCACATTGAGTGCAGCACTTTCACAGCATCACCTTTCAGGATTTGAAATAGCTCAACTGGAATTCCATCACCTCCACTAGCTTTGTTCGTAGTGATGCTTTCTAAGGCCCACTTGACTTCACATTCCAAGATGTCTGGCACTATTCTCTTATTAATCGTTTAGTTTCCCTCATCCTCCGGTGTTTCCTCAAATACAGGCACTGATCAGCCCTCATCTGAAGATTGGAGAGGGGCCTTCTGAGGATTCCTGGGCTTGCTCTCTGTGAAGCTTTCCTCTCTAGTCCTCCGCTCTGAATTCTAGCCACCTTGACCTCTGTCTTAGTCAGTTCAAGCTGCTATAATAGAATACCACAGACTTGGTGGTTTAAATAACAAGCATTTATTTCTTGCAGTTCTGGAAGCTGCAAGTTGAAGATCAAGGTAAAATCTTTATCACATAATATTAAGTTTGTAAAAGGTAGAGTACTTGATTCATTAGGATTTCCCTGAACAACCCAGGAAACCCAGCTAAACAACCAGTTGTTCAGATATACAAGAATTCATTTTTTCACTTAAGAAGAAGATTTAAATTGTAAATGGCATCATGTATTAGCTCACAGATGGACAATGTTGATGAGCGGACCCCTGTGATTCTCTGAGCTCTTTCCTTAGGGTCTCAAGACAGGTATCCATTTCCCCTTATGGCATCTCATTCATGGTGATAGAAAGGAGGTTTGAGGGAGGGGGTTTGTATCATAGTCACTCTGTTCCCTTTTTGTAGGAAAATAAATATTTCACTAATATTCCTCAGCTGAATTCCTCTGGAGTCTTGCTGGAAAGGGCCAGGTTATGTCACAGCCCTCACTGAGAGGAATTCTGGGAAAGGGGGAAATGGAACCACAATGTCTGGGCTTGGTCCATGATGTATTCACTGCACCTAACAAGGGTTATCAGCGAGAGGATGGTTCTCTCAGCAAAGAAGGATATGGATAGTCATTCAACTCGTGTCTGCCATGATAGAATGTATGTAAAGTGTGATATCACAGAGGTGAAAAAAAATCTACTTTCATTTAAGGATAGGAAAAAATTTGAGAAATATCCACAAGTCGTAACTAAAATTTTCTTTGTCATGTGGGAGGAACTAGAAGGTAATTATTTTCTCCTTTCTACCTTCCTGGGTCTGTGAATTTTCCTTGATGAAAATGATCACTGTTGTAACTCAGAAACAAGGGAAGACTCTCTCAGGAGTTATCCTGGCTGTGAAGGAATCCATGGGGGAAGGACCTGCAGACTGAGAATCAGAATCCTCGATTTCCCATTCAGCCTCCACCGCCTTGCAGCTCAGGTAGAGTCCGGAGAAACAACTCAGGACCCTGGAAATTCTGCAGTCCAACTTGCGGGAGGGGTGTTAGCAAAGCCGAGGGAAGGGCTACAGGTGAGACACGTGGGTGGTCCTGACTTGTCATCCCACTGCCCACCTCAGGTAGAGAGCGCTTGAGGCCATTTACAATCAAGCAGACCTAGACTGGGATCTCAGCCGTTTGACCTTGGAGATGGCATCTCATGGCTCTGAACTTTGGTGTCCTCATCTCGAAAGCGGAAATAATGTGCTTCCTGTACCGAGTAGCTGGAGGACTAAATGGCACGATGCCTCTGAAGTGCTGGCCACAGAGAAGGTGTTCAGTAAATGTTGGTTCCTGTCCCCTCCTGCTTGTCTAGCCCCAGGAGAACATGTATCCAATGGAAACCCCCGAAGAGCTTGCTGCCTTCAAAAGTTGCTGCTCTTGAGTTTAGAGTGATTTAGTCGGCCACTTGCCACTGTACGTGTGACTCTGTCCTTCCCACCCAAGAGGCTGTGAGGCTCCCCACCTCTGGTCTGACTTGTGATGGATCATGACGGTGGGTTCAGTGCTGGTTAGGAGCAGAGCCTGGTGGTCTGACAAGAATCCCAGCTCTGCACAGCCTACTTAGTGCTCCAAGTTTCCTTTTCTGTATCTGTAAAATGAGGGTAATAATGCTGCATGAATTTAGTATACATCAAATGTCTGGCCCATAATCACTACTCAACACAAAGAAACCCAATGAGAACCATTGTTATGCTACAGGGAACACAGCTCCGTTTCACAAAGAGGAAGCTACATGACTTGGCCAGATCACAGTGACCGGGTCTCTCTGACGACAAATCCCTGTGCATCGGATGTTTCCCCAGAGGTTGTTCCTGGGAGCCCTTAGCCACTGAGCAGAGGGGTGGGGCTATTCCTGTGATGCCAGCCAGAAGTCTGTTGGGGTTGCTGCCTGGCATTAGATGCAAGAGATGGGAGTATGGATCAGCTTAAGCAGAAAGGGCAGGATCAGGGCATGAGAGCTTATCAAGGGGAAGAGGATAACCCAGAGAGCTCCACTTACCCTCATAAGGAGAGGGCAGACTGGGGACTCAGGAGAACAGAGGAGAGGTGGGAGAGTGCAGGGGCTGAGTCTGAGACAGAGGGGTGCTTTAGACAGCACATCACTGGGGTCATAATGGACCAGTACTTAGCTTTAGCTTAGAATGAGAAAATAATTTATGAAGGATAGATTCAAGGCTACATAAGCTTCCTTGAGAGGTAATGAGCCTGCTGTCCTTGGAAGAATGTGAACAGGAGCTGGAGCATCTTTTGCCAGGTAGGCTGCAGAGAAGATATGTGCCTTTCTAGGGGCTAGATTCTCCAAGACTGCCTCCAGCCCCAAGTTCTGATGAATCTCTGAAGTTGCCCAGAATAGATCTGTGGGGTATCACTGAGGACTCAGGGAGAGACTGGCAACACAGAGCACAACAAAGCTAGATGCTCTGGACTGCTTGCTCTGGATCTGAGCCCAAAACTATCCTGAGCACAGCATCAGCCACTGTAGACTCAGGCCCCTCCCAGACACAGACCTGAGAAGGACTGGGTGAGCCCTATTTGACTCGGAGAGGAAGACCAGGGCTGGGTCAGGGTCATACTCTGAAGGCAGCATCTGCCTGCAGTGTATGGGGAGGCTGAAAGTTTCTGGCATTTGTGCAAAGTGTGCCCTGGCAAAAGTGGATGGATGAAGGTGGCAGCTGCCCCAGGCTTCCTCCAGAGGCTCCTGAGAGCCAACTCTGCTCCCTGTGGGTAGGCCAAAGGGGCTCTCTGGCCCATGGATTCTGTTTTTAGTTTTCAATCTTTTTCAGTCTAGTGATACTGTCCAGTTCTTTTACTTCTTCCCACACTGAGAGATTCAGAGCACTTGGGGCCAACTCTCTCAATCTTCCTCCTTCAACCACCTTAGTGCCCTGATTTCTCCTGGGTGACTTGTGACCTCTAGACACAGGTAATCTTCTCTGCCTCTCTGAGGAACAGGAATGAAAAGTGTGGGGAGAGAAAGAATGCCTATATTCTTTCTTTTCTCTTTTTACACTGGCTTCTCCACATCTGCCTGTATGTAGATCATTCAATAAGCACTTATCAGGTCTTACCATCTGTTAGGCTCTCCATTAAGTAATGAAGTTACTGTGGGAAAAAAATAAAATTATGCATGGTGACGTCAAACTGCTTATGAGGGATATGTCTGACTTGCAGAATATCCAAGTTATCTTTGGCTTGCCTTAAGTTCAGACAGAACACAAAGAGCTGGCCAGCTGACATCCTGGAGTGCTGGGTCTTCATCTCTGCAACAAAACCCCACTGTGACTTGGAATGCATCTCCTTTCCATGTCTCTTCCTTGCACCTGGCATCTCGGGCCACTGTGGTGCCCAATTGGAGATCTCTTTAAAATGTCTGATCTACCTTGGAGTCTGGTGAGCAAAACTGAGCCTCGCTTTAAGGAGTGAAGCCAGGGTATTTGTCTACCTCTCCTAGACTTTTCCCTGTAGGAAAGGGAGTCACTAAAAGATTGAAGGTGGGGCGGGTGGGGGCAGTCAGATTTTTGTTTTAGAACTGGTACTCTGAAGACCAGGGCAGAGAAAATGGGCTGAAACCAGACTCTTAAATAGCAAACACATTCATTGACTATATGTGAAAACTGAAAACTTAGAAATGGTAGCACATTTGCCAACTCTTGGCCCCAAGAGAGAATATTCTCATATCTTTGGAATTCCTCTAAGGAATAATGTGGCTTGTAAGGTAGATATTTTTATTCCCATTTGACAGTTGAGGTAACTGAGGCCTAGGAAGCAAACTAACTACCCAAGTTCACATAGCGAGTAAAGCCAGAGACAGGATTCAAATAGAACCTGCTGTCTCTAAATCTTTTGCCCTTTCCACACCATTGTGTGGTTTCTCTTCTTTGAAACTGCCTACCCCAAATACATAACACTTTATATGGAAACTGAGGCCAACTTGTGGGTACAATGTGACCTACAAAGTCTCTATGGTAAAAGGGATTTAATAAGAATAATGACCTGCCGGCTACTGGATGATGTCTGTGAAGGTCTTAGAAATGGGCCTAGCATATGGGAGGTTCCAACTGTGTGCAGTTCTCTAACCAAAGTCAAGAAGCCATCCAATCCAGTGAGTGTAGACGCGGGTTCTTGGGAAGATTCATCCAGGGTATCTGAAGGAGAACAGCAGGTTGGAGAACAAATAGGTTGAGTCAAATGAAACGGTGCCAGGAGAAGGAATGATGCTGACCGCATCAAGACTGCTTCATTCCCTGAGTACTGACAATACATGACACCGCTTCAGTGATGCTGGCTTCTTCCTCTTCTCCATGAAGAAATGAAGGTTCAGGAAGGTTAAGTTGGGGAAGAGCTAAGAGTCAGTAAGAAGCTAAAGGACGGAATGAAATGCTGGCTTCTGTGGGGAGAAGAAGCAGAAGGTAGGCATCTAGGGGAGTGAAAATTGACTGCGAACATCAAATATGGTGAAGTCGTTCTCAAGATGTTTGCTTGCACAGTTTGGACCTGAATCCCAGTCCCTGTATATGGAGAACCACCCAGAAATGCAATTTATATTTATTATGTATCTATCACGTTAGGGCCTCTGTGTGATGCTTTCATGCCAAATATCATTCAATCTTTGCAGCAAATTTGTAACGAGTCACTCTCATTTTGTACTCGAGAAAGTGGCCTCAAAGGGTTAGAGGGCAGGGCAAAGGTCTTACTCAAGGTCATTCACTTAATAAACATTAAAACCAAGACTTAGAACTCAGTGTGCCTTCTAACACACCATGACTTGTGATGGAGTAGATGATGGTCAGAGAACTGTCCTCGCCGGGAGCAATCTGAGGGTGTAATTAAAGTGGAAAAATAAATTGATATCCTCAGCAAGACCAAGTAGTTTTTCTCATTGTAATTTGCCGAACTGTATAATCTGTATGACAATGTTTATCTCTAAATACCTGGCTGCCTTACCAAGGAGAAGAGGATGCTTAAAGGAGGTGGAGATCACCTGCCCAGTGCTTTCACTTCATAGCTGAGTAAAGTGAGGCCGAGATGAGCGACTGCTGGTGGGTCAGAGGCAGAGCCAGGCCAGATGTGGAAGCCCTTTCCTCTTCATAAATTTCCTTGAGGTGGTGGCAGTGGACAAGGGAAGGTAAAATAACCTGTCATGGGATATGATGTTTCATGATAACTGGACACTGACCACTACCCCAACCCCATCAGCAACCCTTATCCTGGTGCATAGTTCAGCTAATCTTCTGTCTAAAATGGTGTCTTTCTTTTTCATTCAGAAGTAGAACACAATGCAAGAGACTAATCAGTCTTCTGTGACTGAATTCATCCTTCTGGGTTTCTCCTTCAGCCCCAAAACCACTCCTCTATTTTCCTCAGCCTTCCTGACAACCTACCTGTTGATCATTCTGGGCAATGGTTTAATCATCATCCTCATCTCCCTGGACTCGCACCTCCACACACCCATGTACTTCTTCATTGTCACCCTTTCCATGTTAGATCTGGGCTATACCACCACAACTGTGCCCCAGATGTTGGCACATCTGGCAAGCCAGAAGAAGACTATCTCTTTTGCCAGCTGTGTGGCCCAAATGTACATTTTCTTGGTGTTAGGCATTACTGAGTCCTGGCTCTTTGCCGTCATGTCTATAGACAGGTATGTGGCCATTTGCCACCCACTCAGGTACAAGGTCATCATGAGTCCATGGCTGTGTAGGGTAATGGTCTTGTTCTGTGGACTCTGGGGTGTCGTCTCTGCTCTTGTCTACACTGTTTTTGCCATGCGTCTGCCCTACTGTGGTCCCAACAGGATCAACCACTTCTTCTGTGAAGTCCCTGCTGTCTTGAAGCTGGCCTGTGCAGACACCTCAGTCAATGACCGGGTAGACTTCATTCTTGGTTTTAGTGTCATCCTGGTTCCACTGTCTCTCATCCTCATCATTTACATCAATATCTTCGTTGCCATCTTAAGGATTCGCTCAGCCCAGGGGAGGCTCAAGGCCTTCTCCACCTGTGCCTCCCACATCACTGTGGTCACCATGTTCTGTGTGCCAGCCATGGTCATGTACATGAAGCCTGGCTCAGAGGCCTCCCCAGAAGAGGACAAGAAGCTGGCCCTGTTCTACAACGTCATCTCTGCCTTCCTCAACCCCATCATCTACAGCCTCCGGAACAAAGATGTGAAGAGGGCTTTCCTCAAGGCGGTGGGCTGGGGCAGGGCCCCAGAATGAGGCTGTGAAAGAGGTGCTGGGGGGTCAGAGGAACAAGACTCATGATACACAGTCAATGTCCTAAACACTCCTTCATATGACCCAGCAGCACCACTACACCATCCCCAGGCCCAGCCCAGAGTCTCAACTTTATTCAGGCCCTTGGGGAGCAGACCTACCAAGAAAAGTCTTCCAGGCATATCAGTCTTTTATTTTCATCTTGTTCTAGTCTCAGTGGTTTATAAAAGAAGGGTATCTGAGACACTAAAATCTTTGATTGAGACAGAAGAATGAGCATTGGGGAATGACCTGTGACTGAATCTTGAGAAAGGTGCAATGCCCTCTGGAAACTGTACTCGTGGTGTTAGGTCAGCTGGAGAGAAGGGCAAGGACACTGACGTCGCAGGATTCCTGGCCGAGGGAGGAGACAGGGCGAAAGAGGCCGCGTGCACTCTGGCCCCGTGGCCTCCCCAGGCTCATCTCACTCTGCTCACCCTGCTCTTTCTCTCACTCCAAGTAAGCTGGATTTCCGTTTTTGCCTTGGAGGTGCCATGCTCTTTCCCGTCCATTTCAGGGTTTTCTACATAAGCTATTCCTTCTCTTCTCACCCTTAACCTCACCCCCATTATGCCATTGATGTCCTGTTCATCTGTCAGGTCTTGGCTTAAACTGCAGCTGCTCAAAGAAGCCTTGCCTTGAGCTCCCAGAGTGAGTTAGCCTTCCAAAGCACGCTGTACCTCTCATAATAATAAAGGCACATGGTTCTGAGTTCTCTATTAGACAGCAAGTTGATAAATCCACAAGGCAGGGATCATGATTGTCTAGCTGAGTGCTGTATCCTTAGAATCTAGGCCATGCTGCTTAACTACTGGCCTTCAATGGATATTTTATGAGTAAAGGAGTAACAGTCCACCCAAACAGTCAGAGAGGGAAGATGAAGTCAGTGAGTGGAAGAGATGATGGATTCAGACTAGCAAAATGTAAGAAATAGTGGCAGATACAAAAAGTGTGTGTGCATACTCAGTCGTGTCAGACTCTTTGTGACCCCATAGACTGTAGCCTGCCAGACTCCTCTGTTCATAGTATTCTCCAGATAAGAATGGGGAGGAGATAAAAAGGATTATATCTTGTTCAGCTATCATCACACAGAAGAAATGTTTTACTTTTGTTATTAATAAATATGAATTGAATCATTTTCATCATCAAACTAGCAAAAGATTAGGAAAATGATGATGCCCAATGCTGGGAAGTGTGCAGAAAGACCTACATTCATGTTTGTTACTGAAAAGAATATAATTGGCTCTACCTTTTCAGAGCAGTGCCTTCCACAGAGTAGGCACTCAATATATCTGTTAAATGAGGAATTATGTCTGTATTTATTAAACACTTATGTGCCAATAAGGTTTTAAAAATTTTACATATATTCATTTATGAAATAAACATATCATATGAAAAGAGTATAACAATCTGTATCATACCTTCACAATGTTGTTATAGATGGTCCCAGAAATCTCACTTCTAGGAATTTGTCCTAATGTTACAGAGTCCCAGCTAGCTGACTAAGGAGATGGGAGATTGATGTCTCGAAAGAAGCATCTTATTTATCGAGGCCTGGATGCCAGGTTCTTTGGTATCAGAGATTGGGGGGAAGTGAGGTAACAATATAAAAATATCATTTAATCTTGCAAGAATCTCCCAGAATGGCAAGTCTCAGGCAGAGAATGTGTTAATTTCTTCCTTCCTACCATCTACACAAGTACACAGTTCTGAACAAGGGCATTTTAACAGCCAGGTAGAGGGGCAAGTCCTTTGGACTGCAAGGAGATCCAACCAGTCCGTCCTAAAGGAAATCAGTCCTGAATATTCAATGCAAGGACTGATGCTGAAGCTGAAACTCCAATACTTTGGCCATCTGATGCAAAGAACTGACTCATTTGAAAAGACCCGTATGCTGGGAAAGATTGAAGGCAGGAGGAGAGTGGGATGACAGAGGATGAGATGGTTGGATGGCATCACCAACTCAATGGACATGAGTTTGAGTAAACTCTGGGAGTTGGTGATGGACAGGGAGGCCTAGCGTGCTGCTGTCCAAACTCTGCAGTTGCAGAGTCGAACTCTGACTGAGTGACTGAACTGAATGAGAGGAGCTAGATTCTGAGACAGGCCATTATGTGTGATTATAATAACAAAAGCAATGAAAAGCAAGTCCAAGTGACAGTTCCGACAGGGAGTCAGAACTGGCTTTTCCTGGCAATACTAAGAACAAAATCAGAAACACGGACCAAATTTTATGTTCAAATACGTTCATCAAAGAACTACTGGAGGACTTCCCTGGTGTTCCAGTGGTTAAGAATCTGCCTTTCAGTATAGGGGACATGGGTTTGACCCCTGGTCAGGGAACTAAGATCCCACATGTGCATGCTAAGTCGCTTCAGTTGTGTCAGACTCTTTGTGACCCCATAGACTGCAGCCCTCCAGGCTCTTCTGTCTATAGGGTTCTCCAGGCAAGAATACTGGCGTGGGTTGCTGTGCCCCCCTCAAGGGAATCTTCCCGACTCAGGGATGGAACCCCAGCCTCTTATGTCTCCTGCATTGGCAGGCAAGTTCTTCACCACTAGTGCCACCTGGGAAGCCCAAGATCCCACATGCTGTAGAGCAAAACAGCCTGCATGCCTCAACTAGAGAGAAATCATGCTCCACAATGAAAGGTCCCACATGCCATAACAAAAATCCTGCATACCACAACTAAGACTCAAAGAAGTCAAAAATAGAATAAATAGTAGAATAAATACTAAAAAAGAATGATTGGAAACAGCTGCAAATATGATACATCAACTTTATGAAACACTATGCAACTAATATTATCTATCATATTTAAAGCATTATTTAATTACAGTGAAAAGTATATATAACATTAGGTGGAAAAAATCAAAATGTAAATGTATATATAAATGTAAATGTATGTATAAAGTTAATCCAATTTTTATAAAAATGCATACATTCATTTTTAAAAGCCTGAAAGGATACATATTAACATGTTAACATTGGCTCTCTCTGGGTAGTAAGATACCAAGTGATTTTTATTTTGGGTCATATTTTTCTCTACTTTCTAAAATTTCTACAATCAGCACAGATTGTCTTTATAGCAGAAAGAAATAAAAATGACTTGAAAAATATCTGTTATCAGAGAAAAGAAGGTGAGCCATGATGTTGGCATCATTTATTCATTCATCAAAGATTAATTGGTGCTTACTGGCATTGCATGTCAGCCATAATGCTAGGTTCTGTGGATGCAGGCATAAATAATGCAAGTCCCAACCTAATGAGGGTGAGACACATACTAAGACAAGGATGCTATAAGGTGCTGCTGGAAACACATTCAAAACTCTGAAAGAGTGGCAAGGAGGCGGTCCAGGCTCTAAAGACAGAGTTAAAGTCCTGCTGGGTCTTCAAAGCATGGGTAGAAGTTTGATAATTGGATTAAAGGGCAGGGAGCAGAGGTTGAAGTGTTCTGGAAGAGGAAACAGGATGCTGAAAGCCTAGAGACATGGAGTTTTGGAGAATGGGCAGAGTGGCTGGAATGTAGGCTCAGGCAGGGGAGAGTAGATGTGACAGATAGGGCCTGGCACATTGTGTTGAAGAAATCAGATTTTTTTCTCTAGACAAGCACTTTTCAAGGACATTACCTGAAACTCTAATTCTGCGAAACATTTTGTAACAAAAAGATTTCTAGTCCAAATAGGCTTAGAAACATCGTTCTATTCATGCTTCATGCAATAGTAGAGAGTCTTGAGAATTCTGAGATTGTCTTTAGAGCCTGGACCACCTCCTCACCACTGCTTCAGAGTTTTGAATGTGTTCCCAGCAGCACCTTATAGCATCCTTGTCTAAGTATGTGTCTCTCCCCTACTAGACTGGGACTTGCATGATTTATGCCTGTATCCACAGAACCTAGCATTAGGCCTGATATGAAATGCCAGTAAACATCAATTAATGTTTTATGAATGAATAAATAGGAAGCAAATAGGTAAATGAGCAATTAAAAACAAGGAAAATACAACACTGACTCTATTTAACATAATATTTATCAAGGTTGGGTCATAAAACCCTTGCTTTCAGGAACATTTATTAGTTAAAGAAACTTTGTTGTTTAGTTGCTTAGTCGTGTCCGACTCTTTGTGACCCCGTGGATTGCATCATGCCAGGCTTCCCTGTCCTTCACTATCTCCCAGAGTTTGCTCAGATTCATGTCCATTGAGTTGATGATGCCATCCAACCATCTCACCCTCTGCCATNTCTACCTTTTCAGAGCAGTGCCTTCCACAGAGTAGGCACTCAATATATCTGTTAAATGAGGAATTATGTCTGTATTTATTAAACACTTATGTGCCAATAAGGTTTTAAAAATTTTACATATATTCATTTATGAAATAAACATATCATATGAAAAGAGTATAACAATCTGTATCATACCTTCACAATGTTGTTATAGATGGTCCCAGAAATCTCACTTCTAGGAATTTGTCCTAATGTTACAGAGTCCCAGCTAGCTGACTAAGGAGATGGGAGATTGATGTCTCGAAAGAAGCATCTTATTTATCGAGGCCTGGATGCCAGGTTCTTTGGTATCAGAGATTGGGGGGAAGTGAGGTAACAATATAAAAATATCATTTAATCTTGCAAGAATCTCCCAGAATGGCAAGTCTCAGGCAGAGAATGTGTTAATTTCTTCCTTCCTACCATCTACACAAGTACACAGTTCTGAACAAGGGCATTTTAACAGCCAGGTAGAGGGGCAAGTCCTTTGGACTGCAAGGTGATCCAACCAGTCCATCCTAAAGGAAATCAGTCCTGAATATTCAATGCAAGGACTGATGCTGAAGCTGAAACTCCAATACTTTGGCCATCTGATGCAAAGAACTGACTCATTTGAAAAGACCCGTATGCTGGGAAAGATTGAAGGCAGGAGGAGAGTGGGATGACAGAGGATGAGATGGTTGGATGGCATCACCAACTCAATGGACATGAGTTTGAGTAAACTCTGGGAGTTGGTGATGGACAGGGAGGCCTAGCTTGCTGCTGTCCAAACTCTGCAGTTGCAGAGTCGAACTCTGACTGAGTGACTGAACTGAATAAGAGGAGCTAGATTCTGAGACAGGCCATTATGTGTGATTATAATAACAAAAGCAATGAAAAGCAAGTCCAAGTGACAGTTCCGACAGGGAGTCAGAACTGGCTTTTCCTGGCAATACTAAGAACAAAATCAGAAACACGGACCAAATTTTATGTTCAAATACGTTCATCAAAGAACTACTGGAGGGCTTCCCTGGTGTTCCAGTGGTTAAGAATCTGCCTTTCAGTATAGGGGACATGGGTTTGACCCCTGGTCAGGGAACTAAGATCCCACATGTGCATGCTAAGTCGCTTCAGTTGTGTCAGACTCTTTGTGACCCCATAGACTGCAGCCCTCCAGGCTCTTCTGTCTATAGGGTTCTCCAGGCAAGAATACTGGCGTGGGTTGCTGTGCCCCCCTCAAGGGAATCTTCCCGACTCAGGGATGGAACCCCAGCCTCTTATGTCTCCTGCATTGGCAGGCAAGTTCTTCACCACTAGTGCCACCTGGGAAGCCCAAGATCCCACATGCTGTAGAGCAAAACAGCCTGCATGCCTCAACTAGAGAGAAATCATGCTCCACAATGAAAGGTCCCACATGCCATAACAAAAATCCTGCATACCACAACTAAGACTCAAAGAAGTCAAAAATAGAATAAATAGTAGAATAAATATTAAAAAAGAATGATTGGAAACAGCTGCAAATATGATACATCAACTTTATGAAACACTATGCAACTAATATTATCTATCATATTTAAAGCATTATTTAATTACAGTGAAAAGTATATATAACATTAGGTGGAAAAAATCAAAATGTAAATGTATATATAAATGTAAATGTATGTATAAAGTTAATCCAATTTTTATAAAAATGCATACATTCATTTTTAAAAGCCTGAAAGGATACATATTAACATGTTAACATTGGCTCTCTCTGGGTAGTAAGATACCAAGTGATTTTTATTTTGGGTCATATTTTTCTCTACTTTCTAAAATTTCTACAATCAGCACAGATTGTCTTTATAGCAGAAAGAAATAAAAATGACTTGAAAAATATCTGTTATCAGAGAAAAGAAGGTGAGCCATGATGTTGGCATCAATTATTCATTCATCAAAGATTAATTGGTGCTTACTGGCATTGCATGTCAGCCATAATGCTAGGTTCTGTGGATGCAGGCATAAATAATGCAAGTCCCAACCTAATGAGGGTGAGACACATACTAAGACAAGGATGCTATAAGGTGCTGCTGGAAACACATTCAAAACTCTGAAAGAGTGGCAAGGAGGCGGTCCAGGCTCTAAAGACAGAGTTAAAGTCCTGCTGGGTCTTCAAAGCATGGGTAGAAGTTTGATAATTGGATTAAAGGGCAGGGAGCAGAGGTTGAAGTGTTCTGGAAGAGGAAACAGGATGCTGAAAGCCTAGAGACATGGAGTTTTGGAGAATGGGCAGAGTGGCTGGAATGTAGGCTCAGGCAGGGGAGAGTAGATGTGACAGATAGGGCCTGGCACATTGTGTTGAAGAAATCAGATTTTTTTCTCTAGACAAGCACTTTTCAAGGACATTACCTGAAACTCTAATTCTGCGAAACATTTTGTAACAAAAAGATTTCTAGTCCAAATAGGCTTAGAAACATCGTTCTATTCATGCTTCATGCAATAGTAGAGAGTCTTGAGAATTCTGAGATTGTCTTTAGAGCCTGGACCACCTCCTCACCACTGCTTCAGAGTTTTGAATGTGTTCCCAGCAGCACCTTATAGCATCCTTGTCTAAGTATGTGTCTCTCCCCTACTAGACTGAGACTTGCATGATTTATGCCTGTATCCACAGAACCTAGCATTAGGCCTGATATGAAATGCCAGTAAACATCAATTAATGTTTTATGAATGAATAAATAGGAAGCAAATAGGTAAATGAGCAATTAAAAACAAGGAAAATACAACACTGACTCTATTTAACATAATATTTATCAAGGTTGGGTCATAAAACCCTTGCTTTCAGGAACATTTATTAGTTAAAGAAACTTTGTTGTTTAGTTGCTTAGTCGTGTCCGACTCTTTGTGACCCCGTGGATTGCATCATGCCAGGCTTCCCTGTCCTTCACTATCTCCCAGAGTTTGCTCAGATTCATGTCCATTGAGTTGATGATGCCATCCAACCATCTCACCCTCTGCCATCCCCTTCTCCTCCTCCCTCCAGTCTTTCTCAGCATCAGGGTCTTTTCCAATGAGTCAGTTCTTTGCATCAGATGGCCAAAGTATTGGGGTTTCAGCTACAGCATCAGTCCTTCCAATGAATATTCAGGGTTGATTTCCTTTAAGATGGACTGGTTTGATCTCCTTGCTGTCCAAGGGATTCTCAAGAGTCTTCTCCAACACCACAGTTCAAGGTATTTGCAGACTACATTGTGCAAAATGCCAGGCTGGAAGCATCACAAGCTGGAATCAAGATGGCTGGGAGAAATATCAACAACCTCAAATTTGCAGATGATACCACTCTAATGGTAGAAAGTGAAGAGGAACTAAAGAACCTCTTGATGAGGGTCAAAGAGGAGAACGAAAAAGTTGGCTTAAAACTAAATATTAAAAAAACTGAGGTCATGGCATCCAGTCCCATCACTTCATGCCAAATAGATGAGGAAAAAGACCAGCAAAGCAGCTAAAACTTGGGTCCTGGTATTAACTGCTTAGCTGTACTCATCTAGCATGCCCCCACATGGAGGCCTGAGTAAAGGGACAAAACTTCACACTGCTTCTGTAGTTCTAGTCCCCCCCTAATCTCAGGATTCCTTGGGGCACACTCAGCCCTTCTTCCTCTAGTCTGATGACTCCCTCCTTACTGAACCTTCCCCTGAGAAATAGTATCCCTTAGGATTAGAAGGCTTCTGAGGTGACATCAGGATCTATTTGGCTGCACCCTTAGGGACTCTTTGATCCCCAGTACCCATGGGCCTCATTAATACACCAACTAGGTGTTTCCCAGGGAGCTGTTGAAATGTGGCAACTTCTGGAGAGTAGCTAAAACAGGATTCTCTTATACTCAAGGCAGTTGTGGGACATGGGTGTGGAGGAAAGGTATATATTGGACTTGGGATAAGGGGAGAGTGAAGACAGGTAAGGGGCATGGAAGACAAAGCCAGAATCCTGGAAAGGGTTCTCCCACCAGATCGCTGTCAGCAGTTGTCCTAACAGAGCATCACCTGTAGATGGTGCAGAAGCAGCAGAGCCCAGTGAGGAGAGACCTTTGGAGAAAGATCTAGGTTGTGCCCTTTAATGCTGTGCAACATCAGAAAAGCTATCCTGTTTCCCAATTTCCTTTTCTCTAAAAATTCATAATTTTTGAGAAAGACTTGTTGTGGGATAAAAATAGTAATAGTAACTACTTGCTTCAGAGCAATACTCTGCAGGCATAGTGTTGAGCAGCTTTACATGTGCTGTTTCAATTAATCATTAGGACCATCCTTTGAGATTAGTACTATCATTATCAAAGGTTTCTAGGAGAGGATGTAGACACCCACTATTTAGGTAACTCTCCCAAGGTCACCCTACTAATTAGCAGTGGAATCAGTGCTCAAACCCAAGTCTGATTCTAGCGCCATGTGTGCTGTGTTCAGCTACTCAGTCATGTCCGACTCTGGGACCTCATGGACTGTAGTGCCATACTCTTAATCGTTTTCTTATCCTGGGTGTAAACTAGCTGGCCCACAATGAGCACTTAATGATGACACGTCTAGTTGCACAGACTAAGCCTGGAAGAGAAGCACATTTGAGGAAGATAATACAAGGACTGCCTGTGTATTCTTGATTCCATTTTTTTCTATTTTCAAACTTTATTTCAGTTACCAACTTGCTGAGAAGAGGATTTTAGTTATTCTGGACAGGGGTAACCCAGGTAGATGTCACCAAGAAGACCTGGGTAGTAATTCTGAAAGAGAAAGTGATGGGGAAACCACTGGACTGGGAGTCAGGTCTTGCAACAAGCTCACTCTTATGCCATTGGCACAACTTCTTAAGGTCTTTAATTTGACATTCATTAGCAGCAATCCATACCCTGTGCTAAGAACTGGAGATAGAAAGGTAAGATAACGGTTTTTCATTTTCAAGGAATTCCACAAACTTGTGTGTGTGTGAGCATGGGGAATAATAAAAGCACATTAAAGGTTATCAGAGCCCAGAGGAAGAAGCAGTTATGAGGAGAATCACAGAATACTTCCATGATTAGGATTCTTACCAAGAGATGAAAGCAGGCGAGGACATTTCATCTGGAGGATGATTTAACATTAGCAGTAATAATAACTGACACATTGCTATAGTGTTACATACATTTAAAATATCATTTAATATTCACAAAACCTTCAAGTTATATGTTATTCTTCCAGTCTTACAGATGATGAAGTAGGGTTTGAGATTAATGACTTTCTCTGGGTTGTGCTGTTGCTAAGTGGCAAAGCGAAACTCAAACCAAGTTTGACCCCAGAACCTCTACTCTCTCTTTAGGACATGGAAAATAAATTTGTGAAAGGACCTGGAATATTTGGAGGGTCATGAATGAGCTGGTTTGCCTTCAGCTAGAGTCAGCAAACCTTTCTTGTAGGGGACCAGATCATAAATATTTTAAATTTCGTGGGACATATATGATCTCTATTACAGTTTCTCAACTCTTGTTGTAAGGCAAAGCAGCCACAGACATAAATGCATATTTTTGCAACCATATTAAAAAGCAAAAACCATTCCATTCCTAGATAGCAAGCCATATAAAGCACACAAGACGAGTAGGTAAGTAATCAAATTACTTACCAGGTAGGTAAGAATCAAGTTCTTACTAGGTAGGTAAGATGAGTAGGTATGTAATCAAGTTACCTACTTGATAGATAAGAATCAAGTTCCAAAGAGCTTTGAAAACCAAGCTAAGGAAATTAGACATTACCTCATAGATAAAGGGAGTTTTTTTCTTTTCTTTTCTTTTTTTAACGGTTTGTTAACAGGGAAACAGCATGATCATCTCTGTCTTTTTTGAAACTCACTCTGGCAGTGTGTAGATTGGGTTGGATGGAAGAAAGGCTAGAACAGGAAAGATCAGGGAAGACACTCTTGTTCTCCTTCAGTGAAAATATTCTTCTGAAATGTTTCTCATCTCCACTCTGTTTTGGGTGCTGTATAGCCCTCCTGCAATGGCATCCCACTCCAGTATTCTTGCCTGGAAAATCCCATGGACGGAGGAGCCTGTGGGCTGCCGTCTATGGGGTCTCACAGAGTCGGACACGACTGAAGCGACTTAGCAGCAGCAGCAGCTACTTAACAACTTTTAAAATCGTATTTTCCTAATTTGATTCTTAGAACATTCTCTCAAAGGACACAAGGATAAAGAATTTTAAACAAGAAAGCATAACAAAGATTTAATGCAAGTTTTATAATAGTGTTTTCCCTTCAGCTTGTAGTCCGCTATTTTTCTTAAGCTTTCTTCTTTCTGGAAGAGGCTATGTGGGACCTTCTGGGGGGCAGGGGAACAACCCTGCCTGGATACCAATCATAGCTCCCAAGGGAGCTCCATATCGGCACAAATAGGACAGTAGGAACTTTAAATTATCTTTTGAATTTTTACATTCCACTTGATAAATACTGTATTCTCACTTTCTTTCAAACTTCTTTGGTTCTCATTATTAGCATATGACTGTGTTTTGACTAGGCTCTGTTATGAGGTTGGGTACATAGTGAAAAGTCACCCCTAAAATCATAGATTCTCTGAATCTTGGTGTCATTGAGCTTTAGAATCTTAGGATGTTTATGGCAAAGTTGAATTTTAATGTAGTACATCATGATTTCACATCCAAAGCAGTGATACTATACCTGAGTGACATGGCCTTACAGCTTATGCTTGAAAACTAAAAATGGAGATACTACTCATTATTGAGTAGCATTAATCACTAGAAGTTTCTTGCTTTTTTTTTTTTTTTTTTTAAAACTGAGCTTAAAATTTTCCCTTTTGCAACTTTTCCCAAACATTTCTAATTTTCTTCCCTCCAGGAACATACAGTACACATTTCTACCTTTTTCTGCATGACAACCTTCAGAATATTTAGTGAGCTCCCTTAAGTTCCTCCTAAGTCTCCCAGCTAAGCTTTCTCAGTCTCTTCTGTAAATAACAAGGTTTCATAGATTCCTTACTGATAAGCTCTAGTTTGTGTTTTTTCCTTTTAAATTGCAGGTTCAAGAGTTAAAAACAGTTCTCTGGGTGGTTCTTGGGTTTTTTGCTTAACTCTGATAAATATCAGTTTCCTTAGTTGTAAGATGCAGCTAACAGTAGGTATTGACTTTGTAGGATGACCATGGATAATGTATGTAAATGGTCTGGGCCAGTTCGTGTTCAGAAATCTGTTGTTTAGTCGCTAAGTCATGTCTGATTCTCTTGTGCCCCTATAGACTGTAGCCCTCCAAGCTCCTCTGTCCATGTGACTTCTCAGGCAAGAATACTGGAATGGGTTGCCTTTTCCTTCTGTAGGGGATTTTCCCAACCCAGGGATCGAAACTGTGCCTCCTTTGTCTTTTGCATTGCAGCCGGATTCTTTACCGCTGAGCCAACAGGAAAGAAATCTGTTGATAGATAAGTAAATCCAAAGGAAATCCTCAGAATGAGGTCAACTCCATTGCTAGCTCACTAGGAAGCAAAGTTCAGCAACAAGGATAGCTCCCATAAGTACAAATAGCAGCAACTGATGCCCTTGGTGGGCCAGCTCAGACTCAGCCCTTTCATTTAGCCAACATTTAAAATACCTACTATATGCTAGGCACTCCTCTAGAATCTGGTAATATTCAATAAATCAAGAAGATAAAAATTCCTTAATTCTTGTGAGGGAAACTGATGATTTCAAAAAGTTATTTTGTAATGAGAAGTTGCTAACTATTTTGAAGATAGATAAAACAAAAACTGTACAGAGTATGGGATAGTTCAGATTCAAACAGGATGATCAGGAAAGATTTAAGTCTTCCCTGCAAAGATGACAATTGAGTAAATTCTTAAAGGAGAGAAGAGCATGAACCATATCCACTAACTCTTATACTACTCCACAGAGCCTCTAATGTGAGTATTAATATCATTTTTCTCATTTATCCAAGCCTGAGTCCCATCCATGACTTTATGTAGTGTAGTAGTAACACAAATTGAAAACTACACACTATGGTGTGTAATAACACAAATTGAGAACTATCAGCCAGACTTGTCATGCCAGTGCAATGCTTTAAATGTTGAAATTCTGATCCAAAGTTTTGAGATTCTCTATGAAAACCACTTGATAATTTGCAATGTTTTGCAATATGAACTTTCTGCTCTCTAAAAGTGTTTATATACAGGTCAGCTCTTTCTCTCACAATGTCACCTAAAATGGGTCTATTTCGTGTTTGTGTGTTCTTAGTCAATCAGTTATGTCCAACTCTTTGTGACTCCATGGACTATAGCCTATCAGGCTCCTCTGTCCATAGGATTTTCCAGGCAAGAATACTGGAGTGGGTAGCCTTTCCCCTCTCCAGGGGATCTTCCTAACCGAGGGATCAAACCCAAGTCTCCTATATTTGCAAGTGGATTCTTTACCATCTGAGCCATCAGGGAAACCTGCTAAACCCTGCATGAAATTGGTGTGAGGGACACATTTGGGACTCAGACTTTGAGTCCTGGCTCCATCATTTACTCTGTCCAACCAGGAAGTAGTGATACTGACTTCAGTGGGTTGTGGTGATAATCAAATGAGATCACATTTATTAAAACATTTTCATAGAATGCCATTTCATAAAAGACGATGTCCTTCTTTGGTGTCTGGAAAAGGTGTGTATCTAGCAGTTATGGTTCTGTGGCAGAAGGACTAAGAAAAAAGGACCGGTCAGTATTGTGTTCTGATGTCTAGGCCTGCCAAGGTGAGATCTAGGATTGAGTTCAAATCACACTGAAGATCCATTCCCACCCAATACTCAGCTCTCTCCTGTGAGCAACATGGCTGTGGAGGAAACCTTACTAGTTTTCAAGAAAAGCTTCGAGACACACAGGCACTTAATTTCCAGGTAAATAAGTTTGATTTTCTTGAGAAATGCCAGGAACACAGACATGTTCTCTAGGTTTCAATTCTTGAGTCTCTGGCTGTCTTTATATGTCAATTTATCTTTATAGTTGTAACCACTGCAGGTAATGCTGGAATGGTGGGGGTGAGGGAAATAAAAGTTCTAGAGGAAAGATTTCTTTTCCCAAAAAAACTTCCTTGAAACTCCCCCTTTTCTGAAAATTAATGGTATGTGAGTTTTCAAAGGTACAGCATCAGAGAGGAAGACAAAGGCAAGAAGCAAGGGTTTTTGTTTGTTTCATATTTACACTGTCCTTGGTAGCTGTCCTTGAAAGAATGACTTTAGGAACTATAGAGTGCTCTACAACTTTTTGGTTTACTGTAAAACATTTTACATTTCCCTAGCCTCCTTCCTTTGATTTATGGGATAGGTATGTGTGTGTGTTCTTCAAAATAAGATTTATGCCATGTACAGTTTTTCCACTGGGCCCTTGAAACTTTATTAAAGCTAGTTAGACAGATTAAAATCATTTCTATAATCCCTACCAAGTGCCTAGAGCAATGTGAAGCCAATTTGGATAGAATGTTCCCTGGCATGGAGGAGGAGATCTTGGTTTGATTGCTTGCTTAGTTCTGAGATGCCTTCAGTCCCTGCAGCTGTGGATCTTACACGGCATTCTCTCACTAAGACTGCAAGGTATTTAGGAATATGTTCTTTTCTTTCCCCAGAAGGAAGGCCACCCATAGCCAAAGTTGGAAAAATCAAAGCTCTGTAACCGAGTTTGTCCTCCTGGGCTTCTCCAGAAATCCCAGAACCAACTGGATCCTTTTCTTCCTCTTCCTCTTCCTTTACTTATTTACAGTCCTGGGCAATGGTCTCATTGTTACTTTGATCAGAGTAGATGCACGCCTCCACACCCCCATGTACTTCTTCCTGAGCATCCTCTCTCTGCTGGATCTCAGCTATGCTACCACCACAGTGCCCCAGATGTTGATCCATCTAGTAAGCAAGAGTAAAACTATCTCTTATGTTGGGTGTGTGGTCCAGATGTACATTTTCCTAACCTTGGGCATCACTGAGACCTGGATTTTTGCAGCTATGGCCTATGACAGATATGCTGCCATATGCTACCCACTCCATTATGGGGTCAAGATGAGCCAAGCCCTGTGTGTACTCCTGGCAGTCAGCTCTGCCCTTTGTGGTCTCACCTGTGCCCTCGTCTACACAGTCTTTGCCATGAATCTGCCCTACTGTGGCCCCAATGAGATCAACCACTTCTTTTGTGAAATTCCTGCTGTCTTGAAGTTGGCTTGTGCAGATACATCCCTCAATGACCAAGTGGACTTTATCTTGGGTTTTATCTTGCTCCTGATTCCATTGTCCCTCATTCTGGCCTCATATGTTCGCATCTTCACTGCTATTCTAAAGATTCGCTCCACCCAGGGGCGCAGCAAGGCCTTCTCCACCTGTGCCTCACACATCACTGTGGTCACCATGTTTTGTATTCCATGCATGGTCATGTATATGAGGCCTGGCTCCGAAGCTTCCCCAGAGGATGACAAGAAGCTGGCCCTGTTCTACAATGTCATTTCTGCCTTCCTCAACCCCATCATCTACAGCCTCCGGAACAAGGATGTGAAGAGGGCTTTCTTCAAGTTAGTTGGAATGAGTGAGGACACTCAGTAAGCCATGGGTGAGGGCTGTCTGTGGTGACTCTGGTCTCTATCTATGACATCCACACGTTCACTGAAATCATTGGGCTGAAGAAGGAGCCCAGGATAGGGAAGATATCTAGAAGAAAAAAAAAAAAACTTTTGCATTTTATTAGGCTACTGGAAACATTAGGAAAAAAAGAATTGTGTTCAGGGATGAAATACATTGACTTTCTGTGGTGTTGAAAACATCAACTCATTTCTCTGAGATTTAATTTTTATATCTGTACAATGTGTTCCAGAATATTCTTTGGGCCTAAATAATAACTACCTTTATTGATCATGTTCTACATGACAAGCATTGTCTAAGTAATTTATATGTACTTTATTTTAATTCTTAAAACAACTCAAGAGGTATGTATTATGATCTTCTTCATAAAGTTTAAAAACAGCAACAACAACAACAACAACAACAAAAACTGAGGTACAAGATTAAACAAGTTGCAAAGGCCATCCACCTGGAAAGTAACAGAATTGAAGTTTGACCCCACGTAGTACAGTTCTAGAGTCCAGGCTCTTCTCTAGTATATTATGCCATATTGCAAGGATTTAGTAGAGCCTTTTGAGGCTCAGCTGAGATAGTGGATAGGATCTCATTGAGGAAAATTCAAAATATTTAGGATTATGAGTCTAAGTCATAGCTATAGGGTCAGATCCATCAAGTCAGAGCTCTGTTGGCTAATTTAGAGCTTCCTCACCAGCGTTTCATAGCCTAAGCAAGTAGCATCTTGCAGTGGAATAGTAACTTCTCAATAAATGTTTGCTGAGTGCTTTCCTAGCCCTTCTCCATCCCTGGTCTGTCCACTTCTGCAGTTCTTCTTTTAGTTCTTCTTCACTTTCACGGATCCTTCTCTTATTTCCATTGTATCTACCCCACCATGGCTTTCAGCAGTCCAGACCTTTATTTACAAAAGAGTATGTTGGTTTCCATAACTGACTTACCCTTAAATTTCCTCTGCCACCTTAGAGAACAAGGGGAAGGGCCCCGGACTTTAGTCTTGACTTAATTTGTTGAGATCTTGGAAAAACCACTTAATCTCTCTGGAGCTCAGGCCCCATCCATAAAATGGAGTCTGATATGGAGATAATGACTATACCATAATATTATTTTTAGGTTCAAGTAGAAATAGCCCTTAGAACTTAATCGTATAAGTTATCATTAGATAGTCATTGTCTTCAAAGCCAGATACCTTAGAAAATAGTCATTACCTTATTAACAGTAGAATTTTCCAAGCAAGAATACTAGAGTGGATTGCCATTTCCTTCTCTGGGAGATCTTCCTGACCCAGGGATTGAACCCGGGCCTCCCGCATTGTAGGCAGATGCTTTACCATCTGAGCCACCAGGGAAGTCCTTATTTGTCAACTACAATGTTAATATCAGGTTTATTTTGAGGTCAGAATATATCAGTTCAGTTCAGTCGCTCAGGCGTGTCCGACTCTTTGCGACCCCATGAATCACAGCATGCCAGGCCTCCCTGCTCATTACCATCTCCCAGAGTTCACTCAGACTCACGTCTATCCCATCCGTGATGCCATCCAGCCATCTCATCCTCGGCCGTCCCCTTCTCCTCCTGCTCCCAGTCCCTCCCAGGATCAAAGACTTTTCCAATGAGTCAACTCTTCTCATGAGGTGGCCAAAGTACTGGAGTTTCAGCTTCAGCATCATCCCTTCCAAAGAAATTCCAGGGTTGATCTCCTTCAGAATGGACTGGTTGGATCTCCTTGCAGTCCAAGGGACTCTCAAGAGTCTTCTCCAACACCACACTTCAAAAGCATCCATTCTTTGGTACTCAGCCTTCTTCACAGTCCAACTCTCACATCCATACATGACCACAGGAAAAAGCATAGCCTTGACTAGATGGACATTTGTTGGCAAAATAATGTCTCTGCTTTTGAATATACAATCTAGGTTGGTCATAACTTCTCTTCCAAGGAGCAAGCGTCTTTTTGGTTGGATATTAATGATGGTAACTGAAAGCATGTAAGGGCTTCCCTGGTGGCTCAGATAGTAAAGAATCCGCCTGAAATACAGGAGACCTGGGTTTGATCCCTGGGTCTGGAAGATCCTCTGGAGAAGGGAATGGCAACCCATTCCAGTATTCTTGCTTGGAGAATTCCATGGACAGAGGATCCTGGTGGACTATAGTCCATGGGGTCACAAAGAGGCAGACACAACTGCACAACTAACACTTTCTCTTTCACAGAGTCATATCTTCAACACACATACACACACACATCAAAATTAGTGGAATGCAATCACATCAGTTTGTATTCCAATCCCAAAGAAGGGCAATGCTGAAGAATGTTCAAACTACTGCACAACTGCACTCATCTGCCACACTAGTAAAGTAATGCTCAAAATTCTCCAAGTCAGGCTTCAAGAGTACCTGAACTGTGAAATTCCAGATGTTCAAGCTGGATTTAGAAAAGGCAGAGGACCCAGAGATCAAATTGCCAACATCCGTTGGATCATTGGAAAACAAGAGAATTCCAGAAAAACATCTACTTCTGCTTTATTAGGGGCTTCCCTGGTGGCTCAGATGGTAAAACGTCTGCCTACAATGCAGGAGTCCCGGGTTCAATCCTTGGGTTGAGTAGATCCTCTGGAGAAGGAAATGGCAACCCACCCCAGTACTCTTGCCTGGAAAATTCCATGGATGGAGGAGCCTGATAGCCTATAGTCCATGGGGTTGCAAAGAGTCGAACATGACTGAGCAAATTCACTTTCTTTCTGCTTTATTGTTTACACCAAAGTCTTTGACTGTGTGGATCACAACAAACTATGGAAAATTCTTCAAGAGGTGGGAACACCAGACCACCTTAACTGCCCCTTGAGAAATCTGTATGCAGGTCAAGAATCAACAGTTAGAACCAGACATGGAAAAACAGACTGGTTCTAAATTGGGAAAGGAGTAAGTCAAGGCTTTATATTGTCACCCTGCTTATTTAACTTATATCCAGAGTACATCATGAGAAATGCTGGACTGGATGAAGCNCCTGATGCAAAGAACTGACTCATTGGAAAAGACTCTGATGCTGGGAAAGATTGAGGGCAGGAGGAGAAGGAAATGACAGGGGATGAGATGGTTGGATGGCATCATCGACTTGATGGACATGAGTTTGAGCAAGCACCAGGAGTTGGTGATGGACAAGGAAACCTGGCATGCTATAGTCCATGGGGTGGCAAAGAGTCAGACATGACTGAGCAACTGAACTGAACTGAATCACATCAGCTGCCACATTAACCAGGAACGAAACTCCTGCTATCAAAATAAATGTAAATTTATCTCACTTTGGGGTCAGATAAATATTAATTGCTTTGTAAAAAGCAATACAAGATAAATCTTGCAAATTGGCTACTCTACAAGTCTAATAGGATTCAATTATCAAAATATTCTAATTGCACTTAGTTGCTTAGAAACAAGTTTTATTTGTAAACCAAGGATTATCTGGATGTTGAGAAAACACAAAGGGTACTAAATGCTAAGAATGCATTTTGTTTATTAGAAACTTTCTCCAGGAGATAAATTTAGGGGAGTTGACAGCCTAGAGAGCTCTTAGCAATCCCCAAGCATTAAGGGAACAAAGGCCCTAAGCATGATATGGATGGATTGTGAGAAGAGAATAGTCCCAGGGTTTCCTGTCCGAAGGCCGTAGCCTCTAAGAAGAGTAGTCCAGGGGAAAGAGGAGCCTTGATTTTCTGGAGAAAAGAAGAATGAAATGTCAGCAAGACATGTGTTTCCTGAGGCCTTATTAAAAAAATTGTTCTGGGGCCATTAGAAAGGATATGTGAGAGGACTTCCCCAGCGGTCCAGGGGTTAGGACTCCATGCTTCTAAAGCACAGGGTGCAGATTTGATCCCTGGTTGAGGAATTAAGATCCCACATGCTGCATGGCATGGCCAATAAGTAAATAAATAAAAAGGAAGGGCATGTGAGGATTATTTGCTGAAATGACTGGACCTTATTTTTCAGAGCTCTCGGGGCAGTAGAAACCCACAGCAGGCCCACCTAATTTCCCCACCTCCCAACATGATCCCTTTCCCCGGGCCAGTCCTGCCTCCCTGTCTTTGCGTAGGCTCCTCCACCTGGAGTGTCCTCTCCTCTCTCTTGCCTACTATCCCCTTGCTCGTATGGGTCTCTTCTCAGGAAGCTTTCTAACTACTTTCATCTAGGATGAAAGATTTTTTTCTACTCCCCAAACTCAGTGCCACCAACTAAGCATTCAACTTTGGCCTCAGAAACACATGGGGATCTTAAAGACTCTAACTTTCATCTTGTTCCTGAGTCCCTTTGACAATAAGAACTACTAACACATCATTCAGATATATTTGCATGAAGCTATTTCAAATGTTTATGACCATGAATGTCCTTTCCCCACATCGATGATTTGAAAAAAAAAAAATCTCAGTGAACTGGAAATAAAAGGAAATTTCCTTATTCCGATGAAAAGAAAAAAATCTACATTAAAAACCACCAACTAACATCACAAAATGGTGAATAATTAAATGCTTTCCCTCCTAAATCAGTACTAAAGGAAGGATGCTTGCTTACAACAATCCGATTCAAAATAGCACAGTAAACTTTAGCCAGTACAATAAGGCTAGGAAAGAGAATACAGGAAAGGAAGAAGTAAAATTGTGTCTATTTTCAAATAATCTAATTGTCTATGTAAAAAATCAAGGATTCTACATAAAAACTTCTGTAATTAATTAGTAATGTTACAGGATTCAGGATGAATACATAAAAATCAATTTTATTCCTATGTACTAGCAATGAACAACTGGAAACTAGAATGAAATATATAATACTATTTATGATGGACTTCCCAGGCAGTTCAGTGGTAAAGAATCTGCTTGCTAATGCAGGAACCACAGGAGATGCAGGTTCAATCCCTGGGTCAGCAAGATCCACTAGAGAAGGAAATGGCAACCCACTCCAGTATTCTTGCTGAGATAATCCTATGGACAGAGGGGCCTGGTGGGCTACAGTCCATGGGGGCTGCAACGAGCCAGAAACAACTGAGCAACTGAGCATGAATGAACATTATTTTTAACTCCATAAAAGTCAAATTCTTAGAAATAAATTAACAAAACATAAACTATCATACCCTTCGAAACAGAGGGTAAAAATCTATCCTAAAGAGGGTAGATTTTGTAGTAATAGAGATAAAAGGCATGACATCATCCATTAAAGAAACATGACATTAGATTTACATCTGGAATGATCACTCTGGCTCTCATGTGGAAACTAAATTGAAGGAGAAGGATACCAGCTGCTGCACACCCTCAGGCAGGAACAGATGAGAAACTGAACTGTTAAATAAAAGAGTAGCTACTGAACATGAGAGGTTGGTATTAAATAAGAGGTCTTTATGAGGTAGACTCATTAGCTNGGAGAAGGATACCAGCTGCTGCACACCCTCAGGCAGGAACAGATGAGAAACTGAACTGTTAAATAAAAGAGTAGCTACTGAACATGAGAGGTTGGTATTAAATAAGAGGTCTTTATGAGGTAGACTCATTAGCTGGGTAGGTATAGGTAGCTCATTAGGAAATGGTGAGGTAGACAGAGGAGTCAAGGATGAATCCTGGGTCTGGTTAATCAAATGCCTGATGGGGGATGAGTGCAGAGGGTAGCCCTTTCCTGCCCCCAAACCTAGTCTTTATGATGCATAGAAACTTTCCCCAGCTCGCCTGCCCAGCCCTCCCAACCCCCCGCCATTTCTCAGTCCAAGCACTTGCTCTGATTGATATTCATATTTCTGGCCTTTGGACTGTGAAGCCGAGTGGGGAGCACCTGAGAGGAACAGAAGGCTTTGGGATGGGAGGGTCAGGCTTTTGAGTGTTTGGTCTTGAGTGTTACACTGGGAGGGTGAAAAGCGAGCTTGGGGCTTGGGACAGCTGCTGTGGGGCCTGGAGAATCCCACAAAGGCTCATTAAAAAATCCGATCTGTTCTCCCTGAGGATCAGGAGCAGAATACTAAAGGAGGACCCAGCAGGCCCCCAGTGCATCCCACCCTGAGCCCAGCACCAGGTAAGGAGAAGGGCCTGAGGGAGGGAAATGAACCACACTCACCCACTCCTGGGCAACCTTGTGTTCCCCATACGTCTGACTCTGTGCCTGCCTGCTTCCACCTCCTTTCCATCCATATCAGGCCCCCCACGCCTGCTCCCTGAACTCTGTCCTCCTCTGTTCCCTGATTTCTCTGTGTACAGTGATCTATCTGTCTCTTTGTCATTTTCTTTCCTTCTTGTTTTCTGAGTGAGCTCCTCAGCTGAGGGAGAGAAAAGTAGAAGAAAGTGAGGGCTGTTGTATGGAGCTGAGGCATTTGACTCTTCTCTGAAGCCCACTGAGGATACAAGTCAAGACACTGGTAAGGATAGATCAAGGTATTGATGACAAGTTAATAGAAGATAGAACCTGGAAGGGAACATTAGAAGTGGGGAGAGCTGTGAAGTTCTTATTTGGGAAGGGGAGAGATGTAACTGCTTCTAAACAGGATATTGGTATCCTAGCACTCTTTTCTGGTACAGCCTTAGGCCAGGCCTTGGGATGGACGGGAAGAAGGCTCATAGTGGGCGTGGAGCTCCCCATTCACTTGCTCCTGGTCCTTCTATCCCTCTGCACATTCCTCAGTTTTGCCCCATAAGACTATGAGTGGGATGCTTACTGAGAGACTACTACAGTGGTCCAGGCATCAGGTCCAGATGAAGCTGAAAGAAGAAGTGCACAGAAGGATGACAAAGTCCCAACTCCTCCAGAGAGAGTGAACCAGAGACCTTCCCACTGGACCAGCAGAACTAGTCCCAGTGACACTTTGCTTATGGGGTCAGCAAGTTCACTATCTCCCAGGTCAGTTGATCCTATCCATGATTCACCCTCACTAATGTAAGTTAGTTATATTTTGCTGGAATTTACCTCCCTAGTATAATTCGCAATTGCACTTTTTAGGATCTGGAACAAGCTTCATCCATCTTCCACATGAAAGCCTTTCAGACAGTAGGCCCTCAGCTTCCAGAATTCTCCTACCCTTTCATTCCACATGGCAAACACCCCTACTTGCCTCAGCTCTTCCTCACATCGTGTTGTTTCCAGACTTTTATTTATAACCTCTTTCAACTTACCTATAGTCCCCTTAAAATGTGGCCCCAGAAGGTGGTCTGGCTTCTGCAGACACAGTTCCATGACACCTCCTGTGATCTCACAGCATCTTTTCTCAGTTTTGTCACTTTACGATGATGCTTTAGAAATATCCTTGCATCGATCCCCTTTTAGTCTTCAGTTATTTCTCAGTTGAGCTGGCTATGTATGGCTGGCTTTGTGAGCAGAGGGACAGGGAATTTTACACTGGTGCTATAGCTTTTTTTTTTTTTTTTTTTTGGTTGGCATACGCTTCTTGTTCTATCCAGTTCAGTTCAGTTCAGTTGCTCAGTCGTGTCTGACT
>SJYV01009325.1:0-18634 GCA_006410875.1 Neotragus pygmaeus | reverse complement strand
CCCATGAATTGCAGCACGCCAGGCCTCCCTGTCCATCACCATCTCCTGGAGTTCACTCAGACTCACGTCCATCGAGTCCGTGATGCCATCCAGCCATCTCATCCTCGGTCGTCCCCTTCTCCTCCTGCCCCCAATCCTTCCCAGCATCAGAGTCTTTTCCAATGAGTCAACTCTTCACATGAGGTGGCCAAAGTACTGGAGTTTCAGCTTTAGCATCATTCCCTCCAAAGAAATCCCAGGGCTGATCTCCTTCAGAATGGACTGGTTGGATCTCCTTGCAGTCCAAGGGACTCTCAAGAGTCTTCTGCAACACCACAGTTTAAAAGCGGTAGACCCTCCCAAATAAGGTTGTTGGGTGTCCATTTTACAGATAAGTAGGTTCCTCAAAGTTAAATCCATTATCAACCATCACAGAGACAGAAAGGGGAAGAGCTGGGCTTCCAGCTTAAGTCACCTAACCCAACATTTTCCTCCAAAAATTCCTTATCTTGCAAAATTACCCACAGAGTCCCATAAAGATCAAGTTCCATATTGCATTGAATATTTATTTCAATTTTCAAAAATTTGACTGGCAATCAACCTTTCAGGATAAGATTGTTTTTTACCCCATAAATTAGTGCATTCCTGAATTCATGGAGCTTGACTCTGTACAGCTGACAAAAATGGGTCTATAATAACGTCACTGTCTGGTTGCAGTTGGCATTTACATTGGAGGGTCTGGGATCCTGAGCCCTGTAGCTGTAAAAAAGCACCCCTTTCTCCTGACCAATATCCTTCCAAAGGGATTTTAAAAAGCCACCAAGAAACTCTTATCCACATGACCTTAAGCTATCTTGAGATTGTTGAAGAAAATCTGTGAACTGGCATTCACACTGACTTACCAGCTCAGTTTAAAAATATATGTTCAACAGTCAAGCAGCTGTTATTTCTCCTTCCTCTGCCAACTGATTATGTATAGCAAGTTTTGTCATTTTTCCGTTATTCACGACTCTTGGGTTATCAGTCTTCTGTACAAACGATAACATGCTTTATTGAAAGATAAACTGTTTGAGGATGGAGTTAGAAAATAAGTGATTCAGGGCAACTGAGAAGGGGTTTTGTGCATCAGATGGTTTTAATTAAAGCAATGATATCAAATCTGCTTTTACTTACAGAGGCGAGACACCTCCCAGGGTCGGTCTGAGATTAAAGCTTTTGTTAGTCTTTTCCACCAAAACTCTACCTGAGTCTTCTGAAGTTTTCTGTTTTCCTGTTGAATGCCAGAGAAACTTTGGTATAAAATTATGGAAGAGAATGGGGAAAATGCTGATGCTGGTGGCTGTCCCAAAAAAAGAGAGGGAGAGTAAGAAACTGTTACACTATCCTTTTTTTCTGTTTGTTTCTGATTTGTTTGTTATGTTTATGCAAAATCCTTTATTATCTAGAAAAAGTTGCATTAGCATAGAATACGGTGTAAGGACCCTAACTTTCCTCCAGTGATGACAGTCTCTTCTTCCTACAGAGTACATTTCTCAATTTTTCCTCCCTCTACTACCAGGCGATTGCTCTGAGCACCCTACAGTTTATGATCAAGACTCTCTCAGGGTTCTAAAACACTGTTTTAAGACCCTCATGTCATTTTTATAAAGATTATAAGTCTCCTTCATTCATAATTTTTATCCAAATAAGGCCCTTGACTTTAACTGTTATGGGAGTCTCACATGAATTTGTGATGTGCGCTCTACCTCCCTGGTCAAATTGTGGACTTTTACTAAATTCCTTTAAAGTAATATTTGGAAAACATATTTCAAGATAAAATAATTTTTAATTAACCATCTGCCTGCTATCTAACACTGCTTTGACTTGAGCTACATTGACTATAAAAGGTTTCTTTTAAAGTTCAAGTTATAATACACCCTGGTCTGACCTATACAAAAAATACAATTCATCCATATCTCTAAAGACAGAGGAATGAACTTTTAAGATATATTTAAATTTAAAAGTAATCCCAAAACTTTACTTTCCTAAGTCTAGCCACCAACACAATTGAGTGATAGTCTAATACAAAACTGGTTTATTAAAAGTTTGTCTCTTTCTAATTTTGATCCCCTCTAGCTNAGCGCACTGCATACCTGGTGCAGATGGGAGCCTGCTCTGAGCTCACACCCGCTGGGCGAGCGTGGGGCTAGTCTAACGCATGTTCTGAGGGGGGATCTCAGATGTAGAGATGGATCAGTTTCACCTGTGCCGCTGCTCATTATTCAGCCACTAGTCACTTAAAGGTGAGGAGGAAACCCACAGAAACAGGCACCTCAAACCCCCCTTCTCCACACCTGAGGAGCATCCAGGAAGCGGGCTGATAGGAGTCTGGAAGCTGCGAGTGTCTGAGAGCCTCTTAAAGTCCAAGGACACCGGACAACGCAGAGGCCTGCTGACCGCTCTCCTGTGTCTCGGACAGATTCCTGTGGATCCACAGAGCAACGACTCAAANTCCAGGAAGCGGGCTGATAGGAGTCTGGAAGCTGCGAGTGTCTGAGAGCCTCTTAAAGTCCAAGGACACCGGACAACGCAGAGGCCTGCTGACCGCTCTCCTGTGTCTCGGACAGATTCCTGTGGATCCACAGAGCAACGACTCAAATCAGTCGGACAAACAGGACGTGCTCTGCATGTGCTTCAGCCCCTCCGAGGAGACGCTGATCGCCAGCACCAGCAAGAGCCAGCTCTACAGCATCACCATGTCCCTGACGGAGATCAGCAAGGTCAGTCTCGCCAGCAGCACTTCCTGCCAGCCTGGGGACGGGTCACCACTGGGCAAATTTTGATCCAATTCCTGAGCATAGGCCCATTCACCCCTTCATAACAAAGCAAAAGAAACTCTAATTTCAAGATGTCCTTGTAGGAGCACTCCCACACCTGCAGGGGGCCGGGGTGGGGGACGCCAGAATCTGATTGTTGTAGCCTCTTTGGATGGCATCACCAACTCGATGGACATGAGTTTGAGCAAGTTCCAGGAGTTGGTGATGGACAGGGAGGCCTGGCGTGCTGCAGTCCTTGGGGTCTCAAAGAGTCAGACATGACTGAATGACTGAACTGAGCCTCTTTGGAGAACACCTTGGAGGTCTCTCTCAGATTTAAATTGTACCTATCTTTTCCTCAGCAAGCAAGTGTACTTCAGGTATTTAATGTACTGCAGTACCTGCTCCTGTGCACAAAGATGTTTATGTGTAAAGATTTATCATTGCTTTTGTTTTTAAATATAAATGAAGCCAGTATGAATACACTGTTGATATTGCAGCAAAAAGGATAAAAAAGAAGGACTTTGTACTTATAAAAGGTTCATTTTATCAAGCAGACATTACAGTTTTAAATTTGTATGCAGATAATAGCATGGACTCAAAATATAGCCTGCAAACTTTGGCAGAACAACAAGGAAAATAAACCACCTCCAATCACAGGAGGTTTTAAAATATCTTTCTCAGCAATGATGGAGTGCGGAGATGCCTGTCCAGGCATATCAGGGTGATGAGCCCATTGCCAAGGACTGAGCTCAGGAAAAGAAGAAGGAAGGCACTGAAGAGGGTTCTGTTGGCCATGGGGTCACTGGAGAAGCCAAGCAGGATAAATTCAGAAACCCAGCTTTGGTTCTGCCCTGGAGGCATCCACATGATGGGCCTATAAGAGAATCACATTCCTTTAAATGCCATCTACAATATGATAGTTGAATAAGAACTGGAGGCAGACAGGCTATGATTTTAATTTTGAGCCCACTACTCACCTAGGGCCTTGCACAGTTACTTAACCTCTCTGAGCCTCATCTGTAAAACATGGCTAATAACACTCATCTTTCAGGGTGTTTAGGAAAAGTTGGGGCAATGTATATGAAACATCTCATATTAAAACAATGCCTTAAAGCACTGCTGCTGCTGCTGCTGCTGCTAAGTCGCTTCAGTCGTGTCCGACTCTGTGCAACCCCAGAGATGGCAGCCCACCAGGCTCCCCCGTCCCTGGGATTCTTCAGGCAAGAACACTGGAGTGGGTTGCCATTTCCTTCTCCAATGCATGAAAGTGAAAAGTGAAAGGGAAGTCGCTCAGTCGTGTCGGACTCCTAGCGACCCCATGGACTGCAGCCTACCAGGCTCTTCTGTCCATGGGATTTGCCAGGCAAGAATACTAAATAGCAATAAATACTCATTTGCAATCTCCCAGGCTTATTCCTGAACCCTCAGAGGAAAAATTGCTTGCTCAAATGTCTAGTAACAATCAACTTACACAATATCATCTCCAGCCTCCAAACCTGCAGAAGTGGTCTTCCCTTCTGCCTTAGAGGTCATTTGTCCGGATATGTTACAAGCCTCCCCTCACCCTGAGAACATGTTTCTTTGACAACTGACAATAGGAAGCTTTATCAGTAAAGGGTGACAGAGGGGCACTGTGATGATGAAAGGAGGAGACTGAGGTTGGGGCTTCAATTTCTCCTTCCTCAGTTACTCAGCTGGAATGCCAGTAGGTTGGTGGGGACCATCCACAGTCTCAGGCCACACACATTCTCCCTACCCAGTGATCACTTCTAGGAAAACTCTGGCCTGTGACTCCACCCTAACTTCCAATAGCAGACTGTGTATTCCTGTGGCAGTCACACCCTCTGAAAAAAATCTGAGCTTAATTTCTTTCTTTTTTTTTTTCTTTCTGGTGAAAGAAGATAGTGGTTTCAAGAGGAGGAGGAAGAATGAGGGAAAGTGAAAGTTGTTCAGTCGTGTCCGACTCATTGCAATCCCATGGATAATACAGTCCATGGAATTCTCCAGGCCAGAATAATGGAGTGGGTAACCTTTCCCTTCTTCATGGGATCTTCCCAACTGAGGAATCGAACCCCAGTCTCCTGCATTGCAGGCAGCTCATTTACCAGCTGAGCCACAAGGGAAGTCCAAGAAGGACGGAAGTAATCCCTAAATCCTTAGGCCCTATGAACTCTTATTTAGCTATAAGGCAGTAGCTGCTTTTTTTCTTTTTTCTTATTTGCGACTTCTGGGTTTCTTCAAGTTCCTTTTTATGCCTTTTAGCAGTTATCTACCTTTAACCAGTCTAGTCAAGGCTATGGTTTTTCCAGTAGTCATGTATGGATGTGAGAGTTGGACTATAAAGAAAGCTGAGCACCGAAGAATTGATGCTTTTGAACTGTGGTGTTGGAGAAGACTCTTGAGAGTCCCTTGGACTGCAAGGAGATCCAACCAATCTATCCTAAAGGAGATTAGTCCTGGGTGTTCTTTGGAAGAACTGATGCTGAGGCTGAAACTCCAATACTTTGGCCACCTCATGTGAAGAGCTGACTCATTGGAAAAGACCCTGATGCTGGGAGGGATTGAGGGCAGGAGGAGAAGGGGATGACAGAGGATGAGATGGCTTGATGGCATCACTGACTCTGACTCAATGGACATGAGTTTGGGTAAACTCCAGTGTTGGGGATGGACAGGGAGGCCTGGCATGCTGTGGTTCATGGGGTCACAAAGAGTCAGACATGACTGAACGGCTGAACTGAACTGATACCTCTATCACATCTGCAGATGCTTGCCTAGGTCTCTAGCATGGAAGAATACATCCCCTGTATCCCCACCACCCACACACACTCTTACACACCCAACCTTTATTCCCACATTAGGATCCAGTGGAAACAGTGACAGATTTTATCTGGGGGGGCTCCAAAATCACTGCAGATGGTGACTGCAGCCATGAAATTAAAAGACGCTTACTCCTTAGAAGAAAAGCTATGACAAACCTAGGCAGCATATTAAAAAGCAGAAACTACTTTGCCAACAAAGGTCCATATAGTCAAAGCTATGGTTGTCCAGTAGTTGTTTATGGATGTGAGAGTTGGACCATAAAGAAGACTGGGTGCTGAAGAACTGATGTTATTGAACTGTGGTGTTGGAGAACACTCTTGAGAGTCCATTGGACTGCAAGCAGATTAAGCCTGGCAATCCTAAAGGAAATCAGTCCTGAATGTTCATTGAAAGGACTGATTCTGAAGCTGAAGCTCCAATCCTTTGGCTATCTGATATAAAGCACTGACTCATTTGAAAAGATCCTGATACTGGAAAAGATTGAAGGCAGGAGGAGAAGTGGACAACGGAGGACGAGATGGTTGGATGGCATCACCGACTCAATGGATATGAGTCTGAGTAAACTCCGGGAGTTGATGATGGAAAGGGAAGTCTGGCATGCTGCAGTCCCTGAGGTCATCAAGAGTCAGACACGACTTAGCAACTGAGTAACAACAAGGATCCAGCTTAGTATTATTCCACTAGGAGGCCTTTTCAGACCTATTCCACCATCTCCCACTCCAAAACCTTGATTAGGTGCTTTCTCTATTTCTCAGAACCCCTTGTGGTTATTGGCAAGTTATAACTCTGGTAATCCTAGAAGGTTCTGATAAAAGGTTTAGGCTCCAGCATCTCGGGGAAAAAGTTTTCCCTCTCATATTAACTTTGTTCTCACTCGTTGACTTGGAATTTCTATTATAAAATATGGGTAAAGATGTGAGCATATAACCTCCTTTCAGAAATAGTAATAGCTAATGTTATTCATGGGGTCGCAAAGGGTCGGACATGACTGAATGACTGAACTGAATTGAACTGAATGTTTCGAGAAGACTTTCTATGTGCCAGGCATTGCTATATGAAATTATCCTCATAACAACTCACTGAAGTAAGTACATTTTTACAGATGGAAAAAAATAAACTAAATCATATAGAAAGTAAGTGATTCACTCCAAATTATAGGATTTCTGTGATGGACCTGGGATTTGAACCAAGGCATTTTGGCTTCACAGCCAACTCTTAATCATTAAATTCTCCTGCTGCATGGAAACAGGCTCTAATTGGGAGGGGTGAAGAATGCAAACTGCCCCTATCTGCTCCTCCATTTGAGTTCCTTGAAGTCTGGCACGAGATACTACAGAATCATGGCCTACAATTTATGACCACCAGATAAGACAGAATCAGACTCCTCCTAGGACAAAGAGCTAAACCGTCAGCCATGGACTCTCTCCTGATAAAGCTTCCTCCATCTCCCCCATCACTTGGACGTGGGAGCCATGGGGTTACATTGGAAGCAGAAGGAATCTATAAAAAGAGACCTGGGAAATACCATCCTACATGCCATCCCTGGTGGCTTAGAGGATAAAGCATCTGCCTGCAAGGTAGGAGACCTAGGTTCAATCCCTGTGTTGGGAAGATCCCCTGGAGAATGAAATGGCAACCCACTCCAGTATTCTTGTCTGGAGAATCCCCTGGACAGAGGAGCCTGGTGGGCTACAGTCCACAGGGTCGCAAAGAGTCAGACACAACTGAGCGACTTCACTTTCACTTTCACTTTCTTTTCATGCCATCCTCAGTCACTTCAGTTGCGCCCAACTCTTTGTGACCTATGGACTATATAGCCCACCAGGCTTCTCGGTCCTTGGGATTCTTCAGGCAAGAATATTGGAATGGATTGCCATGCCCTCCTCTGGGGGATCTTCACAGCCCAGGAACTGAACCATATCTCCTATGTTTCCTGCACTGCAGTCAGCTTCTTTACCTGCTGAGCCACCTGGGAAGTCAATTACCAGATTAGAGCTTAGTAAATCCTTGTAAAAGCCTCGCTCCAACTCTGTGACCTCATGGACTGTAGCCTACCAGGCTCCTCTGTCCATGGGATTTTCCAGGCAATAGTACTAGGGTGAATTGCCATTTCCTTCTCCAGGAGATCTTCCCGAGCCAGGGATAGAACCCTGGTCTCCCGCATTGTATACAGACGCTTTACCATCTGAGCCACCAGGGAAGTCCAATTACCAGATTAGAGCTTAGTAAATCCTTGTAAAAGCCTCCCTCTTAGTCAACCTTGATTTCTATAGGAATGGGGACATTATTTAGTGGAAAAAAAAAAAGTCTCCTAAGATTTCGTTAGCCCAGAAGTCTCTGTCACAACTTGCAACAGCCAAGGTCTCTAAAGAATAGGGGAGTGGGTCCTAATCATTGTAGTCGCTGATATCATGAGGCTTCCCCCTGCACAACCACCATTGTCCTTTCATGACATCTCTTAGCTGGACTTGGAGATCTGGAGCTTAGGAAATTCATTTTCTGGAGCTTAGGAAATTCATTTTAGAACATGGGTTGGCAGAGAGGACCTTTCCATATATATTTCCTAAATGAACAAATGGAAGAAGGTGGAGGCCTAGGAAGAAAGAAGGGGAAGGGACTGAAGTGTGAGGTGAGGAGGAAGGAAGAGTGTGGAACAAGGGAGGGGCCAGAGGGATGCTGGGCGCAGCACAGGGAAGACCCAGTGGCTGGTGAACCTGGCCACCGCTGACCTCCAGCCCCCACCGATGTCTGGATTCCACCCAGAGCCCCAAGCCCAGTGACCATCTCCCCTCTGGAATCCACAGAAACAGGTCACAGAGAGAGACAGTCACCTGTTCTTAAGGGAAATAGACTGACCAGGAAGCACTCAGGGCAACTGATTCCAGTGAGGCAGGATTCCAGGCAACCCAGTCTCCAGAAAAACACTAGGCTTCTGAGAGGTGGAAGGATGAACTCCTTGCCTTTTTTTCATTGCTCAGCTCCTTGCACTTGACCTGGCCAGCCCTGGCTCCTGAAGGCCTTGCCTGTCAAGTTCTCAGGTGTAGATGGAGGGAGCCTCTGCCATTCCAAGCTCCTCTTAATGGACCAAGCTACTGAGGCTTTATGGTCCTGCTTCCTTACCAGACTTCCCTGGGAGAGCAAGGGGAGGGCCATCCCCGTCTCTCCTGCCACCACCATCCCTGTGCCCGGTGAAAATGCCAATTGGGATTCCTTGAATGTTGTTAACAAGAACCCTACAAGGAAGAGGTCCCCATGGACAGAGCAGGAGAAAACCTCCTCAGTGGGGAGGCTAGTGACCTGTCTATTTCCTTTTCCAGCCTTCTGAGGGATATGACCAGCCTAGGGGAGAGGATATTATACCCGGTCTTCTCATAGAGATGTTAAAAACCGAAGGCCTCATGTTGATTCTCCTCTTACCTCTAAAATCCCTGTGCCCCAACTTGTCAATTAGAACATGTTTGGGTCACACTCTTATTTCTTCTTAACAATCTTGAGCAAATCAAAATCTCCCTCTATTCCTGACCATAATAACAACTCTACTGAACTCTAACTGAAATTCTTCCTGCTCTCCCAGAGCTGGTTCTGATTACCAGCGGGGTTGGGCCAGCCATTGGTAGGAGGAAGGCTGGACTCTGGATGTTGAATTTTGAGTCAGGTGGGCCTGCAGACCTCAAGGAGAAGAAGGTGGGCTGGCAAGAGAGGAAAAGCTAGGGCTGTGGCAATCCTAACAACCGGGGACTCTCTGTGGAGGTTGAGAACGCCTCTGGAAGGGACTCTTGTGGGAATTAGCTCTCGTTTGCTAAAACAAGTACCTTAGAAGGTTTCTGGGTTTATGTCTGGGGAGGAAGCTGAGGGAAATGGCAGGAGGTGATGATGGTACTAATGATCAAGAGCACATTAGTGTCCTTTGGGACAGCCTCACACACAAAGCACTTTGATGTGTATTTTCTCGTCAGGTCCTCCTGGCACACCTGGGAGGAGTGTTGTGATTCTCATTTTACAGATAGTGACAATGATGGTGACCCACTGAGAGCTCGTGATGGGCCAAGTCTTGAGGCAGTCAGTGATGCTCATTTTGGTCACTTCACTGCTAAGTCATTAAGGGCCTTCAAGGTCAACACGTTCATTTCCTTACTCTCTTTTACAGCCATGAAAATTAAAGCTCAGAGAAGCAAAGTCACTGCCCTGCATGAGTTACAGTGTAGGTGATTCAGACGTAGAAATCCTGCCTCCTAGCTAAGTTACCCTCTATGAATTGGCAGAAAAATCTGTCTATGAGTCCAGTGATAATTAGTTAATTGCAGCCATCACATCAGGCATGCCCTCATCATTTTTATCCCTGGGATTTGTATCCCCCAGTGCTGTAAATCTTGTCTGAGCCAATGAAGTACACAAAGTTCAGATGAGGTAATAGGATAATAATAATAATGACAAGAACAGCAACAACAAAGCAATAACAATAGTGATGTTAATTATTATGTGTGCATGCATGTGTGCACCACGTCTGTGGTGTCCAACTCTTTGTGACACTGTAAGCTATGGCCTACCAGTCTCCTCTGTCCATGGGATTTTCCAAGCAAGAATACTGGAGTTGGCTGCCATTTCCTTCTCTGGTTATTATAATAATAGGAAAACATTATAGGTATTGTTTCATATGTGCTTTATTTATAATAATGTATGTAATATTCAAACGTCTCAAGAAGACATCTCATCTTGAAATTCAGCGGAAATATTGTTTTGACCACCAGTGGAAACACTCCCTACCAGGACACTAACATCTCCAAACTAGTAGAGCTCAGAGTTCCTGAAATAGGAAACAAATATTCTGTGAGTGAGTTACTGGGTGTAAGAGTCACAGAATCCACTCCCATTTCACGGCTTGATTCCCATGTCCATGCATTCTGGCACTGAGGAAACAACGCCATATAGTCTCTGACTCAAAACTTAAACTTAGTATCATGTTTAATATAAAGATGTAAGTGTTGTTCCCTACGAATAGCGATAACTGAATCTTAAAAAATCATTTCATCTTTCAACTTGTCCAGCTTATTCCAAGTGTTGGAGGCTAGTTAAGGTCACCGATTCTATAATTATGAACCCACAGAAGTGAAATGAGTTTCTTGATCAGATGCAATGCTGTGGGGATTCTGTGATGGTGGATTAGGCACACTGTGAATTCATAGATAATGATGCTAGCAAAAGCTTTGTGGGCAAGGGAAGCAAATTCATATCTAGAATCTTATATGTTCCCATGAAGACAAATCACTGTCCCCTCCCTGATGGAAAAGATCCAATATAATCAAACTGCCACAGGTGACAGCTGTTCTCCTGAGGCATGGTGTCATAGAGCTGATTTCCGCTATTTGTGATTTAAGCACTCATCAGTAGTGGCAAACAGGTCAACTGTGGAAAAAGGAAACCCTGGTCCAAAGCCCATATGAATAGCCTCCATCCTTGCTTAATGGACATTTTGCTCATATACTCACTGAATGAGGGTCTCGGGAAAAAGCCTGACTGACATTCACAGAGCGTGTCATTTTTTTCCACCTGATTTGTCTCCTCTGAAGCTGATAGCCTTTCATGAACATTCACGTGGGACACACAGATTCTGTGTCCACTCTAGGGAACTCCATCCACATATCTCTCCTTTCCCCAAACTTTCTTGCCACCAATCTTTGTATCTTGTGGCATACTTAGTAGCTTTTGCTCATTTTTGCATTTTCTTATGGAAATCAATCTGTGAAAACTTTCTATCTTTAAAAGTTTTAATTTTGGTAATCTATATCTCCCTTGGAAAATATCCATTCCATCTAAGTTTGCAATTATATTTGCATAGGGATCAGCAGACAGAAAGCAGAGTTAGGGGACTTACGTTTCTTGCACAGGTATACACAGATGATAAGCGGTAGTTTACCAATCTGCCCAAAGAGAAACTTTGAGATCGTTAGTGCAGAAATGGATCAGAAGGGAAAAGAATTGGAGAGGCTGACATTTCAGTCTAGTAGCAAAATATTTCCCCCCAATAGATGAACTGAGTCCCACCAGACAGATGCTATGATTCATTCTGCCCTTTTCTTTGTTCAAGGAAACAGGAAAAAGTAAAAAATAAAACAGGAAACAACAGTTCTCATAGAGACCAAATTAACAGAGAATTAATCAACAACATTTTTTTAACTCCACCCCTTAGTACCTGTACACTTCCTAAGAACTGCTGGTTTGTGGACTGCAAATTCCATGAGGACAGGCGTTGTGACTCTCTGTCCCCGGTGCCAGGGATCAGCGATGACAGTTGATGATTGATGGCTCCCTTCAGTGAACTACAGGGAATCAGAGATACTGGTAAAGCTGGATTAAAACCCTGATAGCTTCCTTGATTGCTCCCTTTTTTACTGCCACACCCAAGTCATCACATGCTCTTGCTTCTTTCTTTGTCACGTCCCCACTCACTGCCACCATCAAGTCTGCTGCTGCTGCTAAGTCGCTTCAGTCATGTCCGACTCTGTGTGACCCCATAAACGGCAGCCCACCAGGCTCCCTCGTCCCTGGGATTCTCCAGGCAAGAACACTGGAGTGGGTTGCCATTTCCTTCTCCAGTGTATGAAAGTGAAAAGTGAAAGTGAAGTCGCTCAGTCGTGTCCGACCCTTAGCGACCCCATGGACAGCAGCCCACCAGGCTCCTCCGTCCATGGGATTCTCCAGGCAAGAGTACTGGAGTGGGGGTGCCATTGCCTTCTCATTGCCATCAAGTCTAGTGCCTCAGAAATTATGGCTAGGTCTACCCCCACTAAGTGCTCCTCTTTAATCCAACCCCTCATCCATGGTCCCAAGCCATTCTTCTGAAAATACTGAGGCACCTTCTCTCCTCTACTCTGGTCCGCATCCCAGGTTCTTAAAAGTAGAGGTTGTCTATCTTTAAGATAAAATCTATTATCATCTTGAATTACAAACTCTGTTACTATCTATCCAAGCAGAGAGACAAATAAAACCTCATCACTTCACCCACAAGACTCTCACCTCTACATTATCCTGATTCCTGACTCCAGTTGTAGCAGAGCCACCAGGTAGACTCCACACCTTCCGGAAGGAACTCCAAGAGCCAATAAGACCTCTTCCCCAGTATCCAGGCAACCTCCTTCCCCACAAAGTCAGAAACAGAAAGCTCTCAAAAGTTTTAAGTCCCTTCCACCAGCCACATAGCTCCCTGCCCGCTCCCTGGATGGAGGGAATGCTCCAACACCCCATGGGACCGTTCACTTTCTGCCTGAAACCTCCTGGAAAAGTTGCCTGGAACTTTGCCACACCATTGGTGCTGTGGTACTCACCTACCTAAACCCCTGCTTAGCTCAGCCCTGTTACATCTTTCATCCACAAGACATCTGAGCCATCAATGAGGCCTGCAAGAAAGCTGGATTCCCATGCTAACTCTGAGGGAGTCTCATATGTCATTTAGGTCCCTTGAAAGAGTCAGAGGCACTGTTTACAATGTACTGTACCTATAACAACTTTAATTATTCTATGAAGTGAAGTGAAGTTGCTCAGTCGTGTCTGACTTTTTGCAACCCCATGGACTGTAACCTATCAGGCTCCTCTGTCCGTGGGATTTTCCAGGCAATAGTCCTGGAGTGGCTTGCCATTTCCTTCTCCAGGGGATCTTCCCAACCCAGGGATCGAACCCGGGTCTCCCGCATTGTAGACAGACGCTTTACCGTCTGAGCCACCAGGGAAGTCATAATTCTTCTATGGTTTTGTAATTTACCCTACGGTTTACAGAAAATATACTAGTTTATAGCATTTGATTTCATGCATTTCACCTACCGTGGCATAGAATTTTGGAGACACAGAGGTCTTAGAGACCTTTCAATTTGAGGTCCTCATTCTATAGCTGAATAAAGTGAGATCCAGAAAAAGGAAGTAAATGGCCCAAAGTGACATAACCAGTTAGCAAAGTTGGGACTAGAACCCAAGTCAATTAATGTCAAGTTCTGTTCCTTCCACAAGATGATGTAGAATACAAGGTATCAGCCCCATAAACCATATTGCTTCCATGCATCAGGCCAGGTCCATGGGTTACATTGGCTCTGTATACCATTGACTTAATTTTCAATGTTGGTCTCACATATTTATTATTTTCCTGTACCACTATGACTGCCTACTACTTGACGTTCTACTATGTCCATATACCACATCACCTTTGGGTACCATGTTTCACGTTAGTTACATGCATACTATTGGTCCCAGTGCCTCTGTTGTAGATTACATTATTACCCACAGTATTTGCTCCTCTCACTGTTCAGTCATGTCCAACTCTTTGCAACCACATGGACTGCAGCATATCAGGCTTCCCTGTCCATCACCAACTCCCGGAGTTTACTCAAACTCATGTCCATTGACATGTGTGTTACTTCTGAGCAGAAGCTTTAAGAGTCATTGTGTATTTCAGCCAAGGTTCCTTTCTCTTTCTCATAAGTCTGATGTGTTCCAGATAGGGCCTCCTCCTTCAGGCTGGATCCAAGAATCCAGTGGCAGAAGGCCACAGACTACTTACAACTGAATGGAAAATGACAAATAAATGGACTTTTACTGTGTGATCCCATGAGATTATGGAGTTGTTTCTAACTGCACCACAATGTTGAAAGTTGATCAAGACAGCCATCCTTGGTTTCATGTTCCACATTTGTTCCACTGACCAAGTACTGTGTTGGTTCTATTGTATATTGTTGGTTTCATATGTTATAGATGCTGTCCCTTTCCTCATCGATGAACACTTTACCCCAGACTCCTCCTGTCTCCCATTTCAGCAGGCCAGTTTATCTCCCCATCACTTTGAGAAAAGCCCTCTTCATGTCCTTATTCCTCAGACTGTAGACCACAGGATTAAGCAGAGCAGTGAAGACATTATAAAAGAGTGATACGTGCTTGTCTTGCTCAGGGGAATAGCTTGAATTGGGCCTCATGTAGAGGTAGGTGGCTGGAGCATAAAAGAATGTGATCACAGTCAGGTGGGAGGCACAGGTGGAGAAAGCCTTGCAGCGGGCCTGCAAGGACTTGAACTTGAGAATGGCCTGGGCAATACGGATGTAGGAGGCCACAATGAGCAAGAGAGGGGCAACAACCATGAAGACACTGATGACTAGGTCCACCATTCCAATGACGTGGGTATCCATGCAAGCCAAATTTCGTACTGAAGGGCCTTCACAGAAGTAGTGGTTGACCATGTTGGGCCCACAGTATGGCAGCCTCATGGTAAAAAAGGTGTGGATCAGAGAGAAGAAGAAACCACAGGCCCAGGTCCCAGCTGACAGTCGTGTGCACAGGCCCCAGCTGAGGATGACAGTATAACGCAGTGGATAGCAGATGGCCATGTACCGGTCAAAGGCCATGACGACAAATAAAATGCACTCAGTCAGGCCCACGGCACCAAAGATGTACATTTGTAGCCAACAAGCAGCAAAGGAGATGGACTGAGATCGAGAAAGAAGATGTACTAGCATCTGGGGCACGGTGGTGGTGATACAGCCCATATCCAGCAGAGAGAGGCTACAGAGGAAGAAGTACATGGGAGTGTGGAGATGCGTGTCCAGGCATATCAGGGTGATGATGAGCCCATTACCAAGGACTGAGCTCAGGAAGAGAAGAAGGAAGGCACTAAAGAGGGTCCTGTTGGTCGTGGGGTCACTGGAGAAGCCAAGCAGGATAAATTCAGAAACCCAGCTTTGATTCTGCCCTGGAGGCATCCACATGGTAGGCCTATCAGAGAATCACATTAATTTAAATGCCACCTAAAATATGATAGTTTAGTAAGATCTGGAGGGAAGCAGCTGTAATATTAATTCTCAGCCCACTACCCACCTACTACTTTTTACATTTACTTCACTTTCTGAGCCTCAGTTTCTTCTTCTGTAAAATGTGGCTAATAATACTCATCTCTCAGGGTGTTTAGGAGGAATTGGGGAGTTGTATGTGAATCATCCCCTAGAATGCCTTAAAACACTAAATAGTAGTAAATGCTCATTTGCAATCTCCCCAGGTTTATTCCCAACCCTTCAGAGGAAAAATTGGTCGCTCAAATGTCTAATAACAATCAGCTTACACAGTATCTGCTCCAGCCCCCAAAACCTGCAGATGTGAGCTTCCTCTCTTCCTTAGAGATCATTTGTCTGGATGTGCAACAAGCTTCTCCTCACCCTGTAAATTTTCTCTTTGACAGCTGACAATAAGAGGCATTACCAATAGAGGGCGGGGCTTCCTTGTTGGCTCAGGAGGTAAAACTATTTGCCTGCAATGCAGGAGACCTGGGTTTGATCCCTTGGTCAGGAAGAGCCCCTAGAGAAAGGAAGGGGCAACCCACTTCGGTATCCTTGCCTGGAGAATTCCATGGACAGAGAATCCTAGCAACATGATGATGGTAGGAGGGAGGCTCTGAGGTTGAAGCTTCAGTTCTTCCTCAGTTGCTCAACTAGAGAGCCACTGGGTTGGTAGCGTCCAACCACAGTCACATACCCAGGCCACACACACTCTCCCAACCCAGTGGTCACTTCTAGGAGAGCTCTGGCCTGTGGCTCCACCCCCATTCCCAGTAGCAGACTGTATCCCGTGGCAGTCACACCCTTTTTGAAATAGTCTGAGCTCAGCCTTTTTTTTTTTTTCTGATCAGGGAAGATAGATAGTGGTGTCAAGAGCAGGGGAATGGAGGGAAGTAACTCCTAAATCCTTAGTCCCTGTGTACTCTTCTTTAGCCATAAGGCAGTAGCTGCTTTTTCTTCTTTTTATTGCTACTTCTGGATCGCTTCAAGTTCTTTTTAAGTCTTTTAGCAGTTATCAACCTTTAACTAGCTAACAATTCTGTATAGTAAATTTTCCCTGTTCACATTACTGGCATGTTCTGTCTCTTCTCAGGATTGAACGGATGCAGATGTTAAATCTATGGGGAATGAATTTGATAAGGAACAGACTGTTACATAATTACAAGCTATCTATCCATAAACTAATTATTAATTACAAAAGTAAACAGTGGTAGCTATCAGTGGAGAAATTGGACAACATCTTAACTGAGTGATTACAATTAATGACACTAAGGAACAGATGGACACCTGGTGTCTCTGTATGTGAAAACCAACAATGACTTATATATTGTTTCAGACCAAAAAAGCAAAACCTGAATCTAACCATGAGAAAACATCAAAGAAACCTAAGTTGAGAAATATTCTACAAAATAACTAGCTTCTGAACGTGAAAGTTGCTCAGTTGTGTTGACTCTTTGCAACCCCATGGACTTCTCCAGGAATTCAGTCCTGGAATTCTCCAGGCAAGAATACTGGAGTGGGTAGCCGTTCCCTTCTCTAGGGGATCTTCTCAACCCAGGGATTGAACCCAGGTCTCCCACATTGCAAGCGGATTAACTGAGCCACCCTAGTCTTCAAAAAATATCTATCATGAAAGACAAAGAAAGTTCTAATCTGTAATAGAGGCAAGGAGACTAAAAAATGTATAACAACTACTCCAAAATGTAAAACCGGAAGTGTGAAATACTACAAATAACATTAATTTGACAACTGATAAGCCTGGAATTTTAATTAGATTAGTTTAGATAAGTATCAGTGTTAAAATGCCTGAGTTTGACAACTACTATGTGAGAGAATATCCTTATTCTCTTACATTTTAGAAACTATTCTCTGAAGTATTAAATGGTAAAGGAACATGATGTTTACAAATTATTCTCAACTAGTTCTGAAAATTACAGTAACAGCAAGCTAAAAATTTAACACATCTTGTCATGGGACATACAGGTTTCTTTGTAGTATTCTGTCAGCTTTTCTGAGGGTTTTTATTCCAATCCCAAAGAAAGTCAGTTCCAAAGAATGTTCAAACTACTGCACAATTGCACTCATCTCACACACTAGTAAAGTAATGCTCAAAATTCTCTAAGCCAGGCTTCAACCGTACGTAAACTGAGAACCTCCACAGTTTGAAGCTGGATTTAGAAAAGGCAGAGGAACCAGAGTTCAAATTGCAAACATCCATTGGATCATCAAAAAAACAAGAGCTCAAAAAAAAAAAAAAAAAAAACTGCTTTATTGACTACACCAAAGCCTTTGACTGTGTGGGTCAAAACAAGCTGTGGAAAATTCTTCAAGATATGGGAGTACTAGATCACCTTACCTGCCTCCTGAGAAATCTGTATCCAGGTCAAGAAATAACAGTTAGAATAGGACATGGAACAACAGACTAGTTCCAAATTGGGAAAGGAGTACATCGAGGCTGTATATATTGTCACCCTGCTCATTTAACTTCTATGCAGAGTACATCATGTGAAATACCAGGCTGGATGAATCACAAGCTGGAAAGAGGAGAGTGAAAAAGCCAGTTTAAAACTCAGCATTCAAAAAACTAACATTATGGCACCTGGCCCCATCACTTCATGACAAATCAGTTCAGTTCAGTTCAGTTCAGTCACCAGTCATGTCTGACTCTTTGCAACCCCATGAATCGCAGCACGCCAGGCCTCCCTGTCCATCATTAACTCCCAGAGTTCACTCAGACTCATATCTGTCGAGTCAGTGATGCCATCCAGCCATCTCATCCTCTGTCGTCCCCTTCTCCTCCTGCCCCCAATCACCCCCAGCATCAGAGTCTTTTCCAATGAGTCAGCTCTTCACATGAGGTCGCCAAAGTACTAGAGTTTCAGCTTCAGCATCATTCCCTCCAAAGAAATCCCGGGGCTGATCTCCTTCAGAATGGACTGGTTGGATCTCCTTGCAGTTCAAGGGACTCTCAAGAATCTTCTCCAACACCACAATTCAAAAGCATCAATTCCTTGGCACTCAGCTTTCTTCACAGTCTAACTCTCACATCCATACATGACCACTGGAAAAACCATAGCCAAATAGATGGGGATAAAATGGAAACAGTGACAGATTTTATTTTCCTGGGCTCAAAAATCACTGCAGATGGTGACTGCAGCCATGAAATTAAAGATGCTTGCTCTTTGGAAGAAAAGCTATGACCAACCTAGACAGCATATTAAAAAGCAGAGACAT
>SJYV01009322.1:48592-58683 GCA_006410875.1 Neotragus pygmaeus | reverse complement strand
AAGCATGGGATGAGTTAACAGAATAGCACTGAAACATACACATCAGCGTATGTGCACTGGGATAACCCAGAGGGATGGTACGGGGAGGGCGGTGGGAGGGGGGTTCAGGATGGGGAAAACGTATACACCTGTGGTGGATTCATGTTGATGTACGGCAAAACCAATACAATATTGTAAAGTTAAAAAAAAAAAAAAAAGACAGCCAGTGGGATTCTGCTGTATGATTCATAGAGCTCAAACCTGGTGCTCCGTGACAACCTAGAGGGGTAGGCTGAGGTGGGAGGTGGAAGGGAGGTCCTGAGGGAAGGGACATATGGACACTAATGGCTGATTCATGCTGATGTATGTCAGTAACCAATGCAATGTTATAAAGCAATTATCTTCTAATGAAAAATGAATTTTTAAAAAAACTTAAAAAATAAAGAATATTAATCTAGAAGTAGCAGGTAGGGAAAATTGCAGGCAAGTGGCAGTAGTTAGAAGAGTTTGTATTATTCTTAGAAAGAATGTTAAAAAAAAAAAAGGATGATAGGAACTAAGAGAGACATAAATAGGCATAAAGGATGTCTTTTGGTTTTCCAACTTGAGACTTTTGTGGCATCAACAAAAGAGAGACAGGTATTAGGACTGCAATAGCAGCAATGAAAATAATAGGCCAGACCACTGTGATTCTCAGAAAGTGATTTCTGGACCAGTGTCATCAACAGCCCATCTAGAACTGCAAATTCTAACAAGTTAGAAAAAGTAGCTGTTCTTTAGAAAGAAAAACTCTCAATTCACTTAATACATAACTTACAATAAAAAATATCATTTGATTGCCTGTGTTATATTGGAGAAAGTTAGGTACATTGTATTTCTGCCTTAGTGAAAGGGCATAAAGATCCATTAAGTTGCAACAAAAACCACGAAATGCCCATGGGTCCTCACTGCCTATAGAAAAGTAAGCCTTAATCCATCAGCTGATACTCAATGTCTACTTCAATCCTCCTCTCTGTTATTTTGATTCCTCAGAATGAGTTCTTTAACTTCCATTCCCATCATGCCACACTTATCCAAAAACCTGCCATTTGCTCAGATGTTTTCTGCTATCTGAAACTTACCAGGCTTTCCATTTATCCAATTTTTGAGCCAAGGGGACAGAGCCAATACCGTAAACATCAATGGACACATGGACAATGTATGAGAAAGAAGAGGTAACTCATTGAACAATGCTGGATGGTGGTGGTCCAACATGGGAGCCCTGCTGTTTGGTTAATACCGAATATCTTCTATTTGGCCAACCATTGTGCTAAATAATGGAGATGCAAATATAAATAAAATACAGGGGAATTTTGAGGTGGGGATGAGGCAAGATGGCATCAGTCATATCACTTGGCCTTTGTCTTAATAAGTAGAAGACACTTTGTTATCCAGAGAGACAGTGTAGGCAGTGAGGAAGAGTATATGGATGAAAGAAGTCAAAATGTCTAGAGCAGCCTGTATATCTCAGTGTGGTCCCATTGACCTCTGGAAAGTGCAACATGGTTATTGGTCCAATAATGATGACTTTGGAAACTTTTCCCTTTGAAGAAATGACAGATGAATTATGGGCTTCCCTCAACTATGTCTCATAGAAGACCACGGCAACCTGAGGCTTTGTTTTGTTTTATCCCCAAAGGGCTTGCAGTTTGCCAAAAGAGAAATAAAAATGGAGTTGAAAGAAGAGAAATGATTTGATTCTATGCAACAGGCCAACCCTGTGCACACTAAACAATGATTTTATGTTATATGATACAAACTACATGACAAACAAGTATTATACTCATTTTAACAAAGAAAATTCTTATATCATATAAAAGCTACCAAAATGTTTGAAATACAAATATGCATCAAAATAATCTACATAAGAAATTTTTTTTTTGTCAATTAGGGAGATCAAACTGATTTGAATGGAAGTTTTATTTGAAATAGATATTGGGGTTATTCTGGAATCTGCTATAGTAGAAGGAGCTCAGGTAACACATTAGACACAAAACTAATCACATTACTTCTCAAAATTCAAAAAGTTCAAAGTTCCTTGGTGTCAGCTATGATGTCAGTTTATCCTTTCTATCTACTCAGGATATTAACAGAGTGTGAGTTATAAAAATGCTGACATCAGGTTAGAGCTAAACACTGATGCTTTTATTACATTGGCTTATGATTTAAAATGATATCCTTATTTAGGTTAGTTTTGGAAAATAATTCACATTATTTTTCACTGAAGTTCTGATATCTGTATTATTTTATAATCTTTAAATTAATACTATTATTGTGTGTTAGTCACTCAGTCGTATCTGACTCTTTGTGACCCCATGGACTGTAGTCTGCCAGCCTTCTCTGTCCAAGAGAGTGGGTTGCCATTCCCTTCTCCAGGGCATTTTCTCCACTCAGGGAAGCACAATACTATCAGTAGAAGTTTCAAATTTTATGCTGTACTTGGTAACCACAGGTCAATATTTTCTTTCCCTTTGATCTTTCTTATTCCTAAAATTTCAGTAACCTCTTCAGTATTACAGACAGGAAGACACACATCATTCCCATTGAAAGGCAGGAGAAATTTCCCACATGCTAAGAAATTGCAAGTGGGAACAAAGAATTGAACAGTGGCTACTGCTCAGTTATTTATGAAACTACTGTATGCTTACAAAAATATGTTTTATGAAAATATAAANACAGACAGGAAGACACACATCATTCCCATTGAAAGGCAGGAGAAATTTCCCACATGCTAAGAAATTGCAAGTGGGAACAAAGAATTGAACAGTGGCTACTGCTCAGTTATTTATGAAACTACTGTATGCTTACAAAAATATGTTTTATGAAAATATAAATCAAAGTAAAGGTAAGAAAACCACTGTTGATTCTCTCAAATATGATATAACATCTTGGTTTGAAAATAGGAATTTGGCATTTGCTCCTTGAACACCATTCAATATGCTAATCATTCACACCAAAATTTGTTTTACCTCTCCTTCCATTGATGTCTATTACAGAAAGCCTGAGAATTCCAGAGTAGGTAGCCTATTCCTTCTCCAGCAGATCTTTGCAACCTAGGAACCAAACTGGGGTCTCCTATATGGCAGGCAGATTCTTTACCAGCTGAACTACCAGGGAAGCCATAGAAAGTTCTAGATTTCAGTTATTCAGTAACAGTATGAAACGGCATACAGGGTTGGCCAACTTTTCTCAGCCACTATATAGTTTTCTATACACATTAAGCCAGAAAGACCTATCACAACTGCTACTAATGGGGAGCTATAGTATCAATATTATACATGATAAAGACACAGTGTGATCGTAGTCATGACAGCTGAGATAGGAAGAAAGAAAAGGGATGCTGAACTCAGTTTTAACAGGATAAGGTGGAGGGTAAAGAGTGTTCCAAAGTAGAAGTTTCTCTGCAAGCCAGAAAGGTTTAACAAGCCCTGCATTGCTCTTGTGTAACAGCAATGTACATGATGTGAGTCATATTCTGGTTTCCTACATGGTTTTTTATGTTTTCTACTTCATTTTGAGTTCTGAACACCTCATTTGTAGCAGAATCCTAAGAGGTCCTAATGGGTGAAATTTCAAAGAACTTCTTGACTCATGCAGGCTTCAGATTTCACTTTAGTAAATCTGTTTAAGGAAATGCAGTATCCTGGGAATTTAAAAACATTCAGAGTAATATGCCAGTTTGAGGCTATCACGCATAATCTTTGAGTGACAGGCATTCCTTTCCTGCTATCAAACCTGCTCAGGTTTTTTTTTATAATCAGAAACCCACAAGCTCTGAAAAAGTCTCCCTGACTTGTTTAATGAGTGACTTTCCCCAAAAAAGTTTGTCTCTGCTGTCAAAATCCCTCACCCGATGATAATCACTCCCACTAGAACTTCATCAATTTCAGCTATTATTTCCTTCCAGGTACAACTTTTTAAGGACCTGAAAACCACTGCACATCCAAGTTGACTGAGATGACACGTTAGCTCTGTACCACAAGAGCTCTACTTATCAGAGACTGTAGACAATGATATTATTATAAAATATCACCCATTTTCTGCGCTGNGTACAACTTTTTAAGGACCTGAAAACCACTGCACATCCAAGTTGACTGAGATGACACGTTAGCTCTGTACCACAAGAACTCTACTTATCAGAGACTGTAGACAATGATATTATTATAAAATATCACCCATTTTCTGCGCTGTCAAACATTATTTATCTCCAGGGGATCAAAAATGAATGAAATTTACCAAGCAGTACTGAGATACAGTTTTCATGTTTAACTAAACTTGTGCTAGTATAAACCAAATACTATTGTTAGATCTTTTTTCCTCCCTTCTTATAAGCCAAATCATATACATTCCTGCCATTGGCTCCCCAAAATGGTACCCAGCTTTGCTCTTGCTCAGCAGCTCCCCAAAGTTATGTTTGGCTTCTTTGAGCCAAGGGTCCAGACAGTACGAATACTGATATAAATCTGCCGTGAAAGAAAAGGCTGCATGTTATGTGACACTGCCAGTCTGGACAAACACAGAAATAGCCATTTAGGAGGCAACTCACAGAAAAACAAAAAGAGGCCCCTATTGAATATGACTTACTGCTTTTCCCCATCTGATCCCATTTATATTCCTCTTGCTGTTATTGATGGACATGTAGGAGAGAGTGGCTGTAGGCTTACCATTAGTCATTGTAATCACCAGCCTCAATAATTGACAGGAAAGAGGTTCAGCTCTGGCAATAGGGAGCCAGTGAGATTGGTCTTCACACAGCGGTTAACCATTTATACAAATACTCAGCCTGATGCATTTTCAAAGATTGAAAAATTCCTTCTCTGCTAGAAATGGGAGGTAGAGATGGGTAAAAATGATACTTAAATGCAAAGGCCTCGAATTGCTCACAGTAACCATCAGAATCCCAGCAGAAAAAAAAAAAAAAAATTAAACTCACCAGATACAGAAGAAATGTTGACAGATGAGTGATGAAATGACCTAAGTGATGTGGCTACAGTTTTCCAGTTGTTTAGAAGCACTGTATCTCACCGGTGATGATGGTTATGAACGGACTCCTCCCAGGCATGCAAGGCTGCAGGGTCTGGATGTACACTGATGGGTGATGCTGGCTCAGGCATATTTACTGATAACACACCCAGCTGTTATTAAGAAGGGCCACCACTCCCTCTTACTACTGTTAAAATGACAGAGGTTTAGAAAGAGTCCCTTTAGGTTGACAGTACAGAATTTACCTTAATGACCCACAGCACCCAGTCAGAGAGATAGAGAACAAAGGAAAGAGGGGACAGTTAGGGAGTCTGGGGTGGACATGTGCATACTGCTATATTTAAAACGGATAACCAACAAGGACTCACTGTATAGCACAAAGAACTCTGGTCAATGTTATGTGGCAGCCTGACTAGGAGGAGAGTTTGGGGAAGAATGGATATATATATATCATGCACATATATATATCATATATATCATAAATATATATATAATATATATCATGCATATATATACCATATATATATATATATATATATATATGCATGACTGAGTTGCTTAGCTGTCACCCTATCACAGCATTGTTAATTGGCTATACTCTGATATAAAATAAAATGTTTAAGAAAAAAAAAAGCATATCTAGTTTCTTTAGCTCTGCCCCTGGCAAATCTAATCCTTTTATAAACTGGAATGAGGGCCCCCAATGCAAAATGAAAGGGGGGAATTTTCAGGAGGAAACCATCATGCACATTTTTGTACTGACTCTAAATTGTACGAAAACCAAGGTTGGGTTTTTGGTTCGTTTTATTTATTTGTTTTCTTTCTGGCAACCACTTGGTTTTGGGTCAGTGAGTCAAAGGATGTGGCTAACTTCGTGGCTGTGGAGGGGGGCTGGCGGCCCAGAGGAGGAGCCTGTGGTCCAGCAGGCAGCTCTACCCCCAGGGCAGGAGAGACCCCGTATAGGCAACCTGACAACTTTCCTTTACAATTTGTGCAAACTCTGTAGCAGTGATGGGCTTAAACCATATCTCCAGTCTAGTTTAGCAGCCCTCTTCTGAATTGGAGACTTGTAAAACCTAAAAGAGCAGGAAGGCAGACATCATAATTACCACACCAGAACAGGCCAATGAGGCCAAGAGTCTGGTACCTTCTCTCCAGCACAGCCGATGCTGCGGGCTCCCGAAGATGCAACCCTCCCGCCCCACACCCCCGTAATACACCTAACTGTGCAACACGAGGCTACTGGGGCCATTCCTCCCAGTTCCCAGATGGTGATGAGCAGAGTGTGTGCCCCGAAGCAGTGGAATTGAACATCCTTGTAGTTTTATCCTCGACAACAAACTGCCCGTGTTGTTCTTACTGGGAGCAACGCAGAATCCCTTTGGCAAACCTCCCTCCAATGTTTGAATCCAGTTGAAACCCAGTAAGTCCCCCCAGTGGAATTGCGGACACTGCGCTGAGAATCCGTTTCTGTCTCTCTCTTTACACTTGCCGCCTCCTGGCTTCCCGAGTGCCTGCCTGGTTTCTCTGCTACCGAGTAAACAAAGGAAGAGTGTCCGCGGGTTTCCGTAATACCATTCGTTCCCTATTCCCCACTGCACACCCACCGCCCTGGCCTCTTGCTTGCCCTTGTTTCTACATGCACCGCTCTGATTTTTCTTCTTGGAGGACTTACTCCTCACTCACAGCTCTTGTGAATCTCCTGACACATTTCTGTACTGGTCTGCTGTTGTTTTCTCGCGCTGCTGTTTCGTTTATGAAACGAGGGATGCAAGTAAACACAGACGCAAAGTGTGAGCACACAACAGATTCAGAAACCTGCACATGTGACTATTAGGCAGATTGTGCCATTTCGGTGTACTTCTTAATTAATATGGTCTAATATTAATTCACATATTGTGTATACACACTTGATTCTCCTACAGCTGCTGTGCATGAAATAGACATTCTCAGTTCTCGGAGCAGATGCCTCTGCTTTTGTCTTGAGAGGTTTAGAGATAATTTGGAATTCATCATGGATAAAGGGCCGTTAAACATTCCACTGAACAAAATACACGTCTGTGCACACACATTTATTCATTATATATGTTGTCTGACACTTGCCTGGATCAAATTTAATTTACCTGCCAAGTTGATGCTTAGTCTTAGACTGTCATTTCATGTTCTCTGGAGATTTTCATCAGTTTTTCTCTTCCTAACATACCCTAAAAATGTATTCTCAGTGAATATCAATACTTCATGTTTGCCTTGTCTTCTGAGTCATCAGTATAGGGAACATATATACTATACTAAGTCTACATTCTTGGAGTATCTCATACTTAATCTTGCCCTGGTGAAAGCCTGCCTTTTTGAAATGAGGTTTGTTTGTTTTTTTTCCCTTGTCCATTTAATCCATAACAGATTTTTAAAAAAAAATTATTTATTTTAATTGGAGGCTAATTACTTTACAATATTGTGGTGGTTTTGCCACACATTAACATGACTCAGCCATGGTATACATGTGTACCCCCGTCCCAAACCCCACTCTCTCTTCCCTCTTCATCCCTTGCCTCTGGGTTGTCCCAGTGAGCTGGCTTTGAGCACCCTGTTTCATGCATTGAACTTGGCCTGGCCATGTATTTCGCATATGGTAATATACATGTTTCAATGCTATTCTCTCAAACTATTTCACCCATGACTTCTCCCACACATTCCAAAAGTCTGTTTTTTACATCTGTGTTTCTTTTGCTGTCTTGCATATAGCATCATTGTTACCATCTTTCTAAATTCCATATATATGTGTTGATATACTGTATTGGTGTTTTCCTTCCTGACTTCTCTCTGTATAATAGACTCCAGTTTCATCCACCTCATTAGAACTGACTCGGATGCATTCTTTTTTCATAGCTGAGTAATATTCCACTGTGTATATGTACCGCAACTTCCTTATCCATTCATCTGCTGTTGGACATCTAGACTGCTTCCATGTCCTAGCTATTGTAAACAGTGCTGTGATGAACACTGGGGTACACGTGTCTCTTTCAATTCTGGTTTTCTCGCTGTGTATGCCCAGTAGTGGGATTACTGGGTTGTCTGGCAGTTCTAGTTCCAGTTTTTAAAGGAATCTCCACACTGTTCTCTATAGTGGTTGTACTAGTTTGCATTCCCATCAAGAGTGTAAGAGGGTTCCCTTTTCTCTGCACCCTCTCCAGAATTTATTGTTTGTAGGCTTTTTAATGGCAGCCATTTAGACCAGCATGCGATGGTACCTCATTGTGGTTTTGATTTGCATTTCCCTGAGAATGAGTGAAGTTGAGCATCTTTTCATGTGCTTATTAGCCATCTCACAAACAGAATTTTTGATTGCTGTCTGTGACTCAGTCGCCTTGACAGATTCAACTAGAGAATGCATCAGTAAATTATGTTCAAAGAGTGCTATCTTTTCGCTGCTGTTGTAGTTTTCAGGCAGTTTGCAAAGTGTCATAGAAACTGTCATTCTCCTCAGTAGGTATGCAACAGGGATATTTTGATGGAGGACCAAGGACAGGAGCCCTTCTAGGAGGAATCCCAGTTGCTGCCTACCATGAACTTAAACCAGCCCGTCTGAGGCTCCAAGTCCTTCATTTACAAAATAGAGAGGATGCCCATCCTCCTAAGGCCTTTAGGAGAATGAATGGGCCAAAAGCTGATGTTCAACAAGTATGAATCCTCTGTCCTTCTTAGATTTGGGCCTGGTAAAAGTAATGGTGCTGAGCTGCAGAAGAACATTCTTACCTAATGATTTTAGAAGTCACTTTGATGGCTTTCACTTGTCCCTTTTCACAAAACATAGTTAAATGGCCTTCCTTCCATTTCACTATCTGCCCCCTCAGATCACCACATCCTGGGAGAGGGCAACTGTTTCTTGATCACTGTAATAATGCATCATACCGTATTTCAACCTTAAGATAAAGTTTCCTTGTCCTCCATGCCAGATACAAGAAGGAGGCACTAATAATGGCAGAAATGAGAAGTAAGAAAATGAAGAGGAGGGCAGCGGGGGACAAACTTACACAATGGCTCATGTGTCTTCTAATGCTTGTTTGCATGAGCCATAACAATGAAGACAACAACATGCCAGCAACACCAAATATCTTTAAATGTCACCTTTGCGCCAGGCCATACCACATCGTGCCTTGGACTTCACATGGACTGGCCTATTTAATTCACAAAAAATATGTGTCCCTAGGGTGTCTACAACTGTGTGGATTGGACCTCTTTTGGACTTAGCATGGACGTTGATGCCTTGAGAGATAACATGGGTGACAAAAAGGCAATTTTCTAGACCTAATGACAATTGTGTAGCCCAAGTGAGTTTTACAAACTATGTGCAAGGCTGTAGGGGAGATTATTTTAATTGTAAAGAGATTTTTCTTAGCATCAATATGAAACTCACAGATGTATAATTTCTGAGATCACCTCTAGTTCTATTAAGGAGATGGGTGTCACCTTGGCAGTCTTCCAATCTTCTAGTGGAGTGGCTGTTTTAAATGATAAATCACATATTTTTGTTAGTCGCACAGCTACCTCATTTTGTAGTTCCTTCATATTGCTTGGATGAGTTCCATCGAGCTGATGATTTATTACAATGCAATTTTTTTTGAGCTGTTCCATCACTCCCCAACCCTTCCAAGTTTAAAATTTTCACCTTCAAAAACAGTAAAGGATAACCCAAGCTCTGCAATAATATTAAGAATAAACAAGAAATTGAAGTATTGTTCTACCAAAAGGGTGCAATGACATAAGACTGAATGTCTCCCAAAGAGCAAATGGCTAAGAGGGTGGGCGGTGGAGCCCCCAGTCCAGCTCCCTCCGCCTGAGCCCACAGGAGCCTGCTCAAGATCTCCCAGGACCACATGCCTGGAATCCTGGGCAACATGCTAAGAGCTGGTGATGAGGAGAGGCAGGGTAATGGTGTGAAAATCAAGACGAAAAGCATGATTGTGCAAAGAGCTTTTCCAAAGGCTTCTAAAGTTCTTTTCCTGATGCACCTTCTAGACCAAAGAAATATTTTTCATCCTCAGTTCAGTTCAGTTCCTCAGTTGTGTCCGACTCTTTGCGACCCTATGAAT
>SJYV01009322.1:0-48354 GCA_006410875.1 Neotragus pygmaeus | reverse complement strand
ATATATATATATATATATATATGCATGACTGAGTTGCTTAGCTGTCACCCTATCACAGCATTGTTAATTGGCTATACTCTGATATAAAATAAAATGTTTAAGAAAAAAAAAAGCATATCTAGTTTCTTTAGCTCTGCCCCTGGCAAATCTAATCCTTTTATAAACTGGAATGAGGGCCCCCAATGCAAAATGAAAGGGGGGAATTTTCAGGAGGAAACCATCATGCACATTTTTGTACTGACTCTAAATTGTACGAAAACCAAGGTTGGGTTTTTGGTTCGTTTTATTTATTTGTTTTCTTTCTGGCAACCACTTGGTTTTGGGTCAGTGAGTCAAAGGATGTGGCTAACTTCGTGGCTGTGGAGGGGGGCTGGCGGCCCAGAGGAGGAGCCTGTGGTCCAGCAGGCAGCTCTACCCCCAGGGCAGGAGAGACCCCGTATAGGCAACCTGACAACTTTCCTTTACAATTTGTGCAAACTCTGTAGCAGTGATGGGCTTAAACCATATCTCCAGTCTAGTTTAGCAGCCCTCTTCTGAATTGGAGACTTGTAAAACCTAAAAGAGCAGGAAGGCAGACATCATAATTACCACACCAGAACAGGCCAATGAGGCCAAGAGTCTGGTACCTTCTCTCCAGCACAGCCGATGCTGCGGGCTCCCGAAGATGCAACCCTCCCGCCCCACACCCCCGTAATACACCTAACTGTGCAACACGAGGCTACTGGGGCCATTCCTCCCAGTTCCCAGATGGTGATGAGCAGAGTGTGTGCCCCGAAGCAGTGGAATTGAACATCCTTGTAGTTTTATCCTCGACAACAAACTGCCCGTGTTGTTCTTACTGGGAGCAACGCAGAATCCCTTTGGCAAACCTCCCTCCAATGTTTGAATCCAGTCGAAACCCAATAAGTCCCCTCAGTGGAATTGCGGACACTGCGCTGAGAATCCGTTTCTGTCTCTCTCTTTACACTTGCCGCCTCCTGGCTTCCCGAGTGCCTGCCTGGTTTCTCTGCTACCGAGTAAACAAAGGAAGAGTGTCCGCGGGTTTCCGTAATACCATTCGTTCCCTATTCCCCACTGCACACCCACCGCCCTGGCCTCTTGCTTGCCCTTGTTTCTACATGCACCGCTCTGATTTTTCTTCTTGGAGGACTTACTCCTCACTCACAGCTCTTGCGAATCTCCTGACACATTTCTGTACTGGTCTGCTGTTGTTTTCTCGCGCTGCTGTTTCGTTTATGAAACGAGGGATGCAAGTAAACACAGACGCAAAGTGTGAGCACACAACAGATTCAGAAACCTGCACATGTGACTATTAGGCAGATTGTGCCATTTCGGTGTACTTCTTAATTAATATGGTCTAATATTAATTCACATATTGTGTATACACACTTGATTCTCCTACAGCTGCTGTGCATGAAATAGACATTCTCAGTTCTCGGAGCAGATGCCTCTGCTTTTGTCTTGAGAGGTTTAGAGATAATTTGGAATTCATCATGGATAAAGGGCCGTTAAACATTCCACTGAACAAAACACACGTCTGTGCACACACATTTATTCATTATATATGTTGTCTGACACTTGCCTGGATCAAATTTAATTTACCTGCCAAGTTGATGCTTAGTCTTAGACTGTCATTTCATGTTCTCTGGAGATTTTCATCAGTTTTTCTCTTCCTAACATACCCTAAAAATGTATTCTCAGTGAATATCAATACTTCATGTTTGCCTTGTCTTCTGAGTCATCAGTATAGGGAACATATATACTATACTAAGTCTACATTCTTGGAGTATCTCATACTTAATCTTGCCCTGGTGAAAGCCTGCCTTTTTGAAATGAGGTTTGTTTGTTTTTTTTCCCTTGTCCATTTAATCCATAACAGATTTTTAAAAAAAAATTATTTATTTTAATTGGAGGCTAATTACTTTACAATATTGTGGTGGTTTTGCCACACATTAACATGACTCAGCCATGGTATACATGTGTACCCCCGTCCCAAACCCCACTCTCTCTTCCCTCTTCATCCCTTGCCTCTGGGTTGTCCCAGTGAGCTGGCTTTGAGCACCCTGTTTCATGCATTGAACTTGGCCTGGCCATGTATTTCGCATATGGTAATATACATGTTTCAATGCTATTCTCTCAAACTATTTCACCCATGACTTCTCCCACACATTCCAAAAGTCTGTTTTTTACATCTGTGTTTCTTTTGCTGTCTTGCATATAGCATCATTGTTACCATCTTTCTAAATTCCATATATATGTGTTGATATACTGTATTGGTGTTTTCCTTCCTGACTTCTCTCTGTATAATAGACTCCAGTTTCATCCACCTCATTAGAACTGACTCGGATGCATTCTTTTTTCATAGCTGAGTAATATTCCACTGTGTATATGTACCGCAACTTCCTTATCCATTCATCTGCTGTTGGACATCTAGACTGCTTCCATGTCCTAGCTATTGTAAACAGTGCTGTGATGAACACTGGGGTACACGTGTCTCTTTCAATTCTGGTTTTCTCGCTGTTTATGCCCAGTAGTGGGATTACTGGGTTGTCTGGCAGTTCTAGTTCCAGTTTTTAAAGGAATCTCCACACTGTTCTCTATAGTGGTTGTACTAGTTTGCATTCCCATCAAGAGTGTAAGAGGGTTCCCTTTTCTCTGCACCCTCTCCAGAATTTATTGTTTGTAGGCTTTTTAATGGCAGCCATTTAGACCAGCATGTGATGGTACCTCATTGTGGTTTTGATTTGCATTTCTCTGAGAATGAGTGAAGTTGAGCATCTTTTCATGTGCTTGTTAGCCATCTCACAACAGAATTTTTGATTGCTGTCTGTGACTCAGTCACCTTGACAGATTCAACTAGAGAATGCATCAGTAAATTATGTTCAAAGAGTGCTATCTTTTCGCTGCTGTTGTAGTTTTCAGGAAGTTTGCAAAGTGTCATACAAACTGTCATTCTCCTCAGTAGGTATGCAACAGGGATATTTTGACGGAGGACCAAGGACAGGAGCCCTTCTAGGAGGAATCCCAGTTGCTGCCTACCATGAACTTAAACCAGCCCGTCTGAGGCTCCAAGTCCTTCATTTACAAAATAGAGAGGATGCCCATCCTCCTAAGGCCTTTAGGAGAATGAATGGGCCAAAAGCTGATGTTCAACAAGTATGAATCCTCTGTCCTTCTTAGATTTGGGCCTGGTAAAAGTAATGGTGCTGAGCTGCAGAAGAACATTCTCACCTAATGATTTTAGAAGTCACTTTGATGGCTTCCACTTGCCCCTTTTCACAAAACATAGTTAAATGGCCTTCCTTCCATTTCACTATCTGCCCCCTCAGATCACCACATCCTGGGAGAGGGCAACTGTTTCTTGATCACTGTAATAATGCATCATACCGTATTTCAACCTTAAGATAAAGTTTCCTTGTCCTCCATGCCAGATACAAGAAGGAGGCACTAATAATGGCAGAAATGAGAAGTAAGAAAATGAAGAGGAGGGCAGCGGGGGACAAACTTACACAATGGCTCATGTGTCTTCTAATGCTTGTTTGCATGAGCCATAACAATGAAGACAACAACATGCCAGCAACACCAAATATCTTTAAATGTCACCTTTGTGCCAGGCCATACCACACTGTGCCTTGGACTTCACATGGACTGGCCTATTTAATTCACAAAAAATATGTGTCCCTAGGGTGTCTACAACTGTGTGGATTGGACCTCTTTTGGACTTAGCATGGACGTTGATGCCTTGAGAGATAACATGGGTGACAAAAAGGCAATTTTCTAGACCTAATGACAATTGTGTAGCCCAAGTGAGTTTTACAAACTATGTGCAAGGCTGTAGGGGAGATTATTTTAATTGTAAAGAGATTTTTCTTAGCATCAATATGAAACTCACAGATGTATAATTTCTGAGATCACCTCTAGTTCTATTAAGGAGATGGGTGTCACCTTGGCAGTCTTCCAATCTTCTAGTGGAGTGGCTGTTTTAAATGATAAATCACATATTTTTGTTAGTCGCACAGCTACCTCATTTTGTAGTTCCTTCATATTGCTTGGATGAGTTCCATCGAGCTGATGATTTATTACAATGCAATTTTTTTTGAGCTGTTCCATCACTCCCCAACCCTTCCAAGTTTAAAATTTTCACCTTCAAAAACAGTAAAGGATAACCCAAGCTCTGCAATAATATTAAGAATAAACAAGAAATTGAAGTATTGTTCTACCAAAAGGGTGCAATGACATAAGACTGAATGTCTCCCAAAGAGCAAATGGCTAAGAGGGTGGGCGGTGGAGCCCCCAGTCCAGCTCCCTCCGCCTGAGCCCACAGGAGCCTGCTCAAGATCTCCCAGGACCACATGCCTGGAATCCTGGGCAACATGCTAAGAGCTGGTGATGAGGAGAGGCAGGGTAATGGTGTGAAAATCAAGACGAAAAGCATGATTGTGCAAAGAGCTTTTCCAAAGGCTTCTAAAGTTCTTTTCCTGATGCACCTTCTAGACCAAANATGTTAACTATAGAATGTCTCATAGGTCTTCATAGAACCGATCGACTTCAGTTTCTTTGGCATCTGTAGTTGAGGCATTGACTTGGATTACTGTGATGTTGCATGGTTTGCCTTGGAAACGAACCTAGATCCCTCTGTTGTTTTTGAGCTTGCACCCAAGTACGGCATTTTAGACTCTCCTGGTGACTAGGAGGGCTACTCCATAGTATATATAATAGTCATCTGAATTAAAATTTCTCATTCCTGTGCATTTTAGTTCACTGATTCCTAAGATGTGGATGTTCAACCCTGCCATTTCTTGCTTGACCACGTCCAATTTACCTTGATTCATGGACCTAACACTCCAGGTCCCTATGTGATATTGTTCTTTACAGCACTGGATTTTACCTTCACCACCAAACACATCCACAACTGAGTGTCATTTCTGCTTTGGCCCAGCTGCTTCATCCTTTCTGGGGCTCTTAGTAATTTCCCTCCACTCTTCCTCAGTAGCGTATTGGACACCTTCCGACCTGGGCTGCTCGTCTTCCAGTGTCATATCTTTTATCATCCTGTCATGGTGTTCTCACAGCAAGAATACTGGAGCGGTTTTCCTCCCCTCCTCCAGGGGACCACGTTTTGTCAGAACTCTCCACTGTGACCTGTCTGTCTTCTGTGGTCCTGCACAGCATGGCTCATAGTGTCACTGAGTTATGCAAGCCCCTTTGCCATGACAATGCTGTGGCCAACCTAGACAGGAAGGGTTGACACCATACTAAAAACCAGAGACCTTACTTGGCCAACAGAGGTCCATCTAGTCAAAACTATGGTTTTTCCAGTAGTCATGTATGGATGTGAGAGCTGGAGCGCCAAAGAATTCCTGCATTTGAATTGTGGCACTGCTGAAGATGCTTGAGAGTCCCTTGGACAGCAAGATCAAACCAGTCAATCCTAAACGAAAGCAACTCTGGATATTCATTGGAAGGACTGATGCTGAAGCCAAAGCTCCAAAACTTTCGCTACATGATGCAAAGAACTGAGTCATTGGAAAAGACCCTAATGCTGGGAAAGATTGAGGGCAGGAGGAGAAGGGGGCAACAGAGAATGAGATGGTTGTATGGCTTCACCGACTCAATGGACATGAATCTGAGCAAACTCCAGGAGATACTGCCAGACAGGGAAACCTGGCATGCTGCAGTCCATGGGGTTGCAGAGCTGGACATGACTTGGTGACTAAACAACAACAAAATTAAGGCCACACTAATCAGGCATGGTCTGCGTGATGGGAAAACGCAGCCAGACTTAAAGAATGTACCATGTGATGCAATACATGTTTTAGTGAAAACCAACCCATACAACCTCAGATGGATTAAAGGCTTGCCCTACTCTTGTCAAAGGCGTCACCAGGGTTGAACTACAGATCTGGTGGTCCTAGCATCTCATGCTGAAATTCTCTTCAACTAGAGCACACCCACATTTCAATAGGGAAGAGTTTATAATTCTTNTTAAAGGCTTGCCCTACTCTTGTCAAAGGCATCACCAGGGTTGAACTACAGATCTGGTGGTCCTAGCATCTCATGCTGAAATTCTCTTCAACTAGAGCACACCCACATTTCAATAGGGAAGAGTTTATTCTTCTTTTTTTTTTTTTAACACTTCTACATTGGCTATAAGAAAGAGATGATCATCAGTTCAGTCACTCAGTTGTGTCTGACTCTTTGTGGTTGCAGCATGCCAGGCCTCCCTGTCCATCACCAACTCCCAGAGCTTGCTCAAACTCATGTCCATTGAGACGGTGATGGCATCCAACCATCTCATGCTGTGTCATACCCTTCTTCTCCTGCCTTCAGTCTTCCCAGCACCAGAGTCTTTCAAACAAGTCAGCTCTTTGTATCAGGTGGCCAAAGTATTGGAGTTTCAGCTTCAGTGTCTGTCCTTCCAATGAATATTCAGGGTTGATTTCCTTTAAGACTGACTGGTTTGATCTCCTTGCAGTCCAAGGGACTCTCAAGAGTCTTCTCCAACACCATAGTTCAAAAGCATCGGTTCTTTGGCACTCAGCCTTCTTTATGGCTCAGCTCTCACATCCATACATGACTACAGGAGAAACCATAGCTTTGACTATATGGACCTTTGTCGGCAAAGTAATGTTTGTGCTTTTTAATATGTTGTCTAGGTTTGTCATAGCTTTTCTTCCAAGGAGCAAGCATCTTTTAGTCTCATGGCTGCAATAACCATCTGTAGTCATTTTGGAACCCAAGAAAATAAAGTCTGTCACTGCTTCCATTGTTTCTCCATCTATATGCCATGAAGTGATGGGACCGAATGCAATGATCTTAGTTTTCTGAATGTTGAGCTTTAAGCCAACTTTTTCGCTCTCCTCTTTCACTTTCGTCAAGAGGCTGTTTACTTCTTCTTCACTTTCTGCCATAAGGGTGGTGTCTGTAGCAAAGAACAAAAGATGAAAAGTGGATATCCTTAAAACAACTGGAGATAATTGTGTAACATGTAATCCCTAATGTCTGGCATCTACACTACTCTTTCTGAAATGAGGAATTTCCAAACATCCACAAGCGTACAGAGAAGAGTACAAGGAACACCTATTCAGACATCACCAGCTTAAACAATTATCAGCTCAGGTGCCATCTTGTTTCCTTTGTATGCATCCCCCAGCATGGCCACCACTGGCACTGCGTTATTTTAAAGCTGCTTCCAGGCATCATAGCATCTCAGCTGTAAAAACTTCAGTGTATCTGTAAAAGGTAAGGACTTGTTATAAATTTGTTTTAATAATATTTGCATACCTAAACAAATTAATATCATCAAATATCCAATCAATGTTGAAATTGTCCAAGTCACCTGATAAATTTTTTTTCTAGTTGGCTTTGTATGAAATGCAGCCAGGATCCACAGGTTGCATTTATTTGACAATTCCTGTATCTTCTTTTTTCTTTTTCATTTATCTTGCCATTGCTTATTAAAGACACTAGGCCATCTCTTCTGTAATACTTACTGCACTTTTTGATTTTTACAGATTCCATCCTGTAAGCTGGTAGGCAGTCTGAAAGCTTGATGGGATTCCAGTGTGATATGGAAGCAAGAACATTCTGCAGGTTAAGAGGCATGTGAGCTTCTCCTGCAGCAGGAGTGTGGGCCACTGGTTGACTAGATGTTGTCAATGTGATGCTAGTTTATAAAGTTCTCCAGTGGCTAGTTCCATCATCTCATTGAAAGTTGCAAGATAGAGATATCAAAACTCTAGGATTCCTTCTTTATTTATTAGTGAAAACTTTTCTATACAGAACTTTCCCCCATCAGTTGCTGGTTTACTTGTAATTCAGTCTTTGTAGGAAAGGGAGGATAAATTGTCAATTTTTTCCCATTGCCTGTTTTCAGAGTAATTACTATTGGGTGTCTCTTTGCTTCTGCGTNAATGTCTATAAAAGCTTCCAGGGAGATTCTGGCCAAAAACACATCTCTCTTCTGGAATCGAGAGAATCATTAAAAACTGACTGCTATCATTGGGGCAGAGGTCCAGATGAGAGCCATGCACTCAGCAGGCAGCAGGTTTCTCAGCTCGCTGGGCACCACAGCCCCTGGAGTGTCCTCTGAACCAAGGATGGCCGGGAATGTCAGCCCAGGATAGAGTCAGGATATTTACTCTCTTGGGAGCACCAGTTCCAGTACACTGATGGTTAGAAGTCACTGCTCCTGGGTCTAGCTGCCCATTGTGTGTGTGTGGGTCGCTCAGTCATGTCCGACTGTTTGTGACCCCATGGACTGTAGCCCACCAGGCTCCTCAGTCCATGCAGTTCTCTAGGCAAGAATCCCGGCGTGGGTTGCCATTTCCTCCAGGGCATCTTCCCCACCCAGGGATTGAACCCAGGTCTCCAGTGTTGCAGGCAGATTCTTGACCATCCGATTGGTTCTGCCAGTTAAGGCCTTCCCAGCCAGGTTGGGGGAGCCAAGCAAACAGCAAACTTTCCTGCTTCTCTGAGGGTTAACAGTCACCCTGAAACTGCCAGAAGATAACATCTCAAGAGACAACCTGATGCACACTCAGCCACCGCACATCAGGTCATAGGACATCCTGATGGGACTAGAAGGCTTGTGGCCACAAAAACGCGTTTCTCCCAGGCTGAAAGTGACCTCGCCAGGAGTAACAATCACCCTGTAGAACCGTTCAGCAGGAGGTTCTATAAGGGGACATGACGCGCACCCGCAGTGTGCCCCCTGACTAGACTGTTCTCTCTGCACCAGTAGGCATGAGGGTTAAGGACGTGTCTTAGAGCCATCTGGGGGTGCATCTGCAGGCCTCTGCTGTTTAACCCCTGAAGCCACCTGCTTTTGTGGGTCGGCTTCCACCCCCGTACGTGGAAGAAGCTGTAACGTCCCCTTGGTNCATGGCTTAGTTTCATTGAGTTAGACAAGGCTGTGGTCCTAGTGTGATTAGTTTTCTGTGAGTATGGTTTCAATGAGTCTGCCTTCTGATGCTCTCTTGCAACACCTACCGTCTTACTTGAATTTCTGTTACCTTGGACGTGGGGTATCTCTTCATGGCTACTCCAGCAAAGCACAGCTGCTGCTCCTTACCTTGGATGAAGGGTATCTCTTCATTGCCGCCCCTTTGACTTTGAACGTGGAGTAGCTCCTCTGGGCTCTCCTGAACCCACCCAGCCACCGCTCCATGGACCTGGGGTTGCTCCTCCCATCTGCTGCCCCTGGCCTCAGATGTGGTGTAGCTCCTCTTGGCCATTCCTGCGCCGTCACAGCCTGGCTCAGCTTTCTTCACATTTCAACTCTTGCATCCATACATGATGACTGGAAAAACCATAGCCTTGACTAGACGGACCTTTGTTGGCAAAGTAAGGTCTCTCCTTTTCAATATGTTATCTGTTGCTGCTGCTAAGTTGTTTCAGTCGTGTCCGACTCTGTGTGACCCCATAGACGGCAGCCCACCAGGCTCCCCNGGAGTTATTTCTCCACTGATCTCCAGTAGCATATTGGGCACCTACTGACCTGGGGAGTTCCTCTTTCAGTATCCTATCATTTTGCCTTTTCATACTGTTCATGGGGTTCTCAAGGCAAGAATACTGAAGTGGTTTGCCATTCCCTTCTCTAGTGGACCACATTCTGTCAGACCTCTCCACCATGACCCGCCCATATTGGGTGGCCCCACAGGGCATGGTGTAGTTTCATTGAGTTAGACAAGGCTGTGGTCCTAGTGTGATTAGATTGACTAGTTTTCTGTGAGTATGATTTCAATGTGTCTGCCCTCTAATGCCCTCATGCAACACCTACCATCCTACTTGGGTTTCTCTTACCTTGGACGTTGGGCATCTCTTCACGGCTGCTCCAGCAAAGCACAGCTGCTGCTCCTTACCTTGGACGAAGGGTGAGAGTAGTAAGGTCTTAAGCAAGTATTTAAGGTGAGAACTTCTGGTAGGTGTGGCTCCATATCTCCTCAGGTCCTGTGACCTGGTCTGTTCTGTATTAGTCCCTGTCTTTAAGGGAAATGATCTATTGGTGTTGTGCATCTATTTCACCAAAGCTCTATGCACACGCAGGGTACATGGCGAGTCATGGTGATCCCATGCAGAATTGAGAGATGCATGTTATCTTCTAAGGAGTTTCCATGGCTGGCACTAGCAGAAGAATAATTGATCTTTCTAGTTGGGCAGGTGTTTCTGCTGTTGGGAGGTCAGGTTAATGCATAGTGCAGATGAGCAGTGCACACTAGAGGGCAGGGAAAAATATTTGTTTTACTCGTCTTCCCTTAAAATATTAATTTTATTCAGTCAGCCTGAAAGTTGGTACCTTTGAGCTCCTTCACCCATTTCGCCCCTACCCCAACCCAGAAAACGATCTTAAGGATTCTTGGGAAATGGAAATTAAGTGATGTCACTTCCCTGATGTATCTGTTCAAGGGCTTTCCATCCCATATGAGGAACAATTCAATTTTCTATCACACACAGACACACACAAACCCCACTAGAGCTCTACTTGTTCTGGTGTCTTTTCTAATTCATTTCCCATCTCCCTGCCTGCTCTATGCCCCTGTAGTCTCCTGCTCTTCTTGTGATTGCTGGAACCTACAAAGTTTATTTCCACCTCGGAGCTGGTATTTGTTGATCCCTCTTTGCAAAGCTCACCTTGGTTCTTTGGACAGTATGTCCCCGCTTGCGTTCCAGTCTCTGCTCCCAGGTCTCCTACTCAGAGGAGCCTTTGTTTGTTTCTTTCTCTTAAATTGATTTGTATTGGCATATAGTTGCTTTACAGTGTTGTTTTGGTTTCTACTGTGCAGCAAAGTGAATCAGTTACTGTACACATTTATCTGTCTTGTTTGGATTTCCTTTCCATTTCCATCACAGAGGTGAGTTTCTGATCTTCCTCTGGTTCTTTAGTTTCTAAGTGGTGTCTGACTCTCTTACAAACCCATGGACTGTAGTCCAGCCTCTGCTGTCCACAGGATTTCCCAGGCAAGAATCCTGGAGTGGGTTGCCATTTCCTCCTCCAGGGGATCTTCCTGACCCAGGGATGGAAGTCGCGTCTCCTGCATTGCAAACGGATTCTGCACCACTAGTGCCACCAGGGAAAAGCCTCCATTCCCTTGTTGTCATTGTTCAATTGCCAAGTCGAGTCCTACTCTTTGCAACCTTAGGTACTGCATGGGAAGCCTTCAATTGATGAGTGTGGTGACCCAAGGACGAAAGAGCAGATAAAACCAAGGAGGGTCTTGGAATGCAGGAACAGAAAAACCAGACCCTTATCGTCCTTTCCTCCCCCATGTTGTAACTATTAATGGAACAGTATAACCTGTCTTTCCTCCTACCCCATTGGGAGAAGGTATTTGCCCTACTCTTCCCCAACCCAGCATACATGCCTCATCCAATCAGCAAATGACCTGCAAGACCCCTATCCCACGCCTTGTACCCTGGGTATAAAAGTGGAGTAAGGACCCCCGTTCGGTTGTTCTCCCTTGAGCTAGCCTGCTGTTCTAACAGTGTCTCCCGTTCTCATAAACTTTATTCTTCTTTCATTCTGTCTCATGTCTGGAAATTCTTTTCCAACCTGCACGACAATGAGGAGGTTGAAAAGCTGAAAGCTGAGTCAAATAGTTCTAAGGCTTTAGGATCTATGATGATATCTGTGCAGAAAAACAGACTGTCATAGAGACAGTCCCTTCTTCTTAGGGGCAGTTTGAGCCCTCATTAAAGCTATGAGTAAAACTTTAAACCAACCGTCTTGTGTTTCCTGAGTTAGCTTACACGGGTGTCTTTTAATAATGTCATTAGCCTTTTCAACTTTTTCTGAAGATTGGGGGTCTCCAGGAACAGTGTGATATTCTATTCCTAGAGCTTTTGACACCCCTTGAGTTACAGCAGCTTTAAAGATGGAGCCATTGTCACTCTGAACTTTAGAGTTTAAGACCCCACTTACATCATGAGAAGTCAGTATAGTAAAATTTTGCCCATTAGTAATTTTATGAGCTTTAGGCATTAGCGAAATAGTAACAATTGCCCTTATACAATATGGCCATAGCCTTTTTTCTGATCCTGTGGGCAAGCTCAAAGTTGGAGCCTGTAAGAGAGCAGTTTGAAGAGCCTTAAAAGCTTTTTGAGTCTCTGGGGACCAAACCAGCTTGTTGGTTTGGGCCTACTGAGTCTCAGTTATAAGTTTATGCAAATGCTGGGCAAGATCCCCATAACCCAGAATCCAAATGCGGCAATAGCCTGTAGTGCCCATGAATCCTCTCAATTGTCTTAGTCATATTTGACTCATTTAGGAATTTCAGACAATAAAGTATAAGGATTAGACACTTATTATTCATATAGCTTGAACAAGTCTCCATTTATCATTTGACTTTTTTCCACCCAAAATAGGAGTGTTGTAGAGACTGTTATGGGGAATTAATAGCGCCTGCTCCTTTAAATTCTCAGTGATGGGTTTTAACCCTTCCTTATCACCTCAGGTTTAATGGATACTGCTTTTGATGTGAAAATGGGTGAGAGTCTTTGAGCTTGATAAAGACAGGAGCAGCATTGTGTGCTTGACCCACAGTTTTTCCATCAGCCCACACTTTAGGCTTTACATTTTGTTCAATTAATGGGAGAGAAAGAGTAGGTTCCATATTCATGAAAACAGAGGCCTGGACCTTACTCAGTATATCCCTCCCCAGAAGCGGTGAGGGAGACTCTGCCATGATTAGAAACTCGAGAAAACAGCACAGAGTCACAGCTGTAGCTTAAAGGATGACTGACATAATAGCATTTAGCTCGTCCAGACAGTCCGATTATGGTAGTGAATCCAGAGGAAAGTGGACCAGGGGCTTCAGTGAGCACAGAGAAATTTGCTCCGGTGTCCAAAAGAAATCAACTGGTTGTCCCTCCACAGTTATTAATACACGGGGCTCCTCAGGTGTAATTAGGATGGGAGTTTGTGTGGGGAACCCTGGGCACCTTCCTTCAGTCCTGATTGTCCTAAGAGCTTGACCCCTGGGGCCTACACCTCAGAGGGCAGTCTCTTCTCCAGTATGGTCCTTTGCAGACTGGACCTGGAGCAGGGGGCAGCTTGGATGCCTGAGGACAATCCCACTTGAGATGGCCCTCCTTTCCACAGTAATAACAAGCCCATCCCTTTTCACCTGGGTCCCTCTGGGCATTTTTCTCAGGCTGTTCAGAGCAGATCTAACAGCCATTGTTGGGGCTTCAGTCTTTCACCTGGTTCTTTTTGCCTTTTATTTTCCTCCTCATATTCTCTACCATAATATACCATCTGAGCCAGCTGTAACAGTTTTTTAAAAAACTGATTTGGTCCAATCCCCTGTTTTTGTAACTTACATCAGATATCTGGAGCCGACTGAGTGAAAAATCTATCAGGATCAACATCAGTAAACTTGTAGAGAGCCTCCAATAATTATTTAGTTTACCAGGAGTTTCCTTCTGTCCCTGTTCTTTGTCAGTAAACTTAGCCTAGTCTTAGCACGTGCTCACTTGAGTGCTTCAAGAATACATTCAGCAAAGTGGCTCTGTTATAGGAACTGCTTGGCTCCCAGTAAGGAGGAGGGCTATTTCGTGCTCCCTCTTTCCCCTTATCTCACGTTCAAGTCATTCATCTCCAAAAGTAGTATCTTCCCCCCAAACTCAAGTTTTCAAGTCAGGAGTCAGCATCTGTCCCAAGACATGCATTACATCTCTCCAAGTAAGCTCACAGAGTAAAGTTAGTTAGTCCCATAAAGTCTTGTATGTACTTTTTGGATCCTCTTGATAGTCTCAACCACAATTGGTACGGTTTGAATTTGTACCGAGACTGAGGCAACCCCTTGTAGAAGTGTGCCCTAACTCCCAGCCTGTTCAGCTGGGAGCCCCAGGTTCAGGGGCAAAGTAAGAGAACAGGAGGCAGCTGAAGGTTTCACACCCAAATCTGTACCCTTAGGGCATAAGGCTGGCATGTCTCGCAGAGAGATCAAGAGCAACACATATGGCACTTCTGCCCATTTCTCTTGTTTTCCACAGATCTGGTCTAGTTGTAAAACAGTATCGTAATTGAGAGACCGTTTAACAGGCTAGTATTCCCCTCTTCTAAAGGATATCATGGCCATTCATTATCACAGAAGATCAGGAGTGTCTTTTTTAAACTCTGGGGATCAAACTTGTCCCAGTTTTTAAAATACATTTTAAAGGAGTGGTTTTTGGAACTGCTAGCTCTCATCTGGAAGAGAGAAAAAAAAGTGGCATCCACAGCTGTGGCTCTTTTCCACCAGAAGCGTCCTTCCCTGCTCTAGATGGGGGTGTAGACAGACTCTCCACCAAAGCTTTCCTTCCCTGGTCAGACTTAGTCCGTCCCTTATTGATGCAGGCGTCTTACTCGTCCCTCCCGGTTCTACCACTGAGGCAGGGTGGAGATGCACCAGGGGTAGACGTGATGGCATCCCAGACTGATTGAGTTCCATACCAACAAGACCTTTGTTTGATTTGCCTTTTCTCTGATGCCACCTGGGTTGGACCAGAGTAGCTTTCCCAGAATGTTTCCCAAGCTAGGACTCCTAGGGGAAGCATCCGTCTTTCATGTGCCTGTGCGCATTCCTGAGTACAGTCGTGACCACAGGAGAAGCAGTGAGTCATAAAGGGATGAACAGCAATCAAGATAGCCCTTCTGAGTGTCGCCATGCCACTATATGTGGTAGCAAAGGGGTGGTGGAGGGTTGGCCAGTGAGGAAAAAATGATTTTTGTCCTCCAGTTACCAGGGCCAATCCTTCCAGTTCATTTCCACAGATTCCACAAAAGGAACATCTAGGGAGTTGAGACAAAAACCATCAGAGAGCCTTCTCTGGTCCACTAAGAGCTAGCATTTCCAATCTGACCAGATCCTGCGATTCCTGAGCTGTGTCCTCAAAAACCTCATGGTCACCAGCAGTGCTTCTGTCCATATAGATAGAAGAACACAACCCTGACAAAGACTCACTTTCAGGTCGCTGGCCCCTGAAGCAAGCAGCCAAGAGAGTGACCTCTAGCCTGAGAGAGACATTCCTTGAGCTAGAGCTCCACCTCGCTCCCAATCATGCTCTTATAACTTTCAGTTCCTAGCAAGGCTAGGCATTTCCATGACTACCAAACTTGGGGTCTAAGTAAAAGTACACAGTAACAGCATGGATCACCAGTCCCTTGAAAGTCTGTGATCCAACAGATTAGGTTAGTAGTTCTAATTCCCCACTCAATTACAAAATGGTCAAAGAGACCAGGAAAAGATGACTAAGAAAGGAAAATTCAGTCCACACGCTTTGCCCACTGCTGGCCGCTCCCCTCGCAGGAACCTTGGGTGTCTCTTGGCATTGGCATGTCAATATAAACCCCCGACAAGGCTCCCCTTTTGGCTGCCTTCAGTCATTATGAGGCACCACGAAACCACAGAGCAGGGCTCATCACTTGCTTCACGCAGGGCGTGTCATTCGTTCACACAAGCACACCGTAGAGTTAGTAAAGTAAAGCAGAAAATGTGCATACTGATAAAGCAGAGAGGCTAGAGCTCTGAGTGTTCTTACCTTGTCCTGAAGATCCCAGACGAGCCCTCATGATTATAGCTTATGGTGAATGGTGTCAGATTCGTGATCTCTGAAGATGATTTAACTTTGGGACCAGGAACCAGGCTTGATCACTCAAGAGCTTCTGTGTAGCAGTTTTATAAAAGTATAAAAAGGGACAGAGAAAGCTTCTGACATGGACATCAGAAGGGGGGCAGAGAGTGCCCCTTGCTAGGCTTTCGCAAGCTGTTTTTTTGTTGGTTCAAAAGCTATTGATCAAATAAGAGAGACACTTCAAGGCTGACTGAGTTTCACCAGGCCCCTCTCTCATAATATGCATTTTTGAGATATGATCGCACAAGGTGTGTCATCCCCCAGACATAAAATAATTGATATAAACACTGGTTTGTTGAGTTATTATCAGCCCAAGGTTTGAGAAAAGAAAAAAAGTTAGCCTTAGGTGGAACCATTTTGAAGAAGGGCAAATTCCAAAGCAAATACATAGTTTCATTAACATAGCTTAAGAAAAACATTTCCATGGAGAAACCTTCTTTAAATTTTGCATGGAGAAGGAAAAAAAAATCGACACTTGTAGTTCGTTTCCTCCTGCCATGTAAGGGAGAGATAAAAAAATGCCTGACACTTGCAGCCCTATTTCCTCTGTTTGGAGACCCCTGGCCTTCCTGCCTGTTACCCTCTCAGTAGTTTGAATATTCTTTGCATTGCCCTTCTTTGGGATTAGAATGAAAACTGACCTTTTCCAGACCTGTGGCCACTGCCGAGTTTGCCAAATGTGCTGACATAAGGGGATTCCCAAGTGGCACTAATGGTAAAGAACCCACCTGCCAATGCAGGGTAAGAGACACCAGTTTGATCCAAGTTGGGAAGATTCCCCTGGAGAAGGGAATGGCAATCCACTCCAGTATTCTTGCCTGGAGAATCCCAAAGACAGAGGAGCCTGGCGGGTTACAGTCCATAGGGTGGAACAGAGTTGGACATGACAGAAGCGACTTAGCACAGCACACAGCTGACATATTGAGTGCAGCACTTTAACAGCATCATCTTTTAGGATTTGAAATAGCTCAGCTGGAATTGCATCACCTCTACTAGCTTTCTTTGTAGTAATCCTTCCTAAGGCCCACTTGACTTCAAACTCCAGGTTATCCAGGTTATTAAGACCTTTCTTGTATCAGTTCAGTTCAGTCACTCAGTCATATCTGACTCTTTGCAACCTCATGAAGTACAACACACCAGGCTTCCTTGTCCATTACCAACTCCTGGGGCCTACTCAAACTCATGTCCATCATGTCGATGATGCCGTCCAACCATCTCATCCTCTGTCATCCCCTTCTCCTTCCACCTTCAATCTTGCCCAGCATCGGAGTCTCTTCCAATAAGTCGGTTCTTCGCATCAGGTGGCCAAAGTATTGGAGTTTCAGCTTCAACATCAGTCCTTCCAATGAACACCCAGGACTGATCTCCTTTTAGGATGGACTGGTTGGATCTCCTTTCAGTCCAAGGGACTCTCAAGAGTCTTCTCCAATGCCACAGTTCAAAAGCATCAACTCTTCAGTGCTCAGCTTTCTTTATAGTCCAACTCTCACATCCATACATGACTACTAGAAAAACCATAGCTTTGACTACAAGGACCTTTGTTGGTAAAGTAATGTCTCTGCTTCTTAATATGCTGTTTTGTATAGTTCTGTGTATTCTTGCAACTTCTTGATCTCTTCTGCATCTGTTAGGTTTTTACCGGTTTTGTTCTTTACCATGCCCTTCTTTGCATGAAATGTTCCCTTGATAGCTCCAATTTTCTTGAAGAGATCTCTAACCTTCCCCACTCTATTGTTTTCCTCTACTTCTTTGCACTGTTAAGATGTCTTTCTTATCTCTCCTTGATATTCTCTGGACTCTGCATTCAGTTGTGTATATCTTTCCCTTTTCCTTTGATTTTTGCTTCTTTTCCTTCCTCAGCTTTTTGTAAGTCCTCTTCAGACAATCATTTCGCCTTCTTGCATTGATCACTGCCTCCTGTACAATGTTATGAACCTCTATCCATAGTTCTTTAGGCATTCTGTCTCCAAGATCTAATCCCTTAAAACTATTTGTCACCTCCACTGTAGAATCATAAGGGATTAGATCTAGGTAATACCTGAATTGTCTAATGGTTTCTCCTGGTTTCTTCAATTTAAGCCTGAATTTTGCAGTAAGGAATTCATGATCTGATCCACTGTCAACCTCAGGTCTTGTTTTTATTCTGGGTATCTCTTGACTTCCTACTTTTGCATTCCAGTCCACTATAATGAAAAGAACATTTTTTTTTTTGATGTTAGTTCTAGAAGGTGTTTTCACTCTTCATAGAACCGGTCAACTTCAGTTTCTTCAGTATCAGTGATTGAGGCATGGTGGTCGTGGTAGTTTAGTCACTAAGTCGTCTCCAACTCTTGCTACCCCGTAGACTGTAGCCTGCCGGGCTCTTCTGCCCATGGGATTCTCCAGGCAAGAATCCTGAAGTAGGTTGCCATGTCCTTCTCCAGGGAATCTTCCTGACCCAGGGATCAAACCCAGGTTTCCTGCATTGCAGGCAGATACTTTGCTGACTGAGCTATGAGGGAAGCCCCTGATTGAGGCATAGACTTGAGTGATGTTGAATGCTTTCTCTTGGAAATGAACTGAGATCATTCTGTCATTTTTGAGGTTGCACTCCCGTACTGCATTTCAGACTCTTTTGTTAAGTATGAGGGCTACTTCATTTCTTCTAATTGCCCATAGTAATAGATATAATGGTCATCTGAATTAAATTTGCCCATTCCCATCCATTTTAGTTCACTGATTGCTAAAATGTTGATGTGCAATCTTGACATTTCCTGTTTGACCACGTCCAATTGCCTTGATTCATGGACCTAACATTCCAGGTTCCTATGCGATATTGTTATTACAGCATCGGACTTTACTTTCATCATCAGACACATCCACAACTGAGCATTGTTTCCCCTTTCACCAGCTGCTTCATTCTTTCTGGAGCCATTAATAATTGCCCTCCACTCCTCCCCAGTAGCATATTGGACACCTGTCGACCTGGGAGGCTCATCTTCTGGTGTCATATCTTTTTGCCTTTTCATGCCATCCCTGGGGTTCTCCAAGCAAGAACAATGGAGTGGTTTGCCATTTCCTCCCTAAGTGGACCATGTTTTGTCAGAACTATTCATTATGATCCTTCTGTCTTAGGTGACCATGAATGGCATGACTTGTAGCTTCATTGAGTTATGCAAGCCCCTTTGCCATGACAAGGCTGTGATCCATGAAGGGGTCTATTCCCTTACCCTGAGAATTTGTCTTCACAGCATTTATTGGTAGTATTATGTGCTCATATGTATTCATGTGCATTGTTGATTACCCCTATCATGCTGTAAGTTCTGTGAGAATAGAACCTGTGTTCAACCTACTCCTTGCAGTATCCCCAGTATTCCTGCACCGGACACATAATTGATACACAGTAAATAGGTGTGGAATGAATGAAAGATTGAGCAGGTTACTTATGTTCCTGTGTCCCTCAGTGCTCTTGCCCATACACAGTCAGTATCAACTTGTGGGAAAAGAGTGGCCTGTCCTCTCAGTAAACAAAGGACATTGCAGCCATTAAGCCATCAGCCGTGGCAGCCACCCTGACTGTGCACACTGAGGGGATTCAGGTGGAGAGAAATAGGGTACTGGCCCTAGTGAGTTAAGGTGCATATCCAAGAGACCACACTGTTGCTTCCTCCCATACACAGAAAAGTTTGACATTCATTTACTTGGGATGTCTGTTTTTCCTCAATTAACAGTCATCTTTTGATGTTCAAGGTTTTGTTGTTGTTGCTGCAAAAACTCGTATGTATCCTGGCTGTCCCCTTACCTCTTCAGAGCAGTCCTTCAGAGTGATGTGAGGGGCTATCTTTTTGGCTTAAGTCTTCAGAAAGTCCAGGGAATAGAACATCATTCTCAACTTTTAGGTTGTGCTTTTTTTTCAGTGGAAACCCCCTATGCAAATAACTCTAAGATTTCTATTTCTAGGCATGTGCTCCAGACTTACAACTCCACCTTCCTAGGGGATATCTTCAGAGAGCTGTCCCACTGCCACCTCCAGGTCAACATGGCCCAAACCATCCCAATCAGCTTCTGCTCATGACCTGGGACATTTAACTTCCAATCCTTTTCACCCCCTCTTCCTCACCCTTCACATTCTATCAGCAGCAGCATGGGCTGAAATCATGCTTGCATGGATCTCATTTCTGTCCCTGCCTTTTAACAATTTCCTCTCGCTCCCTTGGGGAGCATTCGTCTCAGTGTAACCTGCTCACAGAGGTCGACAGAATCTCCAGGGTCTCTGAGTCCAGTCTACTGCCAGGGCCCAAGTCCTTTTTCTACCCTTTGTGGCAGCTGGTCATGCTTTGAGGTCCTGCTTTACAGGAATTAGATCTGATAGACAGTGCCTGAAGAACTGTGGACAAAGGTTCGTGACATTGTACAGGAGGCAGTGATCAAGACCATCCCCAAGAAAAAGAAATGCAAAAAGGCAAAATGGTTGTCTGAGGAGGCCTTACAAATAGCTGAGAAAAGAAGAAGAGAAGTGAAAGGCAAAGGAGAAAAGGAAAGACATACCCATTTGAATGCAGAGTTCTAAAGAATAGCAACGAGAGACAAGAAAGCCTTCCTCAGTGATCAAAGCAAAGAGAGAGAGGAAAACAATAGAATGGGAAAGACTAGAGATCTCTTCAAGAAAATTAGAGATACCAAAGGAACATTTCACGCAATGATGGGAACAATAAAGGTATGGACCTAATGAAGCAGAAGATATTAAGAAGAAGTGGCAAGAATACACAGAAGAACTATACAAAAAAAAGATCTTAATGACCCAGATAACCATGATGGTGTGATCAGTCACCTAGATCCAGACATCCTGGAATGTGAAGTCAAATGGGCCTTAGGAAGCATCATTATGAACAAAGCTAGTGGAGGTGATGGAATTCCAGCTAAGCTCTTTCAAATCCTAAAAGATGATGCTATGAAAGTGCTGCACTCAATATGCCAGCAAATTTGGAAAACTCAGCAGTAACCACGGGACTGGAAAAGGTCAGTTTTCATTCCAATCCCAAAGAAAGGCAATGCCGAAGAATGTTCAAACTACTGCACAATTGCACTCATCTCACACACTAGCAAAGTAATGCTCAAAATTCTCCAAGCCAGGCTTCAGCAGTACGTGAACCTAGAACTTCCAAATGTTCAAGCTGGATTTAGAAAAGGCAGAAGAACCAGAGACCAAATTGCCAACATGCACTGGATCATCAAAAAGGCAAGGAAATTCCAGAAAACCATCTATTTCTGCTTTATTGACTATTCCAAAGCCTTTGTGTGGATCACAACAAACTGTGGAAAATTCTTAAAGAGATGGAAACACCAGACCACCTTACCTGTCTCCTGAAAATCCTGTATGCAAGTCAGGAAGTGACAGTTAGAATTGGACTGGTTCCAAATCATGAAAGGAGTATGTCAAGGCTGTATATTATCACCCTGCTTATTTGAGTTCTATGTAGCGTACATCATGAAAAATGCTGGGTTGGATGAAGCACAAGCTGGAATCAAGATTGCTGGGAGATACCACCTTCATCTGGCTCCTGAGCAGCTGTGGTTCCCCACAGAGAGGTGAGGGGAGTGCAGGTGGGTGGTTGTCTGAGACCGCCCCCGCCCCCAGTCAGTGCAGGCCTGCCCTCTCCACATTCCTGCAGGGCAGGGTAGAGACACAGGCCCCAGCCCTCTGCCCTCACCCCCTGTCATCTGCCCGTTTGGGAATTCAAGACCAAATACCACTTCTGTCTCTTCCCACCCACCTCGACACACGTGGAAAACTAGCTCTTGCCAGTGTCGTCAGCTTCAGATGTTGTGAATTACGGCTTCACTCAGCACCTCACTGACTGCTGTGTTCAGGTCGTCTCCACCTTCTCCTGAGCTCATTAGGGCATCAGACCCATAGGTAGAGAACCAACAGCTCCCAGAAGGAAAAGAACCTCAGCTTCAAATTTTAAACCTTCTATAACCCATATGGTCGTGGTTTGGTGGTTTAGTCGCTAAGTCATGTCTGACTCTTGTGACCCCCATGGACTGTAGCCTTCCAGGCTCCTCTGTCCATGGGATTCTCCAGGCAAGAATCCTGGAGTGGGTCCCCATGTCCTTCTCCCGATAACCCATATGCCTCCTCTCCAAATAAATGGAGGTCAAAAATCTGTGAGTAAAAGCCAAGGCGACATGGGTCTAATTTGCCCCAGTCCTGATGTAACTTGAGCAAGGAGAAGCAGGGTCCGTCATCATGGCTCAGAGTAACTCACCACATCGGTCGGTGTTTCTTTGTTTCCACACTGTCCCACAGAGAAAATCACATGGTCACCCTGCCTTCCCCTGAATCCAGCAGAGGCACAGACCACTTGAGCTCCTGCTTTTATCCATGAAGTCTGGGGCTGTTTTGAAGTTAGCACCATTGTCATGCTGTGGGTTCTTATCATAAAGACTTTATGTTTTACAGGAAGCTGGGCTTCTGTGCTCGGAGTCTGCTGGGCTGGTTTTGTGTCATGTCTGAGGTATTTTCTGCAGGTGTCCATGTGGGGACGATGGTGCAGGCTCAACAGCAGTGATTTTCTGGGGGTGTTCCAGTCCCAGGCCCTCTGTGTGCAGCTATCCACCATGGTCCCCAATCTCTGGAGGTCACTTTTTCCCACTCTGCCTAGCCCACCACCCCCAGTGGCCTGCAACTTGGCCATACCAGTGGCATCTCAGCAGAGTTGACAGGCATTTAGTGGGGACCCTGATAGGCAGTGGCCTGGGAGATGCAGCTCCATGGACACAGCTGGCGCTGGCTTCTCGGGAGGGAGGCAGAGGGGAGAAAAAGCAGAGGATGTGATTCTAATGAGGAAGAGGGACATTGAGACTATTTCAGCATTTCCCCTGCACTTCTCCACGTGGGGGCAGAGGTGGCACCTGAGGTTGACACGATCGTGGAGTTGGGGGGGGGGTGCTCTTTAAGAAAGAACACTGCCTTGGGAGAGATCCCTGGTGTTCTCCTTACTTGCTGCAAGTAATCAATCCTTTCTTCTCCTAGCCAAAAAGAGAGAGAGAGAGAGAGAGAGAGAATACAAAATTATGTGGACAGAATTAGTTATAACATAAATCACAACAGATTACATATTTTAAAAAGCTAACAAATAAAACCACAAAATCCAGGAAAAAAAGACTGCCAGTAGAAATATCAATAACCCCAGATATGCAGATGACACGACCCTTATGGTAGAAAGTGAAGAACTAAAGAGCCTCTTGATGAAAGTGAAACAGGAGAGTGAAAAAGTTGGCTTAAAACTCAACATTTAGAAAACTAAGATCATGGCATCTGGTCCTATCACTTCATGGCAAATAGACGGGGAAATAATGGAAACAGTGACAGACTTTATTTTGGGGGGGCTCCAAAATCACTGCAGATGGTGACTGAAGCCACGAAATTAAAAGACACTTGCTCCTTGGAAGAAAAGCTATGTCTAACCTAGACAGCATATTAAAAAGTAGAGACATTACTTTGCCAACAAAAGTCCATCTAGTCAAAGCTATGGTTTTTCCAGTGGTCATGTATGGATGTGAGTTGGACCATAAAGAAAGCTGAGCACTGAATAATTGATGCTGTTGAATTGTGGTGTTGGAGAAAACTCTTGAGAGTCCCTTGGACTGCAAGGAGATCCAACCAGTCCATCCTAAAGGAAATCAGTCCTGAATATTCATTGGAAGGACTGATGCTGAAGCTCCACTTTGGCTACCTGATGTGAAGAACTGACTCAATGGAACAGACCCTGATGCTGGAAAAGATTGAAGGTGGAAGGAGAAGGGGACAACAGAGGATGAGATGGTTGGATTGCATCACCGACTTGATGGACATGAATTTGAGCAAGCTCTGGGAGTTGGTAATGGACAGGGAAGCCTGGCATGCTGCAGCCTATGGGGTTGCAAAGAGTTGGACATGACTGAATGACTGAACTTAACTTTGGGTACTTCTGGTGACACTGTCAGGAAAGGATCTGATTGGGAAGTTCTCATTGTTAGAAAATTCATTGTTATACTGAAGTTATTTTGTTTTCAGCCATGTATACAGTATCTCTTTCTGTTGGAACATGACAGGGCTGAAAATGTGTGAAGATGTATCTAATCCTCTGTGGTTTTAGTGTTCCTCTTGTTGCCTAATCTCCCTCTGGTCAGGAGGATTATACTTGGCTTTGTGCCAGTGAGACATGGTTGGAGAACTAACTCTGATCTATAGAAGCTGAGAGGGAGTGGCAGGTGTCACTTCTTGGTCGAAGTTCTGAGAGCCAGCTTGTGTGTGTGTTTGTTTCAGCTGTGCCCTGCCTCTTGTGGGATCTAATAAGTTCCCAAATGATGGATTGAACCTGGGCCCTGGGCAGTGAAAGCACAGAATCCTAACCATTGGACTACCAGGGAAGTCCCCAGAGCCAATTTAAATGACCCCTTTCCCTCTGCCATAAGCCAAGCTCAGCTCATGACAGAGGCTGATCCATCAGTCTGAGTTCCAGTGCCAAGGGGACATAGAGCAGAAGCTCTGCCAAGCGTCGAGTGACCTGTGATATGAACAGGGTACAGGAGCACCTCATGTCCTTGAACTGACTGAAGATAGAAGTCCATTGTTCACAGAATGTCACCTAAGCCACCTCATGGTAGTCTGGCTTTTCCTTGACTCACTTAATCATTCTTGGCAGGTCACAGTTTCAGTTCCTCAGCATTCTGACCATAGTTCCCAGAACAGCACTCATTCTTGTGAATTTGCCCTTAAAATGTGAAGGCCGGGTCTGAATCCAGTGTTCCAGGTCCAATCCCACTAGGGCACAGTTGACCCTCTCACCTGGGATCTCCTCTGAGTAGCCTGAAGTTGCTTTCATCTTTGTTTCTTCATGTGTGCTTTCATCGTCAGTTGTGTCATGCTATTGTGAAGTCTCAATGAACTTGTGAACCAATAATTAGAGCCAAAGGCTTTTCCCATTGGTCTCTCACTGTTTACCTGGGGAATGGATTTTTGGATCTGTCAACAAAACATGAATAGTCAGCTTCAGAAAGAAATGGAAAGTTTCATTTGAGCCAACCTGAGGATGATAACCTGGGAGACAGCCTCTCAGAGAGCTCTGAGGACAGTTCTGAAGAGGTGAGGGGAGGGGAGGCCAGTATGTCTGTGACTTTAGAATTCAGGGGGTACAGTCAAGCTCACACCTTGCTGGAAGGTTACTGCTCTTCATTCAGGAACAGACATCTGAGTTAATGGTTTTAGTGCTTTTCCAAGTATGGGAAGATGCAGGAAACTGGGTTCATAAAATATTCACCCAAAAACGCCTAATGATACCTGGCATCAATTCAGTTCAGTTCAGTCGCTCAGTCGTGTCTGACTCTTTGCGACCCCATGAATCACAGCATGCCAGTTTTGTCAGTTTTCTAAGTACAAAATTCCTCACTCTGATCTTCACCCTGAATTCCTTTTAGGGTATAATTTAGGTCAGTGACTGCAGTAGCTTACAACTGGATTCCTGTAGGACTGGATGGTGGGCAACAATCTTTGTTTCACAGACTCCTCCATTTACGTCTTAACTTCAATCAAGGTCTGAGAGGCATTTTGTGACTAATTTGGCCCACAACACTGCTGCTGCTGCTGTGAGACCCCATAGATGGCAGCCCACTAGGCTCCCCCGTCCCTGGGATTCTCCATGCAAGAACACTGGAGTAGGTTGCCATTTCCTTCTCCAACGCATGAAAGTAAAAAGTGAAAGTAAAGTCGCTCAGTCGTGTCTGACTCTTAGCGACCCCATGGACTGCAGCCTACCAGGCTCCTCTGTCCATGGGATTTTCCAGGCAAGAGTATTGGAGTGGGGTGTCTTCCCATTGCTAGAGTTTTCCTATTACCATTATTGAGCTTAGAGAGCTATCTATTAGGTGAATGGTTTCAAGTCACTTAATTATTGTTGTTTTTATCAGAGGCTCAGTCACACATCTGGTAATGCAAGAAACTATCATGTTGTCAAATAGGCAGGATATGAACAGTATAGCTAGTGAGATCAGTACAGTCTTAAGCAAGTATTTAAGGTGAGAACTTCTGGTAGGTGTGGCTCTTTGTCTCCTCAGGTCCTGTGACTTCGTCTGTTCTGTACCAGTCCCTGTCTTTAAAGAAAATGATTACTGGCATTGTATGTGAATTTCACCAAAGATGTATGTACGTCCCAGGGTGTGTGGTGGGTCATGGTGATCCCTTGCAGGATTGAGAGATTCACGTTATCTTTTAAGGCGTTTCCATGGCTGGCACTAGAAGAATTGATCTTTCTCATTGAGCAGATGTTCCATTGGGTCAGATCAGTGCATAGGGCAGATTCACAGTGCACACAAGAGAGAAGAATTGTTGAACGTTTTCTTGTCTTGCCTTAAAATATGAATTTATCAGACCCTAGCTCAGACAGACTCGGAAGCCTTTTACAACTATTATACGATTTCTTAAAGACAATTTTGCAGCAGAACCATCTATAGAAACCAGATGTTTTGTCTTTTGGCCCTTGTGTGTTAGTCACTCAGTCGTGTCCGACTCTTTGCGACCCCACAGACAAGCCCTCCAGGCTTCTCTATCCATGGAGTTCTCCAGGCAAGAATACTGGAGTGGATTGTCATCCCTTTCTCCAGAGAAGCTTCCCAACCCAGGGATTGAATCCTGGTCTCCTGCCTCGCAGGCAGATTATCTACCATTTGAACTACAGGGAAGGAAGGTAGATGTTTTGTCTTTTGGCCCTTACCCAGCTATTAATCTTGGAAAGTATGGTTAGCATCATCAACTCAGTGGACATGAATCTGAGCTAACTAGGAGAGATATTGAAAGACACGGAAGCCTGGCTTGCTGCAGTCCTGAGTTAGCAAAGAATAGGAGGGGACTTCGGGGAAGGCAATGGCACCCCACTCGAGTACTCTTGCCTGGAAAATCCCATGGACAGAGGAGCCTGGTAGGCTGCAGTCCATGGGGTCGCGAAGAGTCGGACACGACTGAGCGACTTCACTTTCATTTCACTTTCATGCATTGGAGAAGGAAATGGCAACCCACTCCAGTGTTCTTGCACGGAGAATCCCAGGAACGGGGGAGCCTGGTGGCTGCCGTCTATGGGATCGCACAGAGTTGGACACGACTGAAGCGATTTAGCAGCAGTAGCAGCAGCAGCAGGAGGGGACTTAAGAGACTGATCAACAACAAGGCTATTAATCTTCATCATTCTGTGTGTTGAGCGAAGGCTGTTGCAGCACGGGCAGGGTTGGATGCTCAGTAAGATTTGCTTTGCACGGTATCCATCCTGCGTGGCTTAAGCTGGGTAGGAAAACTAGTTCCAAACCCCGCCCCTCGTCCGCCTCAAAGTGTGGCCCCACTTTCCCACGCAAGCGCCGTCGGCGCCTCATCCGTCGGCGGCGTGGTGACGCGAGTATTGCTCAGCCGTGGCCTCTGGCTCCGACACCCAATGGCCGGCCGTCGTTCCCTCGTGTGGGCGGGGCACACTCTGGGAACCGTCCTGGTTGGCTTGCGGCCGGGCGCGGCGCATGACGTGTATCCGTCGCGTCGCGCATCCAATAAGTGGAAGCGTCAGTTCAGGGCACCTGAAGGAGACTTGGACGCACCTGGGCCGCATTCCTCAGCTCGTTGAAGGTTCGCAGCTGCAGCCACTGCCTGCGCTCCATGAGGAAGATGCTCGCCGCTGTCTCTCGCGTGTTGTCGGGCGTCGCCCAGAAGCCGGTGAGGCAGAGTGAACGACCCGGGGTGGGCGCGAGACTGGAGGACGGCAGAGGGCAGGGCGCGTGGGCTCAGTGGGCTGGGCGGGCCGTGCCTCTTGCAGCCGCGGGCCTTTGTTCAGTTTGCATGTCTTGGCTCAGTGGGCTGGGCGGGCCGTGCCTCTTGCAGCCGCGGGCCTTTGTTCAGTTTGCATGTCTTGGCTCAGTGGGCTGGGCGGGCCGTGCCTCTTGCAGCCGCGGGCCTTTGTTCAGTTTGATTGTCTTGGCTCAGTGGGCTGGGCGGGCCGTGCCTCTTGCAGCCGCGGGCCTTTGTTCAGTTTGCATGTCTTGCGCTGTACTCCTGGTCGCGAGAGTAGCTAAGGTTCGGCCTCTGGCGCCGACCAGGGGGAGGGGGCGGTTTACAATGTCCGCGTGGCGGCTAGCCGCGGCTGCAGATGTCAGACTAATCGAATCGCTCCGGAAGGGCGCGTTCGTCTACTACAGTCAGAAAAGGAGGCACTTGGGCTTCCTTGAGTGTACAGTTGACTGCCTCTTACCGGCCCACTGCTTTTAAATGTTCGTAAGTTTGCTTGACAGGGAATCCGGAGACTGAATGGCCCCGCTCAGTCAGAAGTTTAACCATTTGCTTATCCTGTGACCTTGGGCGAGAGTTTTTTGGTTTTGTCCTTTCTGAAACATGTCGGTGGCTCAGTTTCCTTATCTCTGAAACGGAGTTGACAGTACTTACCCCGTGGGGTCGCTGTGAGGCTTAAACAAGTGACAAGTATGCAGACCTTTCCCTATAGCGCTTGTTTCATAGTAGTTGCTGTCTGTTACATATTGTTACTGAGTGCCCAGTTTGGTATACATTTGTTGATCACCAGTGCTGGTCTCTGGAGGATTCACGCAGGATAAATGTCCCCAGAAACACGCCTCCTACCGTTTCGTCTTCCTCAACCTTGAGCTTTTCTTGGCAGTCAGTCCAGGAGCCCTCAAGCCGAACCTGGAGGGAGACGCTCTGTCCCTTGCACACCTGCTCTTAGGGTAAAAGTAGCTGAAGGAAACAGCTGTGGTGCTTGGGAGGGTGGGGTTAGAGGTTATTTGTGGCTCCAGGGTTTAGATATGCCTAGACTAAGCTTGGAGCATTGACTAAGCTTGGAGCATTTTGACCTCTAGGCACTGGGGGTAGTGTTACTTGGTATAACTTCAGACAAGACTTGGAATTCTGGCTCTAGTAACTCGCGCAAGACTTTGTGGCAACTCTGCTTGGTAATGGGCAGGGAGTTTGAAAAGGTAGAAAGTGTACCCCTCTAGGAATGCTATTGACTGGCAAATACAAAGCTTGTAATGGATTAATCCTTATTAGCATGAAAGGTGAAGGACAGCCACGTTCCACTGTTGTTTATTTCTCCCTGTACACATGACATACCCAACATTTATTGAACTGTTCATGTGTGCCGGGCCCTTAGCTAATGTCCATAGCACCAATTTTTAGTTGAATGTAGGTAACAAACATGTTTTCAACATGATAGAGGTATGTAATGTAATACATGTATATTTGTATATAACATAATGCAGACCTAGTCCTGTATTACATTAAATTTAAAGGATTACATTTTAAAAAAGTAAAACTTTGATTGAATTGGTGATGTTCTACAGGAAAAGAAAATTCCTGAGTTTTCAAATTATTGTCACCTCTGTGTCCCTAAGAACAGAGAGAAGTCATGGTTGAAAATCAGCCTTATTCCCTCAACTGTCCAAAGTACTGCTGATTGTGTTTTTATTTTCCAGCAATATGTTGGCACAAAAGGCAAATGGTGCTCCATCTTCACCTCAATAAAACTTTGGCTTTTTCAAAAATCGTATAATACAGCTCAAATCAAACAAATCAGATTTGGCTTACAATGATCTGCTAATTGGATAAAACAAAAATTGAGTATACCTTTATTTAGTCAGAAATTCTAATTGAGATAAAAGGTTATTATGGCAGAATTTGATTACTGTGCAGAGCATTTCTCTTTTATTTAAGTAAAAAAATTTTTTTCATTTTTTGGTTGAGGATGAGACACAGTGAAGGAGTTACGCTTTTTTGAGCTGCCCTTCTTTTTGGCTATTTTGCATGGGTTTTTTTTTTTTTTTTGGCTGCCTGCCCTTGTGCCCTTAAGTACACTAAGGCCTAGACACAAATATTTTAAGAATTCTAATTAACCCTGGATTGTGGGTGAGCTGAAATTTTGTTTAGTAGCTCCCACTCCCTGCAACAAAGCAAGTCAGCTAACCAGCATTTCTATAAACGGTAGTAATCATGAAAGGTTACCAGAGTGCTCAGTGCATTTTGGGCTCTTGGGTCCAGTGTGCTCATTCATCTATCAGGTTTCAGATGTGTTAGCACAGGCTACTTAGAGAGTTGAGAGTGTTTGGTTTAAAATCATCACAGACATTCTATTTTTAACCTATTCATTTTAATGCTACAAAGATCATTGTTAGGTGAAGGAAAAAACACTTAAAACTCTTAGGTCATGGACTAGACAAGTTTCTTGTTCCGTGAACCAATGTGGCAGAGTCCCAGTATTCTGGGTTTAACACTTAAGTCAGCACATCAGACGTGAGTCCTTTCAAGACAGACGACAGCCAGCTTGTTACTCAAGCATAAGTGACTCAAATGCATTTAAGGAACTTATTGTTTAACAAAATCATTGTATGAAGTAGTAGTAGTTTAACAAACAAAGTAGTAATTTAATTCATTGCCTCCTTTCAGCCAGTCCACCAGAACTTTCAGAAACTGAATGCTTGCAACCTGCTACAGAAAGTTGAGTCTTTAAAATGAAAGCAGAGAGTCCACTGTAACTGAAGTTACTTAAGGTACTTAAGTACCTGTGATTTCATCTTTGAATAAGGTTGAGTTTTCAGAGTGCTTATTTCAGTGTTGTGCTAATTTCTGCTGTACAGCAAATTGACCAAGTTATACACGTATATACATACTTTAGATGGCTCTTTTCTAGTACACTTTATCCCAGGAGATTGAGTATTGTTCCCTGTGCTATAAAGTAGAACCTTTTTGTTTATCCAGTCTAAATGTCTTAGTTTGCATTTACTAATCTCAGACTTCCCAGTCCATCTCTCTCCCTACCCCCAGCAATCACAAGTTTGTTCTCTTTATCTGTGAGTTTATTTCTGTTTTGTAGATAGGTTCATTTGTGCCATATTTTAAATTGCACATATAAATGAAATCATATGGTGTTTGTCTTTTTTTCCTGACTTCACTTACTTTGATACTCTCTTGTTGCATCCATGTTGCTGCAAATGGCATTACTTTGTTCTTTTTTGTGGCTGAGTAGTATTCCACTCTATGTATGTACCACATCTGTATCCATTCATCTGTTGATGAACTTTTAAATTGATTCCATGGCTTGGCTCTTGCTATGAATATAGGGGTGCATGTATCTTTTTGAATTATAATTTTTTCCAGGTATATGCCCAGGAATAGGATTGCTAGATCATATGAAGGTGAAAGCTGCTCAGTTGTGTCTGACTCTTTGCAACCACATGGACTATGCAGTCCATGGAATTCTCCAGGCCAGAATACTGGAGTGGGTTAGCTGTTCCCTTCTCCAGGAGATCTTCNGGCATATACCAGGAATAGGATTGCTAGATCATATGAAGGTGAAAGCTGCTCAGTTGTGTCTGACTCTTTGCAACCACATGGACTATGCAGTCCATGGAATTCTCCAGGCCAGAATACTGGAGTGGGTTAGCTGTTCCCTTCTCCAGGAGATCTTCCCAACCCAGGGATCGAGACCAGGTCTCACGCATTGCAGGTGAATTCTTTACTGCTGAGCCACCAGGAGGCTAGATCATATAGTTCTATTTTTACTTTTTGGAGGAACTTCCATGTTTTCCACAGTGGCTGCATCAGTTCACATTCCTATCAACAGTGTAGGGGAGTTCTCTAGTCTCTACACCCTCGCCAGCATTTGTAGATTTTTTAGTGATGGCTCTTCTGACTGGTGTGAGGTGGTACTTCGTTGTACCTTGTTGTTTTGATTTGCATGTCTAATAATGAGTGATGTTGAGCATCCTTTCATGTGCCTACTGGCTATCTGTATGTCTTCCTTAGAGAAATGTCTGTTAAGATCTTTTGCCTGCTTTTCGATTGGGTTGGTTTTTTTTTTGTTTGTTGTTGTTGTATGAGCTGCTTGTATCTGTTGGAAATGAAGCCCTTGTTGGTCACATCATTTGCAAATACTTTCTCCCATCCCTCAGGTCTTTTTTATGGTCTCCTTTGCTGTGTAAAAGCTTGTTAAGTTTAAATAGGTCCCATTTGTTTATTTTTGTTTTTGTTTCTATTGTCTTGGGAGAGAGACCTAAGAAAGCATTGGTATGATTTAGAATGTTTTACAATTTATGTCAGAGTGTTTGGCTTATGCTCTCTTTACAGAGTTTTATGTTGTCGTGTCTTACGTTTAAGTCTCTCTCTCTTTTTTAATTTATTTATTTAGCTTTGGCTGCACTGGGTCTTCATTGCTATGCCTGGGCTTTCTCTAGTGCTGTGAGTGAGGGCTAGTCTGGTTGCAGCTCGCATGTGTCTCATCACGGTGGAACACAGGTTGTAAGATGTGTGGGCTTCGGTGCTTGCTCTTCCAGCCTCTAGAGCACAGGCTCAGTAGTTGCAGTGCACGGGCTTAGTTGCCCCACAGCATGTGGAATCTTCCCGGACCTGGGTTGAATCTGTGTCCCCTGCCATGGCAGGTGGATTCTTAACCACTGGAACACCAAGGAAGCCCATGTTTAAGTCCATTAAGTCATTTCGACTTTATTTTTATGCCTGATGTGAGGGTGTGTTCTAATTTCATTGATTTGCATACAGCTGTCCAGCTTTTCCAGCACCACTTGCTGAAGAGACTGCTTTGGTCCCGTTTTATAATCTTGCCTCCTTTGTCAAAGATGAATCAACCATAGGTGTGTTGGTCTATTTCTGGGTTCTCTGTTCTCTTCCATTGATCTGTATGTCTGTTTTTGTGCCAATACTATACTGTTTTGATTACTATAGCTGGGAGAGTTAAATGTCCTGCTTTGGTTCCCCCCTGCCTGCTCAGGATTGCTTTGGTAATGCTGGGTCTTTAATGGTTCCATATAAATTTTTGGATTCATTGTTCTAGTTCTGTGAAAAATGTCATAGGTAATTTGATACACATCACATTATAGTAGATTACTTTTTGTCATATGGCCAGTTCAGTAATAGTAATTTCTCCATTTCAGGGGCATGGGATATTCTTTAATTTCTTTGAATTATCTTCAGTTCCCTTTATTAGTGTTTTATAGTGGTCAGTGTATCTTTCACCTCCTTGGTCAGGTTTGGTGTTCAGTTGCTCAGTTGGGTCTGACTCTTTGAGACCCCATGGACTGCAGGCAGCACGCCAGGCTTCCCTGTCCTTCACTACCTCCTAGAGTTTGCTTAGACNATTTTTTTTTGGGTGTTAGTTCTAGAAAGTCTTGTAGGTCTTCACCTGTCTCTTATACACATCTCTGACTCTTTGAGACCCCATGGACTGCAGGCAGCACGCCAGGCTTCCCTGTCCTTCACTACCTCCTAGAGTTTGCTTAGACTCATGTCCATTGAGTCAATGATGCCATCCAACCATCTCATGCCCTTCTCCTCATGCCCTCGATCTTTCCCAGCATCAGGGTCTTTTCCAATGAGTCTGCTCTTCACATCAAGGAGCCAAAGTGATTGGAGCTTCAGCTGGAAGCTTCAGTACTTCCAGTGAATATTCAGGGTTGATTTCCTTTAGGATTGACTGGTTTGATCTCCTTGCAGTCCAAGGGACTCTCAGGAGTCTTCTCCAGCATCTCAGTTTGAAAGCATCAGTTCTTCAGCACTCATTCTTCTTTATGGTTCAACTCTCACATCCATACATGACTACTGGGAAAACCATAGCTTTGACTAGACGGACCTTTGTTGGCAGAGTAACGTGTCTACTTTTTAATATGCCATCTAGGTTTGTCATTGCTTTTCTTCCAAGGAGCAGCGTCTTTTAATCTCGTGACTGCAGTTACCATCCACAGTGATTTTGGAGCCTGAGAATGTAAAGTCTGTCACCATTTGCATTGTTTCCCTATTTGCCACAAGGTGATGGGACCAGATGCCATGATCTTAAGTTTTTTGAATCTTGAGTTTTAAGCCAACTTTTTCACTCTCCTCTTTCACCTTCATCAAGAGGCTTAAAGTTCCTTTTCCCTTTCTGCCATTAAGGTGGTGTCATCTGCATATCCGAGGCTGTTGATATGTCTCCCTTGTTATTCATCCAGCTGGGCATTTTGCATGATGTACTTTGCATCTAAGTTAAATAAGGTAACAATAAACAGTCTTGACTCCCAGTTTTGAACCAGTTTGTTGTTCCATGTCCAGTTCTAACTGTTGCTTCTTAGCCTCTTGACATACAGAGTTCTCAGGAGGCAGGTAAGGTGGTCTGGTATTCCTGTCTCTTTTAAGAATTTTCCAGTTTATTTTGATCCACACAGTCAAAGGCTTTAGCATAGTTGATGAAGCAGAAGAAGTTGTTTGTCTTAAATTTCCTTGCTTTCTCTGTTCCAACAAATGTTGGCAATTTGATCTCTGGTTCCTCTGCCTTTTTTGAATCCAGCTTATACATCTGGAAGTTCTTGGTTCACTTACTGTTGAAGCCTAACCTGAAGGATTCTGAGAATTACCTTGTTAGCATGTGAAATGAGTGCTATTGTAAGGTAGTCTGAAGCTACCCCTCTTTGGGATTGGAATGAAATCTGACCTTTTTCAGACATGTGGCCACTGCTGACTTTTCCAAATTTCCTGGCATGTTGAGTGCAGCATTTTCACAGCATTATATTTGAGGATTTGAATTAGCTCAACTGGAATTCTATCATCTTCACTAGTTTTGTTCATAGCAATGCTTCCTAAGGCCCACTTGACTTTGCATTCCAGGATGCCTGGCGTTAGGTTAGTGATCATACCATCGTGGTTATCTGGGTCATGAAGATCTTTTTTGTACAGTTCTTCTGTGTATTCTTGCCACCTCTTAATATCTTCTGCTTCTGTTAGGTTCATTCCATTTCTGTCCTTTATTGTGTCTCTCTTTGCATGAAATGTTTCCTTGGTATCTCTGATGTTCTTGAAGAGATCTCTCATCTTTCCCATCTGTTTTCCTCTATTTATATGTGTTGTTCACTTAAGAAGGCTTTCTTATCTCTCCTTGCTATTCTTTGGAACTCTGCATTTAGATGGGTATAACTTTCCTTTTCTCTTTTGCCTTTCACTTCTGTCCTTTTCTCAGCTATTTGTAAGCCCTCCTCAGACAACTATTTTGGCTTTTTGCATTTCTTTTTCTTGAGTATGGTTTTGATCACTGCCTTCTGTACAGCGTTATGAATCTCTATCCATAGTTCTTCAGGCTCTCTCTATCAAATCTAATCCCTTGAATCTTTTTGTCACTTCCACTGTATAATTATAAGGGATTTGATTTAAGTCATACCTGAATGGCCTAGTCGTTTTCCCTACTTTCTTCAATTTAAGTCAGAATTTTGCAATAAGGAGTTCATGATCTGAGCTACAGTCAGCTCCTGGTCTTGTTTTTGCTGCCTGTATAGAGTGTCTCCATCTTTGGCTGCAAAGAATATAATCTGACTTTTGTATTGACCATCTGATGATGTCCATGGGTAGAATCATCTTGTGTTGCTGGAAGAGGGTGTTTGCTATGACCAGTGCATTCTCTTGGCAAAACTCTGTTAGTCTTTGCCCTGCTTCATTTTGTGCTCCAAAGCCAAACTCCAGGTATCTCTTGACTTCCTACTTTTGCCTTCCAGTCTCCTATGATAAAAGGGGGATTTTTTTTTTGGGTGTTAGTTCTAGAAAGTCTTGTAGGTCTTCACAGGTTTATTCCTTGGAATTTTAGTTGTTAAGAGATACTGTTATTATTTTTACATTCTCTTTATGATATTTCATTTTTAGTGTAAAGAAATGGAACAGATTTCTGCATGTTAGTCTTGTATCTGCCTACCTTGCTGAATTTATCACTTATTAGTTTTTGTGTGGAGTCTTTGGGGTTTTCTATATATAGTAGCATGTCCTTTGCATATAATGACCGTTTCATCTCTTCCCTTTCAATTTGGATACCTTTATTTCTTGCTCTTGTTTGATTGCTGTGGCTGGAACTTCCAACACTACATTGAAGAGAAGTGGTGAGAGTGACCATCCTTGTCTCGTTCCAGGCTTTAGCAGGAAGGCTTTCAGCTTTTCACCATTCAGTATTAATATTGGCTATTAATAAATAGCTTTTACTATTTTTAAATATGTTCCCTGTATACCCACTTTAATAAGAGTTTTTATCCTGAATGTTGAATTTTTAAAAAATTGTTTAATTGGTGGAAAATTTCTTTATAGTATGTTGGTTTCTGCTGTACAACAGCGTGAATCAGTCATATATATCTCCCTCCCCTCCCTCTCCTCCTCGCATCCCACCCCTTTAGGTCATCATAGAGTGCCAGGCTGGGCTCCCCATGTTACTTAGAGTTTCCCTCTATTTTACACATGATTATGTATATACTTCAGTGCTCCTTTCTTCAATTTGTCCCACCTTCACCTTCCCCCGCTGTGCCCATGAGTCCATTCCCTGCAGCCTTCATCAGTACCATTTTTCTAGATTTCATGTATATGGAGTAATATACGATACTTGTTTTTGCTTTCTGACTTATTACTTCACTCTGTATAAGAGGCTCTAGGGGCAGTTTGAATTTTATTGGGTGCTTTTTCTGCATCTATTGAGATGATCATGTGGTGTCTGACTTTTATTAATGTGGTGTATTACGTTGATTGCACATGTTGAACCATCCTTGCATATGTTGAACCTGGGGTTCACCGCTTGGTGATGGTGTATGCTTTTTTTATGTGTTGTTGGATTTGGTTTGCTAATAAGTTGAGAATTTTTGTGTCTATATTCATCAGTGATACTGGCCTGTAATTTTCTTTTTTGATGATATCTTTGTATGGTTTTGGTATCAGGGTGATGGTGGCTTCCTAGAATGTGCTTGGAGGTGTTCCCTCCTCTTCAGTCTTTTGGAAGAGTTTGAGAAAATTCCCGGGTGTGTGTGTGTGTGTGTGTGTGTGTGTGTGTGTGTGTGTGGCAGAAGTTTTCTTACATTGAAAAAGGACAGAGAAAGTTTCTGACAGAGACACATAGACATCAGAAGGGGGGACAGAGAGTGCCCCTTCTTGATAGTCTTTGCAAGGCCTTATATACTTTCACTAGACCCACTCCCACATAAGATTGGTAGAAAGTTCCTATTACAAGGAGAAATATGTTCTTGAGCAAGATACACTGTTATATAATCATTAGTACAATGATTAATTTTTATTGTTTTAATTTGGTTTAATGACTATTTTGCCTTGCATCTGTAACTGTATAACGGGGTTTATTTCTAGCTGTCTGAAAGCTTTTAGGTTACAAATGATTGTTCATGCCCCTTCGTGTCCCTTGAGCAAGATGTGTTGTTTTGTTGTGTAATTATTAGCTCTGGGCTGAAAGAAAGTTAGTCTTCAAGATTGTTGTCGTAACAACTCAGAGTTTAAGAAAAAATGTCTTATGTGACTAAGTAAGTGAAGTCGCTCAGTCATGTCCGATTCTGCGACCCCATGGACTGTAGCCTACCAGGCTTCTCCATCCATGGGATTTTCCAGGCAAGAGTACTGGAGTGGGGTGCCATTTCCTTCTCCAGAAGATCTTCCCCACCCAGGGATCGAACCTGGGTTTCCCACGTTGTAGGCAGACACTTTACCATCTGAGCCACCAGGGAAGTCTCTTATGTGACTAAGACAAAGCGATGTAGAAAAAATGGTTTGTTCTTTTCTCCTCCTTGAAAGCCCTGGATCCCTTCCTCCTTGAGGGCCCCAGACTCCTTATCAACCTACCTAAGAATTAACTCTCATTTCCCCCCTTTTTCTTTTAGGAGAATTATGTTGCCAAGGGAAAGGGGTGGCATTCTCATTTCATAACTTCTTCGAGCTGGTAAGGGAGGCAGACAGACCTTAAATTGTTGAGGCAACATATTCTCCTAATGCTCATATTGCAGGTTTCTGATCCAGGGGCCCCAAGTAATAGTTGGAGGAGGCTATAGAAATTGTAGGGGCATGAACAATCATTTGTAACCTAAAAGCTTTCAGACAGCTAGAAATAAACTCCAGGCAAAATAGTCATTAAACCAAGTTAAAACATAATAAAAAAAATCATATTATGTCCATAGTTAAGGTATATTGTGTTATACCAGTCCATCTTAGGATTGTTAGATGTCATCTGATCAAGAAGAGGCATCACATATGATTGTTGTTGTTGAAGGTATTCGCAGAGTTGAACAAAGTCCTTTCCTTGAAGCAGAGGAATCCACCATTTTGAAGCCTTTCACTGATGAGGAGGTTGAAAAGCTGAAGGTTTGTCTTGAAGATCCNACCAGTCCATCTTAGGATTGTTAGATGTCATCTGATCAAGAAGAGGCATCACATATGATTGTTGTTGTTGAAGGTATTCGCAGAGTTGAACAAAGTCCTTTCCTTGAAGCAGAGGAATCCACCATTTTGAAGCCTTTCACTGATGAGGAGGTTGAAAAGCTGAAGGTTTGTCTTGAAGATCCCAGACAAGCCCCCAAGTTGATAGCTTATGGTGAACAGTGTGTCAGATTAGTGATCTCCAAAGAAGATTTAGCTTCGGGAGTAGGGACCAGGCTTCATTATTCAGAGCTTTTGTGTGGCAGAAATTTTATTACAGTGAAAAAGGAGAGAAAGCTTCTGACATAGACATCAGAAGGGGACAGAGTGCCCCCCCCCCAAGTTTCTCAATTTTTTTTCACTTATTCTCAGATATTTCATTTAACTGTCTTTACCCCTCGACTTGTCTGAAGCATTTATTTCTAGCATTTTCACTTCTTCTAGCAATATCATTGTCTTTGTTGACTTTATTGGATTGTGGTATACTGATGGATGTAGAGATAAGTAGTAATAGCTTTCTGCTTTCTGGCTTGTACACTTAGCAGATCAGCTTTATCCCTTCTCACCAAGATCAAGTCCAGTGTGTGAACATATCAAAAGTGCTTTTGTGGGATCTGAAGGATGTGCTTCAATTCTGCATGAGAAGTGTTTGTTTACATATATGTGATGTGGCAGAATGTGGCTAAAACAGTACTAACTGATTAAATGTTTGTGATCTAACCTGGACCTTAGCCATCACATAGAGTACTTTTGCTGTGAGCAGAGTGAAAGAATGAAAAGGAAACATTTCTCCCAGCTTGCCTCTGCCCTCTGACAGCCCCTTGAACATCAAGAAGGGACCACTGAGACTTCTCTTGTGGTGGTGTGGGTTTGAGGAGGCAGCTCACAGGGATGAGGTAACAGATGTTTGAGCCAGATTTGCTAGGTTTGTACCCCAGCCCCAACATTTAGGTGCTCTATGGCTTTGGGCAACTCAGTTCAGTTCAGTCGCTCAGTCGTGTCTGACTCTTTGCGACCCCATGAACTGCAGCACTCCAGGCTTCCCTGTCCATCACCAATTCCTGGAGTTTACTCAAATTCATGTCCATTGAGTTGGTGATGCCATCCAACCATCTCATCCTCTCNTCAGTTCAGTCGCTCAGTCGTGTCTGACTCTTTGCGACCCCATGAACTGCAGCACTCCAGGCTTCCCTGTCCATCACCAATTCCTGGAGTTTACTCAAATTCATGTCCATTGAGTTGGTGATGCCATCCAACCATCTCATCCTCTCTCGTCCCCTTCTCCCGCCTTCACTCTTTCCCAGCATCAGGGTCTTTTCCAGTGAGTCAGTTCTTCGCATCAGGTGGCCAAAGGATTGGAGTTTCAGCTTCGGCGTCAGTCCTTCCAATGAATATTCAGGATTGATTTCCTTTAGGATGGACTGGTTGGATATCCTTGCAGTCCAAGGGACTCAGGTAGCATGGGATTCATCAGTACAGAGAGAAAGCTTCAGTGAAAACTCATTGCAGGTCCCACCCCTCAACTCAGATGCCCTTCTAAACCTCACATCCATGTAGCAATGGGAATTGAAGTTAAAACACAGATGCCACTAATGTGCATCCCAAATGACATGAGTCAGTGACAGCAGCTCTGAGACCTGTTTTGAGCCCAAGCAGTGGTCCAAGTTGCACATAGGTCACATTGCTTGATCTAACAAGAGATCAACCTCAGAACAAGGCATTTTTGACAGAATTTCACTCACTGAAAAAACAGGTGGCTAATCTGTTTTTTCCCCAATAATAAACAAGGATTATTTATTATTTAAAAGGCGGGTGAAGTTACTATTTAGAGAACATCTTCTTTCTGGTGCTTCAGGAGGAACCTCTGTCTGTTCACATCATAAAATATCCCTCAGATCTTTTGTTTACTTAAGTCAGAAAATGCTGAGTACTTTACTTTTCTCTTGTACCTTTCTTGCTAAAAGGGCTTCTGTGGTCGCTCAGTCAGTAAAGAATCTGCCTGGGTTTGATCCCTGAATTGGGTAGATCCCCTGGAGAAGGGAACAGCTACCCACTCCAGTATTCTGGCCTAGAGAATTCCATGGACAGAGGAACCTGGCAGGCTACAGTCCATGGGGCTGCAAAGAGTCCGATACGACTGAGTGATTTTCACCTTTCTCACTAAGGTGTTTATCTAATGCTTTGAGTAGATTAAAATATTTTTCTTATAGTACTCTTTTACAGAAGTGATTTGCCTGAGATAGGAATTGAAACATAGGTTTATCTGAAGAAAAATTTTGAAAGTAAAGCTTTAGCTTGCCCAATATATCTAGTTATGACTAAGAATAACATAAACACATTCCACAGATCATCTAGTCTCTTCAAGTTCGCCATTAGCCTCATTATATTCTCACTGATTTCTTTGAAAACAAAGTGACAAACTAGATGGGCTTGGGTTTGCTCCCTTTCTCTTTCTGCTGTTTGCCTTCAGATGTGGGCACAAGCGTGTTTCATTGGCCAAAGTAGTTTGGAAGAAAGGATCCCAACACAGTGACCAGAATGGAAGATAAAGCCCATGAATGTGTAGGGCTCTTGAGTTCTAGGACTCCATCCTGATGACCGACTAGTAATAATAATAACTCAAAAAAAAAAAAACAAAACCCAGTAACAAGTACTAATATACTGTGTATTTTGATCTTTCAAGGCAAGCAGAGTGCTGGTGGCATCCCGTCATTTTGCAAATGATGCTACTTTTGAAATTAAGGTAAGAGGTGTTTTGCTTTCTGTTGAAATTTTTTCCACAGGTAGATGTTGATGTGTAGTTTCACCTTTGTGATAGGGCATTTTGATAATCATGCTTTTTCACCATCTTATTCCAAGTGTTCTAGAATCAAAGATGCAGAGGAGTTCAGCAAAAATTAGAATTTACTCCTTTTATGTAGCAGTTTATTGGTAGTTTGGAGCAGGAGCACAAGCTAAAAAAAAATTAAAGACCTACTCTAAGATTTAAAATGTAATTTGGTAAAAAGTTTGAATAAGAAGATTCTTAGAGTGATTCTTTGAAAGTTTGTCTTTGAACCTATAACTCAGTTGACCTAGAGGTTTTCAATGAAAGTCATCTTAGATTTCCTTCTTCCAAAACCCCATTTCATTGCACAGTGAGTTTTAAGAAGGAATCAGAAGCAATGTGCATCATTTCTGATGTGCTTGTCTGCTGGTGTTGGTTAACAGTAAAGATGAGTTACATCTTAGAATGGGTCAGCAGTGTTCACACTGTAGTGACTGAGGGATAATTGTCTGATTTCATTTCAGAAATGTGATCTTCACCGGCTGGAAGAGGGCCCTCCTGTCACTACAGTGCTTACCAGGGAGGATGGGCTCAAATACTACAGGATGATGCAGACCGTTCGCCGAATGGAGTTAAAGGCAGATCAGCTGTATAAGCAGAAAATCATTCGTGGTTTCTGTCACTTGTGTGATGGTCAGGTGAGCGGTAGTTTTGTAAGAAAACTGTGTTACTTTGGAATTTAAGTATAGTGTATGTTTTTTGGCTGTTACCCTACCTTATTTGTCTGAAGGATTTGAGGCTGGTATTTTAGAATAAAAGTGAAAATGCAGAGACCTGCTAGGATGCATATGCTAAAGAATTTAGTCGTGTATCACACTGCTGATTTCCTATTCCACTATGGCATTATGATCACCTCCACTGGATATACTTTTGAAGAAAAGGGTTTTTGGTTTTTGTTTTGTTTTGTGGGTTTAGGACAAGGTTTACAAAACCAAATTCCTACCAGGGACCAATTAGGTAGAATAAATGAGTGAAGGCTGCCAGTTATATGAAGAATTGAGAGTGGTGACAGGAATTGGTGGTGAACTGGAACAGAGAGGTCCCACCTGCAGGATAAGTCATAACGATACCAGCCAGTTGGTGCCATGTGGAAATACGGGACTAATGCTTCCTGTTATTTGTCTTTGAAAGATGACAGAAGTCTCCATTTTCAAGTGAAATTCCCCCAATATTTTGATGTAGACATCTGATGCAGGATTTTTTCAAGTCACCATACAGGCTTAAAAGAAACAGCATATCTGTGGGTTGCCACAGTTTATGGCTATGGCTTGGTCTTTACCCTTTGCTCTTTTCTGATGAAAAAGGAGCTACTTGTTGTGGTTATAAATGCGTTCTAGGCCAAATGTTTCATAATAGTCAAGGAAGCCTGTGAACTAGAAATGTGTACTGTATTGCCTCACTAAGGCTTCTTCCTTGAATGCAGGAAGCTTGTTGTGTAGGCCTGGAGGCCGGCATCAACCCCACAGACCATCTGATCACCGCGTACCGGGCTCATGGCTTTACCTTTACTCGTGGCCTCTCTGTCCGGGAGATTCTTGCAGAGCTTACAGGTTTGCTATTAATTTACAAAAAATGGGGAATTGAGTGAATTAAGTTTTCAAATCTCCAATAAAGATGCTGTTTATAAGTTAACATTAAAACTTTTTAAAATTAAAACCTTTTTGATTTTTTTTTTAAGCTGAGAAACCAGGAAAAAAAAAAAAAACCCTCTCCCTTTGGGTGCTCTGGTACCTCCATCATGCTTTTGAGTAAACTGACCATTTTTGAAGTTATCTGACCTCTTGGGTAAAAAGGTCAGCTCCATAAAATCAGAGTAGTGTTTATCACTCAAGCATGCCAACAAATCTAGCAGCCAGAAAGTAAATTGAGTATAAGTATTTCCTTGGGTAGAAATGAAATCGTATGCAGCTTCTTAATAGTTCCTTTGTGCCCCTTGACTTGTACACCAGTGTAGGAGAAATTGGAAGATGGGCCAAAAAAAGTCTAGAGTACCATGCTAACATCTAAAGAAAACTTGGTGATTTGAGAACTGGAAAGATTTATGGGACTGGTCTAACCTTTATTATAAAAGGACCAGGAGGTCTATATATGTACTTTGAGGGACATGTGGTTATATAGTTGAGTTGGTCTCTTGAAATCTAATGGTTGAGCCTTCGCAAATACCTGGTGTGGTTTTGTTTATATGTTTGGTGTTTGATATGTCACATTTGTGGGCTGCCATGTATAGGACGAAGAGGTGGTTGTGCTAAAGGAAAAGGAGGATCGATGCATATGTATGCCAAGAATTTCTACGGAGGCAATGGCATCGTGGGAGCTCAGGTAGCTGAGGACTGGGATTGCATCATTTCCTGGGTTGGGCCCTGGCCCACATCTTTGCAATATTTTGTTCCCCGGAGAATATCTCTCTGAAGTACTTGGGGGGCATGATGTGTTTTAAATGACCTGTTGCTTTCATACTCTATTATTTGACCATTTAATAGAGTTGGACAATGATTTAAAGATTTTCCTTTTTAGGTATTTGCTGTGTTTTACAAGTAAGCAAGAGCCTCTAGCAATAGAGCTATACCTTTGTCTTTTAATTGATATTTAAGTACCTTAATTGCTTGGTCACATCCTCCTCGCCACAGCCCTCTCCCTGCTGTAGACAGTGCTGGCACTGGTACCAGACCAGGAGAGGCAAGAGGTGAGGATCTTAAGGGCTTAGTTTGATTCTAAAGCCAGCTTCTGTGGTTGTGCCATCCTCCTCATTCTCATCAGTTAGTAAATAATGAACAAGTAGAGGTATAAAATCATATCTAGATTTGTTAAGTTTAGTTTCTAATATATTAAGGCTTTAGCATCTGGGGTTTTGTTGTTTGAGGTATTTTTTTTAACCCTTGGTTTGCTGGGGGGTGCTTTTAGGATTGATAGTTGAAACTTTGAATGCAGAAATGTTATTGCTTAAGGGTTGAAATAGAATACAATAATACAATAGCAGTTACTTGTGTTACTTTGCCAGTTTACAATTTTAGGGGTGGGGTAAGCAGAGATAGGGTTGGGTAGGGAAGAGTTTGCAGGGACTGTGTCATTTCTATCTCATTTTCTGGTCAGGAGCTAACGTTCGTAGCATTAATTGCTTCCCTCATGGATTTCTGTGGTTCCTTTCTTGCTTGTCCACAATATTAGGTGCCCCTGGGAGCTGGGATTGCTCTGGCCTGTAAGTATAACGGAAAAGACGAGGTCTGTTTGACTTTGTATGGCGATGGCGCTGCTAATCAGGTGAGTAAGTGCCTCTTAACTTTGCAGTAGTATTCAAAGTGTTGAATATTCATAGTTCAGTTTGTGGAGAAGCATTGTATCGATTACTAGTTGAAATGGCCATTTTATATGGCAGGCTAAAATTTGGTTTTGTGGCCACATTAGCAATTTACATCTTGGCATTGTTTCACAAGTGATTTGTCTGAGTGTACGCCTAAGAAGATGCTCGCCTTTGTTCTATGTCAGTGCTCCACAGACTCTGGTGAAGGACCAGTTTACACTGTAACCCTTTGCAAACCAACTCCTAAACCAGTACTGTGATGTGCAGACTCATTCTCTTGAATGCCAAGGCATTTTCAGACTCCTCTCACAGTTTTTGAGCCCTGACTCTTCCTACTGTTCTGTCGTGGTCTGCATAATCACCAGTCTTTGGCCGACGCTCTGTGAGGCCTTGCTCTGGATGCTGATTCTCAGACACTGGTTATCCAGAGGGTCTCATAGGATTTATAAGTGAGCATTAACCCAAAACTAGGCAGCTGCAGTACATTTCTACATGTTGGTCTTTTCCCAGTGTACTCTCTACTACTGTCTCAGCCCCAGAAGCAAGTAGAAGTATTTGGTTTGTCACTTCCTTAGGTGCAAAAAAGGATGAGTTTGCTGCACCACCCCCTTCACACACACACTTCTTTGCCTCAGAATCTGGGTTGTAGGTGAGGCATTTCATCTTTATGAGAGCTTTCCCTTGCTGGGTAGAGCAGTGGCTTTTGGGGATGATGAAGTTGAGAAAAAAAACAGCACAATGAAACCACTTGAACTTTTTATTTGTACTTCCAGGGTCAGATATTCGAAGCTTACAATATGGCAGCTTTGTGGAAATTGCCTTGCATTTTCATCTGTGAGAATAACCGCTATGGGATGGGAACATCTGTGGAAAGAGCAGCAGCCAGCACTGATTACTACAAGAGAGGCGACTTTATTCCTGGGCTGAGGGTAAGGATGCCTGTGGTAGACCTGGGGCAGCACTCTTGGCCTGATGTCTCACATCAAAAGAAGGGCTCTGTTTTCTTAGTGGATGAACAGGTCATAGGAAAAGAAAACTATTTACAATGTTGTGTTTAAACTTTCCTACTTATTGACAGGTAGATGGAATGGATATTCTGTGTGTCCGGGAGGCCACAAAATTTGCAGCTGCCTATTGTAGATCTGGAAAGGTAAGATTTTTTTGGCCTCTAAGCTGCTGCTACTGCTAAGTTACTTCAGTCGTGTCCGACTCTGTGCGACCCCATAGACGGCAGCCCACCAGGCTCCTCCATCCATGGGATTTTCCAGGCAAGAGTACTGGAGTGGGGTGCCTTCGGCCTCTAAGCTAGAGATTTCTAATGGCATTTATCTGTCTTAAAGTTGAAAGAAGCGTCCACTGTGGCACTTTAGAGGTAGCTGCTAATTGAGGTGTATAAGACAGAAGCAGGATCCACTTGAGTCAGTCGGGTCCCTTTATAAATAACATGGTCTTGGTAGCTCACATCCTAGGAAACATTCCCATGTTTCCCCCATTTGGGGTAAATCTTTTCTTCCAGTGTTCTCTCCGCATTCTGCCTCTGTCTTTGTTGTGACAATCTATTTTGCCTTTTGGTTCATTATGTGCCTCCACACCCACCCACCCCACCTTAATGATAAGCCCCTTGAGTAAAAAGATTAGGGACTTCTACAGTGCCCAGCACAGAACTGTGCTTATGTAATAGGCATTCAGTATAAGTTTGTTTTCTATAAATTAATATGTTTAAATTATGTAGTCTTATTGTTTTAGTCCTAAGGATCTTGACCTTTCCAATTACAGCAGTGGAAGGAGAAGGGAACAGTGAGATTGGCCTAAAAAGAGGCTTACTTGCTATTTGAATCGGTGGAAGGATGTTCATCTCCTAAATCACTGTTCCACAACCCAGAAAGCAGACCCCTAAGATAATAGGTCCCTCTTAAAAATAGGGAGGATGAAAGATGCTGTACATAGGTATTAGAAATGAGAAGAGATAACAATCAGTCAACTAAGAAGAAATTCTTGACAACTCAGATCTGATCAGAGTAGTTGATGGGGTGTATATTTGAGGCTATGCCCATCATCTCATCTAACCTCCATTGGGTTCTGTTTTAGGGGCCTATACTGATGGAGCTGCAGACTTACCGTTACCATGGACATAGCATGAGTGATCCTGGAGTGAGGTAGGGTAAATGAAAAACAGTGTGGTGTCCAAAGTAGATGGGCTTAGAGTGGTACTACTTACATGAGAAAGCAAAAGCATTTCAAATTTACTGTTGAATCCAGACACCAGTTGGCTTCATGCATTGATTTAGTAGTTTAGTCTGAGCCTGAAAACAGTGCTTTATTATAAGTTGGTTCCAATCTAGAAAGCATTCTGGAAACTTCTACACTATGTATTGTGTACATGTTAACATGAGTACCAATTAAAAAATATATATAGGGAAGGAATTGTGAGGAATTATTACCTAAAGCAGGTCTGATGGTAACAGTAGTATACTTGGGAGCATTTACCTTTTGTAGGCATTACCTCAGATGCTCCCAGGGCATATTCCTCCATTTGAAAATGTTCTTCTGGCTGGTATGGTGCAATACCAAGTAGCAGAAGGGATATTCCATGTGTTGAAATAGATGAGTCCAAAAAAAAATAGTGATAAAAGTCCTAACTCCAGCATGAAATGCTGCAGTCCTGGAGTGTGGCATAATTAAAGAGTAGATTTAGTTAAAGTAAGCCATAAGAAGTCTTTAAGAATGTAGGCTAAAGGTCTAAGGAAAAATGTTATAAAGAACTACTTTTAGGGGAAAAAGCACTTTGTGGAATTCTGCTGTTTAAAAAAAAATGATAGAGCCTTTGCTTTTAGTATTATTTCAGATAATGTAGGACAAAGATCAACTATATATTCAAGAATTGGAAAACCTCCTCTCCAGGTTTTTGCCAGCCATGCTGCTCTGGGGTCTTAAAGGAGAAAGGAAGGGCACAATTTTTTCCTGGTTACCATTCTTCTGCCTCCATGGTTACAGCTATCACGCCAGAAAACCATCTCCCCTGTCTTCACCCACTTAAAGAGCCCCCATCACTACCTTCATGCCCTACATCTAGATTAAAGAAGCAGATAGCAACTGGGCTCCTGTTGACAGAATGCCAGAGAAGCCCAGCGAATTGCCACTATGGAGTTTAGACAGAGCAGCTCTTAGAGAATATTAGGATGCGTTCTTATATTTTGAAGTATAATTCTGCCCTTCCTGCGGAGATGTGAGTATTGATATGCTGCTGTGCCTCACAGACTGCTCTACTGAAACTGTTCTTACTTGTCACTCCGGTTCCCTCCCCAGTTACCGTACCCGAGAAGAGATTCAGGAAGTTAGAAGTAAGAGTGACCCTATCATGCTCCTCAAGGACAGGATGGTAAACAGCAATCTCGCCAGTGTTGAAGAATTAAAGGTACACTTACTCTGGGTTTTCACAGTTGCCTCTCTCAAATTTTGAGCAGTTTTTCTCTACATAAAAGTGCTGCCACTCTTAGGTGAACTAGGTAAGGAAAGTACACACTGTATTCTCATAGGGCATTCATCGGTCATATTGATGAAGCTTTTAAACTCCAATAGCACAGTTCTTCTTTCCTGTAAATACACTTAAGGTTTTTAAATGTTCCCTCACCAGGGTGTATGTTTCGGTCTCTACCTCAGAATATCTTTTTCTAGGTCATTGTTACTTTCACCATAATAGCACCTGAAGTAGCCTTCTAGTACTAGTAGAAGAGTTGAACTACTTGGTACTTAAGAGGTGTATCTTCTAAAAAATCTCTTGAACTGTAATCTAATTTTTAGGAAATAGATGTGGAAGTGAGAAAAGAAATTGAGGATGCTGCTCAGTTTGCTACTGCTGATCCTGAACCACCTTTGGAAGAACTCGGCTATCACATTTACTGCAACGATCCACCTTTTGAAGTCCGGGGTGCAAACCAGTGGATCAAGTTTAAGTCCGTCAGTTAAGGCGAGATACACACACCTTCAGTGGGTTATTTGGCAGCAACTGTAAGGAATGCTTTGTGTTCTCAAACTTTGTCTTTGTCAAGGAGGAAAGCCCATAGAGAAAAAGTGTGTAGATTGAGAGAGTGTTTGCATGTGGTTTGTACAGTGTTGCATTAAAAGAGGTGATTGCACACATAAGGTTATTTTAGTTATATAGGTCTAAAATAGGTAATAGTTTGCTAAACCCTCCAAATTATTTCTTTAAAATAGTTCTATTTGATTTAGTTGTATACTAGTTTTAACACATACTTTAGTTACTAAGGGCTTCCCTTGCGGCTCAGCTGGTAAAGAATCTGCCTGCAATGCAGGAGACCTGGGTTCAATCCCTGGGTTGGGAAGATCGCCTGGAGAATTCCATGGACTGTATAGTCCATGGGGTCGCAAAGAGTTGGACACAAGTGAGCAACTTTC
>SJYV01009319.1:379498-404285 GCA_006410875.1 Neotragus pygmaeus | reverse complement strand
TTTAAAGACTGTTTTCAAATGAACTCATTTTAACAGATACTAAGTGTGAGGACTTTAATATACCTTTTAATGCTAAAGTGCTAATTTGCTTCAGTTGTGTCCAATTCTTTGCAACCCCATGGACTATAGCCCACCATGCTCCTCTGTCTGTGGGATTTTCCAGGCAAGAGTACAGGAGTGGGTTACTGTTTCCTTTTTCAGGGGATTTTCCAGACTCAGAGATCAAACCTTAGTCTCTTATGTCTCCTGCATTGGCAGGCAGGATTTTTTTCCACAAGCACCACCTGTAAAGCCCCCAATATAACTTTTGGGGGGATATAGCAAACACATATCAATCTATTAAATAACTTACTTATCAAGAATAACAATTTGCTGGTCATGACTTGTTTCAAGCTCCTGTCCTTATTGCGTACACAAACCCAAAGCTATGATGTTATAACCTCTACTCAGTTATAGCAATTTCTTTGTTTTGCATTACTCCAAAAATCTAAAAAAAGACCTAGGCCAAGTTCCAAATCTTTAACAACACGTTGCCCTCATTTTCCATTTTGAGACCCCAGTAAGATAATTAATTTGCTATCCAACTTTACTATTGTCAGTATGATAAACTATACTTTGTTTGATCAACATATGGTTTTGCTGGATTAAATAGTCAGCATATCTAGATGTTCTTGATCAACTTTGCCCATCAGGACTTGCTTCAAGACTTTCTCTTCTGTACATTATCCCAAAGCTATTATGTAAGAGACTTTGCATAATCTCTTTCACTTTTCTGCCTTGCAAAACCAGATTTAAAATCAACCAGCTGAGGCCCTAGAAAATTTTAAATATCCTTTCTTGTTTTCCATTTAGAGACAATATTATAACTCTGTCAGTGCAGAATCCTCTCTTATTGCAGTAAATGTGATAAAATTTATTCACATCTTATATTTAAAATATATGTATATGAAATAAAATAATAACAAAAATTTAGAAATCATCTAAAATTTCATGAGCAGGAGATGGATAAATGGATAAACAATTAATGATATAGCGACAAGTAGAATACTGTCGGGCAATAAAAATAATAAACAATTTATACATAAAACAGAAACAGAAAGCATGAATAATTAATCTTATTTCCTACATTATAGATCTGCTAGGTCAGACAAAAAAAATAAATATCTTTTCACAGTCTCATGGATAATTAATGAGGAAGACATTATTGCCAGCATCTTCATATAGTTTTCTCACCTTTTATATAGATCATGTCATGCTAAGTTAGAAATACTCCTGCATTGTGTTTTAAACCTGTTTTAAACTGGAAATCTTTAAAACTCTTATTATTAATACATTCTACAAGGTACTAAAATAAAAACTTTCTGATTATCCAAAAGCTTTATAGCTTTATATAAATCTTTTGGATAATCAGAAAACTATAGTCATTCCCTTCACACTCACTTTTTCTTCCCCTTTCACTTTTTCTCCCCTGTCAAAATGTCATAAGTTCCTAGGTGGGATGATGTAAATAGGTGAAACAGACCCATTTTTTAATCGAAATTTCATTTTTTATCTATTTCTACTTAAAGTTGGCTTAAAGCTCAACACTCAGAAAACAAAGATTATGGCATCTGGTCCCATCACTTCATGGAAAATAGATGGGGAAACAGTGTCAGACTTTATTTTTTTGGGTTCCAAAATCACTGCAGATGATGACTGCAGCCATGAAATTAAAAGACGCTTACTCCTTGGAAGGAAAGTTATGACCATCCTAGATAGCATATTCAAAAGCAGAGACATTACTTTGACAACAAAGGTATGTCTAGTCAAGGCTATGGTTTTTCCAGTGGTCATGTGTAGATGTTATAGTTGGACTGTGAAGAAGGCTGAGTGCCAAAGAATTGACACTTTTGAACTGTAGTGTTGGAGAAGACTCTTGAGAGTCCCTTGGACTGCAAGGAGATCCAGCCAGTCCATTCTAAAGGAGATCATCCCTGGGTGTTCTTTGTAAGAAATGATGCTAAAGCTGAAACTCCAGTACTTTGGCCACCTCATGCGAAGAGTTGACTCATTGGAAAAGACTCTGATGCTGGATGGGGTTGTGAGCAGGAGGAAAAGGGGACGACAGATGGCTGGATGACATCACTGACTCGATGGACGTGAGTCTGAGTGATCTCCAAGAGTTGGTGATGGACAGGGAGGCCTGGTGTGCTGCGATTCATGGGGTTGCAAACAGTTGGACACGACTGAGCGACTGAACTGAACTGAACTGAACAGTGGTGTCTAGAACCATTATTTCATGTATCCATACTTCTCTGTCCATATAAATTGCTTGGTGTGCTTCAGTCCATGGGATCACAAAGAATCAGACAACTGGGTGACTGAAGAACAACATAAAATGCTTGCAGTTTCAATCTATCAAGTAGTAGAAGAAATTAAAAGCTTCAGTCTATTTTCTTTGAGAATTATTTCCTCCTGAAATAATTAAGTAGTGTATTATGTGTATTCGTCATATGATATATATTGTCTCACTATATATATGTGTGTGTGTGTGTATATATATATATATATATATTCAGTTCAGTTCAGTTCAGTCACTCAGTCATGTCAGACTCTTTGTGACCTCATGAATTGCAGCACGCCAGGCTTCCCTGTCCATCACCAACTCCTGAATGTAGTGATATATCTATATAGTATATCTGGATCTATCTAGAGAGAGAGAATAAGAGACAGATTTATTATAAGGAATTAGTTCATATGATTATGGAAGCTGGAAGTATTGGCAGGTCTCAAGATCTTCGGGTGAGTTGGCAGTCAACAAGCTAAGGATCCAAGACAGCCAGTGGTTTAGTTCCAAAACTAGCTCAGAGGTCAGAACCAGGAGAGCCAATGATATAATTCAAATATGAATGTGGGCAGCTTGAGACACAAGAAGAACCCACAATTCAGTTCAAATCCAAAGGCAGGAAAAAAAGTGATGCTCTGGTTGGAAGGTATTCAGGTAAGAAGAACTCTCTCTTATTTGAGAAAGGGTCAAGTTTCTTGATCCTTTAGGCATTCAACTGATTGGATGAGGGTCATGCACATGAAAGAGGACAATCTTCTTTACTCAGTTTATATTATAAATNGTTTGGAAGGTATTCAGGTAAGAAGAACTCTCTCTTATTTGAGAAAGGGTCAAGTTTCTTGATCCTTTAGGCATTCAACTGATTGGATGAGGGTCATGCACATGAAAGAGGACAATCTTCTTTACTCAGTTTATATTATAAATATTAATCTTATCCAAAATCACCCTTACAAGAATACCCAGAATCGTGTTTGATCAAATATCTAGGCACTTCGTGGGCCAGATATGTTGTCACATAAGATTAACCATCACAGACGTCAAACACTCAGCTGATTTTACACTGAGAAATCGGAGATTTCCCAGTAGCTTTGCTAGTCTCATCTTTGCCTCAAGGTAGAACTGAATTTTTCTTGTTGTTAAAGATCTTACTCTGGCTTATCTCCCTTTGGAGTTAAGAAGTATTTGTCTCTTGCAGTGCTTCATTTCCTGAATTTATGTATTCTCTCCCTTATTTCCTTTTATGTCTGCTCCCAAGATATTACAGTTAATAGCAAATGAAGCAACAACAAGGAACACACCCTAAAAACATTCTAATTTCCAACTTTTTGTCCTCATACTATTAGTGTATTACATAGAAAATTTATACTTTGATTTTCCACAGGAAACATCTGAAAAATACATATATGTAACAATATAGAATATAGGTCTGTGTCATTTTAACATCCAGTGAGTTTATATCCATGTTAATAGTATGCCAAGCTAAATGACATTGGGTTTGATTTGTCAACACAATACATGCCTTTTAAAATTTTATTTTTAATAATCATTTGTATAATAAAGTATTTTATATTTAATTAATGCATTTTAAAAATAAAGTGTACATAGTATATGCATGGTAACATTAATGTATAAATTATGGCAAACTCACTTTTATAATAGTCCTGATCAGCAATTAATTGAAAATAGACAATAACTAAAGAAACTGTAGTAATGTTTATAAAAAAGAGTAACAAATTTGTAATCATTACTCATGCATCACATTTATTTGTTGTTATAGTTGTTTAGTCACTAAGTTGTGTCCAATCCTTTGCGACCCCATAGACTGCAGTATGCCAGGCTCCTCTGTCCACGGAATTTCCCAGACAAGAATACTGGAGTGGGTTGCCATTTCCTTCTCCAGGGAATCTTCTCAACCTAGGGATAGAACCCAGATTTCCTGCATTGGCAGGCAGATTCTTTACCACTGAGCCCATCACATCTATATGTCAGATTTAAAGGCACAGAAATTCCTGATCATAAATTTGCTACCAGATTATTTATTTTGTCTTTTAAAGCAATAAAATTGTGATACAGAGAAATATTTGCCAATACAAGCATATGTCTGTTCAGTGAAATCATATACATCAAAATTCAAGTTAGAAGAGTTGAAAAATATTGTCATATAAACATACCTAATATAGATATTTATTGAAATTCATAATAAATTTTCTTGTTAATTAAATATAGGTAATAATACTATTATCAGTAACAAAAGAAAATGAAATTGTAGAAAATAAATGGAAATAGAAATAGATACTGTGTTATAGCTCAGCTGGTAAGGCATCTACCTGCAATACAGGAAATCCTGGTTCAATTCCTCGGTCAGGAAGATCCCCTGGAGAAAGGATAGGCTACCCTCTATGGTATTCTGGGCTTCCCTGGTGGTTCAGCTGGTAAAGAATCTGCCTGCAAAGTGGGAGACCTGGGTTTGATCCCTGGGTTGGGAAGATCACCTGGAGAAGAGAAAGGCTACCCCCTCCAGTATTCTGGCCTGGAGAATTCCATGGACTATTCCATGGGGTGGCAAAGAGTTGAACACGATTGAGCCACTTTCACTTTAGCAGTGGAGTGTTTCATTATCCCAGTAAAAGTTTAGTACTGTTTGTCACTCTTTGATACCACAGAAAGCAATATGGTAAGATAGTTTGGGGCCCAAAGTATTATCATATGAGATTTGGGCATCTCTTCTTTATATATTTATGAAAGACAAATTATCAAGATAATAAAAACTGAATATTCATAAAAATAATTATGTTTATGCAGAATTTAAATCAGTTCACGTTTATTGGTGGTTGTCAGAGGTGAGGTTTGGAGACTGGGTGAAACAGGTGAAGGGAGACAAAGTTACAAATTTCCAGCTATAAAATAAATGTCTTGGGGATATAATGTACAGCATGGCAACTGTAATTAATAATACTGTATTGCATATTTGAAAGTTTCCAGGAGAGTACATTTTAAAAATTCTTATCACAAGAAAAAATGTGTAATTATGTAAGGTGATTGATATTAACTAGACTGTGGTGATTGTTTTGCAGCATACACAATATCTAATCACTGTGTTGCAAAACTGAAACTAATATAATGTGTGTCAACTATATTTTAACAAAAATAAATTTTAGAAATTAAAATTTAAAATATTTCAGTATATCTTGTTCTAGATGATGGATTCAATGTTATGTAGTATTGTACTTTATCTAAGCAGAATATTGTATAATTATTTGCATTACAGTTGGAAATTTAAAAATGAAACAGTGAAAATATATAAAATAGATAACCAATAAGGACCAACTATATACCAAAGGGAATTCTATTCAATGCTCTATAGTGACTTATATGAGAAAATAATCTAAAAGAGAGTGTATATATGTATGCTGCTAAGTCACTTCAGTCGTATCCGACTCTGTGCGACCCCATATATGGCAGCCCACCAGGTTCCCCTGTCCCTGGGATTCTCCAGGCAGGAACACTGGAGTGGGTTGCCATTTCCTTCTCCAATGCATGAAAATGAAAAGTGAAAGGGAAGTCGCTTAGTCATGTCCAATCCTTAGTATGGACTGCAGCCTACCAAGCTCCTCCATCCATGGGATTTTCCAGGCAAGAGTACAGGAGTGGGGTGCCATTGCCTTCTCCATATATATATATATATATATATATATATATGTGTGTGTGTGTGTGTGTGTGTGTATAGCTATTCAACTTACTATACACCTGAAACTAACACAATATTGTAAATCAACTATATTCAAATAAAAAACATGGAAAGCATTAGGCCAGTTGAATAATGAATTAAGGTTTTTTATGTAAATTACAAGGCTCAAATGGTAAAGAATCTGTCTGCAATGCAGGTGACCTGGATTTGATTACCTGGGTGACAGAGGAGCCTGGAAGGCCACAGTCTAAGGGGTGGCAAAGAGGTGGACATAACTGAGTGATTAACAAATTTTTTACAATTAAATTTAGTAAAGAAGAAATTTTTACTTATTTGATAACTATATGTACAATTTAGCAGTTGGACATGACTAACACTTTCACTTTCAGCCATATAGAAACATGTGCCTCAATATTCCTATGATGTTCTTACTACAAAGAGAAAGTGGTACTAGAGGCAGTAATTTCAGAGTAAACAAAAATGTGTTTATTTGGCACATTATAATAATACATAATACTATGCATTATTAATATAGAATGGAAGTATTACAATTATATTAACTTGTCACCAAAATAGCTGTCAAGGTACAAGTGTGCATACTATTACTTTTCATATAAACTTACCATTATAGAAATTTTAAAACAAAATTTTGCCTGCCCCGTTCCTTATTCATGTCACCTTATAAACATAATAGCTTAAACTCTTCATCTTTTCTGATTATCTTGTATAGAACTGGTCTAGTCTAGTTATGTATTAGCTAGAACTATTATATTCATATATATGCATAGATTAGTTGTTTAGTCTAAGTAGCATATATCAAAAGTTTCCAACTTTAAAAGTTGGTTGTAAAACATTTTCTGTTGAATTTGTAAACTCAATGATACTTGTATGGAGAAACTAAATACATTACATGTTTACTAGGTTGATGACATTCTGTAAGCACAATTAATAAATCATTTTGCAGATTCTTACTCCAAATGTGTGAGTGTGGCCCCTTTGAATGTGGCCTCATTTTGTCATGCCCATGTCCTGATCCATTGCTGTTGACTAATGTTCACAGAGAATGGCCTGTGTAGGCCATATCCTAATTTATCCTTTCTTAACAGTGTGCATTAAATTGCAAGACAATGCCAAAGAATGCTCAAACTATCACACAATTGCACTCATCTCACACGCTAGTAAAGTAATGCTCCAAGCCAGACCTCAGCAATATGTGAACCGTGAAATTCCAGGCGTTCAAGCTGGTTTTAGAAAAGGCATAGGAACCAGATCAAATTGCCAACATTCACTGGATCATCAAAAAAAAAGAGAGAGAGAGTTCCAGAAAAACATCTATTTCTACTTTATTGACTATGCCAAAGCCTTTGACTGTGTGGATCACAAAAAAACTGTGGAAAATTTTGAAAGAGTTGGGAATACCAGTCCACCTGACCTGCCTCTTGAGAAACCTAAATGCAGGTCAGGAAGCAACAGTTAGAACTGAACATGGAACAACAGACTGGTTCCAAATAGAAAAATTAGCATGCCAAGGCTATATATTATCATCCTGTTTATTAANGGGGGTACTGATTTTCAAGTGGTAAGTAGCCAGATGTGATTTAAATAACAATGGGATCAAGGGAGAAAGAGAGTCCCTATTTTGTTGGCTGTGCCTGTCTAGAATACAGGGCCTGCATAAGGGCTTCCATAAAATGAAGCTAGAATTGGGGGTGGCATGGGAGCAAAAGCCATAGACTCCTGCTGTAATTGAACAGGACCCTAAGGGGTCTCCAGAGGACAGATCCAGCCTCCCGTGTCCTCTGACTGTCTCTTATTTGTAGAAAATCTCCCAAGTTGCCCTCTAAGTCACAAAATCTTGGCTCAAGAAGCAACAATTAAAAGAAAGTGAACAAAGGCAGCAGTTTAGGGCAGGAGATCTGGTAAGAATATAAACTATAAATCAGCCATATAGCAGTCACAGATTCTTTAGCTCCTTCTTAAAGGACATAGATAACAGTGTCTGATGCATTTGTGGTTCAGTCACTAAGGAGTGTTTAACTCTTTGCAACCACATGGGCTGAAGCACGACAGGGTTCCCTGTCCTTCACTCTCTCCCAGTTGTTGTTCAGTCATTAAGTCGTGTCCAACTCTTTGTGACCCCATGAACTGCAGCACATCAGGCTTCCCTATCCTTCACTGTCTCCTGGAGTTTGCTCAGACTACCTCCTGGAGTTTGCTCAGACTACCTCCTGGAGTTTGCTCAGACTCATGTCCATTGAGTCGGTGATGCCATCCAACCATCATCCTTTCTCTCCCTCTTCTCTTACCCTCAATCTTTCCCCGCATCAGGGTCATTTACAATGAGTTAGTTCTTCACATCAGGTGGCCAACATATTGGAGCTTCAGCTACAGCACCAGTATACTTTCAATGATTATTTAGGTTTGATTTTATTCAGGATTGGATGGTTTGACTTCTTGCTGTCCAAGGGATTCTCAAGAGTCTTCTCCAGCGTAACAGTCTGAAAGCTTCAATTTTTTGGCCCTCAGCTTTCTTTATGGTCCAACTTTTACATCTATACATGACTACTGTAAAAATTGTAGCTTTAACTACAGCTTCTAACTATATGGACCTTTGTTTTGCAAAGTGATGTCTCTGCTTTTTAATATGCTGTTTAGGTTTGTCATGTCTCTCCATCCAAGGAGCAAATGTCTTTTAATGTAATGCCTGCAGTCATCATCCACAGTAATTTTGCAGCCCAAGAAAATAAACGCTGTCCCTGTTTCCAATTTTTCCCAATCAGTTTGCCATGAAATGATGGGACCAGATGCCATGATCTTCTTTTTTTTTTGAATACTGAGTTTTAAGCCAGCTTTTTCACTCTCCTCTTCCAGCTTCATCAAGAGGCTCTTTGGTTTCTTTTTGCTTTCTGCCATAAAGTTGGTGTCATCTGCATACATGAGATTATTGATATTTCTCCCGGTCGTCTTGATTCCAGTTTGTGCTTCATCCAGCCTGACATTTCCCATGATGTACTCTGCATAGAAGTTAAATAAGCAAGGTGACAACATACAGCCTTGACATACTCCTTTCCCAATTTTGAACCAGTCCATTGTTCTATGTCCAGTTCTAAGTGTTGCTTGCTGACCTGCATACACATTTCTCAGGAGGCGGATCAGGTGGTCTGGTATTCCCATCTCTTTGAATTTTTCAGTATGTTGTAATTTACATAGTCAAAGACTTTAGTGTAGTCTCATTTCAGAACGTTGCTGAGTATTGCCTTATTATGAAATCTTATCAATTAGCCCATAAAACATCCATCCTTTCCCCCATACTTGGCATTCCCTACTGAAGTGGTTACTACCTGTTGTTGTTCAGTTGCTAATTCTTGTCCAACTCTTTGTGACCCCATGGACTGCAGCATGCCAGGCTTCCCTATCCTTCACTGTCTCCTGGAGTTTACTCAACTTATGCCCGTTCAGTTGGTGATGCCATCCAACCACCACTGGTAGAGATGTGAAAGTAATATTCATGTAGGAAGGAACTTTCTTATTTCAGGTCGCAGTGCTCTCAATTATCTGTTTTTTTGTTTGTTTGTTTTATTTTGAAATAATTTTAGGCTTATTTAAGAATTGCAAAAATAATACTTATTGTGTACCCTTCACCCAGCATCTCTTAATGTTAATATCTTATATAGTCATAGTATAGTTAATCAGTATCAGTAACTAAGTTAATCAGTAACTAATAGTATAGTTATAAAATGCTTATGTAAATGGCTTCCCTGGTATCTTAGCTGGTCAAGAATCCATCTACAATGCAGGAGACCCTGGTTCGATTCCTGGGTCAGGAAGATCCACTGGAGAAGAGATAGGCTACCCACTCCAGTATTCTTGGGCTTCCCTGGTGGCTCAGCTGGTAAAGAATCCGCTTGCAATGCAGGAGACCTGCGTTCGATCCCTGGGTTGGGGAGATACCCTGGAGAAGGGAACAGCTACCCACTCCAGGACTCTTGCCTGGAAAATCCCATGGACAGAGGAGCCTGGTAGGCTGCAGTCCATGGGGTCACTAAGAGTTGGACACGACTGAGCGATGTCACTTTCACTTTTCACTTTCATGCATTGGAGAAGGAAGTCGCAACCCACTCCAGTGTTCTTGCCTGGAGAATTCCAGGGACAAGGGAGCCTGGTGGGCTGCTGTCTCTGGGGTCGCACAGAGTTGGACATGACTGAAGCGACTTAGCAGCAGCAACATAGTTAATCAGAAGTGGGAAATTAGCATTTGTACGGTGCTGTTAATGAAACTACAGACTTTATATGAATTTCACAGTTTTTCCACTGACATCTTTTTCTGTTTCAGTGTCCAGTCTAGAATTCTCCATTGCATGTCTCCTTATTTTCTTCTGGCTGGTAACAATATCTTGGTCTTTCCTTGTCTTTCAAGACCTTAAGAGTTTTAAAAGTACTAATTAGGCATTTTGTAGGATGTCCCTCAATTTGTTTTCTTGTGCTTGAGGCTTTGCATTTTTGAAAAATACCACAAGTGATGTGGCTTTCTCATATGACAGGAGACATGGTATCAATGTGTATTATTATTGGTGATATTACTGTTGATCATTGGCTAAGACAGTGTCTGCTGGGTTTCTCCATTGTAAGATTACTATTTTTTTCCTTTGTAATTAATAAAAATTTTGGGAGAGATATTTTGTGGTTATATGAAAAGTGAAGTGTTAGTTGCTCAGTCGTGTCCAACTCTTTGTGACCCCATGGAGTGTAGCCTGCCAGGCTCCTCTGTCCATGAAATTCTCCAGGCAAGAATACTAGAGTGAGTACTGTTCCCTTCTCCAGAAGATCTTCTGACCCAGGGATCAAACCCAGATCTCCTGCGCTGCAGGCAGATTTCTTTATCATCTGAGCCACCAGAGGTTATATTAATTAATATTCTTTTTCTTCTTAGTATTTCAGATACTAATTTTTATATTCATCAGTGTCTCTTGCTTGATTGAAGCAGTTATTAAGTGCTATTCCAATCATGATTTTTTTCATCCCTTCCATATTTGTTAGTTGGATTTCTTCTGTACTTGAAGACTTGTTCCTTCTCCCTCCACATATTTCATTATTCAATAATTTATAAATTTGTGGATTTATGTTTGTTTTGTTCTTTGGGTTATAATCTGTTACCATTGCTGTTTGTTTTGTTTAAATTGGTCCACCTTTGATATCCATCTTATTTTTAGACATGCACTCATCTTATTTTTCTTTAGCACTTCCTTCCTGGCACCATGAGATGCTCCAGCTCATCTTTTATATTTTTTTGCTCTGTTATGAAATCAGCCACCACTCTGTGGAATCCTGGTTCTTATTAGAGAAGGATATTTGGAAAGCAACATTTGGGTACTTGCTTCATCTTTTATAGCGTTTTTTCCTTCTGTGGCACTTTTTTCCCTCTTTTTCATAGTACTACCAGCATGAAAACTTCTAAAAACGTTGACTTAATGTCTAGAGGAAACTAGCATTATTAGAAGAGAATTTTCTGGTAGGAATATCAGAAAACCAATACATGTAATGCTGTCATTTGCTTTTGTACATGTGTTACACAAATTTTATTTAGTTCCATTTTAATCCTCTAAAGCCTAGAAGTAGATTTTCAATATGATTTTTGGCCTACCGTCATAGGGTTAGAATGTTCTGGTTTCTAAAAATACACAGGGAATAGTAAAAGTCTTAGATTTCAAGTACCTTTGTGACTTGGGGATTAGGGAGACATTACATAACCATACTAGTTTAAATTAACCTCAGAAATTAAAATATATTTGAAGAAAGACTGAGTTAAACTGCTGTCACAGAGTGCTGTGATAGATACTGTAGATCCAGATCAGTTATATTTTTGTAAAGTTGTAGAGATCTTCTTCAGCATAGTTGCGTTCCTTTTATATGTCCTTTAACGTTAGGGACTTTAATAATACGGTGTATTAATAGAGTAATAAATGTGCATATCTTATTCCCTCATTGAACTTGGAGACTCCAAGAACTGGAATCCTGGATTTATTTTTATGTGTTCTGTGTAGATACCCAGATGTTGGCTGTATGAATGAAAGAATGTACCTCACAATACAACTTCACATTTATTACTATTAGTAATTAACTCTCAAATATCTCTAAAGAGAATAAAAGTTAACATGAATCCAATGAGTCTGTTTATCAAGTAAGTAACAGGATAATACTTTGGGTTCATTTAGTTTCACTTATAGTTCTCTCTCAAAGCATAGAACAACTTCTGTAAGTAGTTATATAGTATCTATAAAGATGAGACGTTTCTTATATTCAACCATGGAATTAATGGGATGCATTTGAGGTCTATGACTGGTTCATAACTCACTTATTAGTAATTACATAAAATTAACCCCTTTTGTTCCTGATAATTGCATCAGACTTAGGATTCTTAAATTTCTGTTGGATTTCCATGTTATCTTTTCTCCATTTTTTTTTTACCCTTTTACCATCTCACCCTCTTCTCTATCCTATGTTCATTCTTTCTTCTTTATCCTATCAGTCTTTACTTCTCTGTCCCGTATACTCTTTGCTTCTTTCTGTCATGTATCCTTACTTCTCTCATGTGTTTTTACATCTTTATCCCATTTATCTGTCCTCTCTCCCTCCCTTTCTTCCATCAGTCATTCTTCCCATATTTCCTTCTAGGAATACACATATTTATCCTCTGCTTCTGTATATCCAGACCTCATTCCATCCTTTCTCTTCTTTTTCTTCTGTCTCTCCAACCTTCTTTCTGTCCTGTCAGTCCTTCTGTCCATTCAAAGTGAAGGTTCTTTTCCTTTCTCCTTATGACTGCATATATGTGCTGATGAATTCCAGTTTTATATCTTGCAATCTCACTTCTATCTTAGACTCCAGATTTAACAGTCCACTTCCTTTGCTGTATTACTTCTTGAATATCTACCCAGATACCAACTGCTCTTATTATTTTTACTGTTACCACTCCTATTCATAGCACCATCATCTCTTCTCTAGATTAGTATAGTAGTCTCCTCAGTAGTCATCCGATTTCTGCCCTTTGCTGATACTCATTTTCCACCCATCAGTCCAAGAAATTATTCTAAAAGTTATCATATCGTGTCCCAGTGTTTGCACAAAACCTTTAAAAATTATTATTGAGGTAAATTGGTTTATAACACAGAAGTTTCATTTGTATGTTATGATTCAATATATGTGTATACTGTAGCCTGCTCATCATGAAAACAGTCACCATACAGTTGACCCCCTTTGCCTTTATTGTGCTTCTATCCTCTCTGATAACCAAGAACCTTATTTTCCACAGATGAAAATAAAAATATTAAATCTTTTTTCCCCAGCTTTATTGAGATATAATTTACATGTAACTAGTCTTTTTCTGAGAGAGAAAAATTTCAAATAAGACAGACTACTGAGATGGATTGCACATAGATCTGAAAAAGCATGCTTTTGAACACATGTTAGATTTTATTTACTTGTATATAAATCCTTTAAAGCCTAGAAGTACATCTTATACTTGATTTTGGCCTAACCTAGTAGAGTCATAATGCTGTGGTTTCTAAAAATAGACAAGGAGTAAGAGTTCTAGATTATAAATAGCTTTGTGTGATTTTTGAGATCAGGGAGGCTTAAGTTACATAGGTTGTATTAGTATAAATTGATTCCAGAGATTGAGTGATCCTGACCCTTTTAAACTCTTAATTATTAATTTTAATAATTTTCTGTGTATTTTTTCTGTATATTGACAGTGTCAACTCTCATGCCATCTGTAAATAACTGTGCTTTTTTTTCTTCATTTCCTTTTATCTCTTGATCTTTTTACTATATTTGTTGGTCTTGCTAGTACCAAGTTGAATAGAAACAGTGGCAGGCATCCTTGTCTTCCTCCTAGTCCTGAAAGAAATACTTAAAACATTTTGCCATTAAATAGAATGTTTTCTATACTTTTTGTAAATGCCCTTTTCACCATTAAGGAAGTTATCTTCTAGTCCTGGTTTGTTGAGGCAAAATGGAAATTGAATTTTAATAGTTTCTCCTTCTGCATCTGTTCTGATTTTGGCATCCAAGTAAATCTCATCTCATAAAGTCAGTTGAGGAGTGTTCCTTTTTGTCTATACTTGGTATGAGGTCACAATCTTCTATAAAATTAAAACTGTCTATTTTATGAATGTTTGGTACAATTCATTTGTATAACTGACTCACTCTTATGATTTTCATGTAAGATTTTAAACCACGAATTCAGTCTCTTTAATAGCTGTGAGATCCATTTCATGTTCTTTTTTTGCTCTTGAGTCAGTTCTGGTAAGTTAAATTTCTCCCTGAGTAACTTTTGATAAGGAATTCATCCACCTTATCAAAGTTTTCAGATTTATTTCCTTAAAATTGTTCATAATGTCTTATTTTCCACTTAATCCCTATAGTATCTGAGATTATATCCTCATTTTAATTTTTTTTTTTTAACCTGTGCTCCCTGGATTGGGAATGCAGAGTCTTAATCACTGGGTTACCAGGTAAGTCCCCCTTCTTTTTTATTCTTAATATTGTTTATTTCGCCTTCTCTCATTTTTTCCCTTCATTTACCTTGTCAGATATTTATAATATTGTTTCTTCAAGCAATAAATTTTGACTTGTTTCTATTATATATGTGTTCTCTTTTCACTAATTCCTGCTTTTCATTTTTCTTTGATCATTTCCATCTTTCCTATTTCTTCTTTTTTAGAACAATAAACACCTTTATTACTTGAGCTAAGGTATGAGGGAGGAAGATTTGTTGGCCTTTCCAGGCCTTGATTTTCTTCAGATGGAAGTTCAGCTCCTTGCTGTCTAGCACATAGTCATCTGCTTGGCCAGAAGACTGGTGATTTGGGCATTCTTGTTTTCATCATATTTCTTCTGAATTTTCTTAGCTCATTTTTTGTTGTTGTTTAAAATCCCTTCTTCCTTGAGAGTTAGCTTGGCTCCATTCTTGCAGCCCAGAGGCAGTGCATAGTGGGACCCCTACTTCTCTCAGAATAGTGAGCTGTCAGTGAGCAAGATGCAGTTCTTCACTAGGGTCTTGGTACTGACCAGCTCATCGCTGGATGCACTGTGAACAACATCTTTAATCCTTGCTTTGCACATACAACACTCCAAGCCTCAGTAAAATTTCCCCATGTCCAGCCTCAAGATATGGTATTTCTTGTTGCCTCCCTGCACGTGGACTGTGTGTATGAGGCCAGCATCAGTCTTAGTGTCGGCAGCAGGGATTCTCAGCTCACACTTCTGCCTCCTGTGGTAGGGCTTTCTTGCTCCTGGTCTTGTGGCGCTTGTGCCAGTTGTCCAAAAAAATGCCTGTTGCTCAGGGCTGGTTGGAAAGAGATCATTTCCCTCTTTGTGTTATTTCTTTTTAGGACTTATTTATTCTGCTGTTTTCCTAACTCAATTTCAAGTCCTTTTTTTCTAATGTAAGCATTTAAGCCTTTATATACCATTTTTTGTTATTGTTGTTTAGATATATTTTCCTCATTATCAGTCAGTTCTAGGTATTTCCTGAAATCCATTGCGATGCTCTTTGTCCTCTAAATTGTTTGAGGAAGTGTTTTTTAATTTCAGAATGTATGCTAGATACCAGTTCCTTTAAATTTGTTAATAGTGTTATGACCTAGTACAGGTCAGTTTTCATGAGTATTCCATTTATACTTGAATAAATATTCTCTGTTTATTGGGTATAGTGTTCTCTGACTGCCTTATGTCTTATGTCTTTTTCTTTTGTTTTACGTGGTTTCAATATGATATATCTAGATGTGGATCTTTCTCTGACTGTCTCATCTCTCCATCTATGTATCTCTGCTCACTTTTATTTGTTCTTTTTTCTATTTTTATTTTCCCTTCTCTCCATCTCACCTCCCATCTCCAGCTCCACGTCCCTCTCTTCTTACGTGAGAAGAGAGAGGCATGAGATTCATGAACTTCTTGAATTGCTATCTTTCGATGGTTCTGAAAATTTCTCAGTAAAACAGTAAAATTTAGGCCTCTCATTCTCAACTTGTGGAATAAATTCTTGTTTCCTTATGTATTTTATGATTGATTTGTTGGTTGGTTGATTGATTGATTTTGGTAGAACTTTTTCTGTAGAAAATGAAGTGTTGGTTGAAGTTGAGAATCCAGAGAGTATTTATACTTTCTTTTAGCAATTATCTCAGATCATAACCAACCTGGGACCACATTAAATGCAATGATATGCTTGAGGTGATTGGTACCATTTAAATCCCATGAATTTGCATTGAGATTATGCTTTGGGGGAGATGCACTAGAATTTTTAAATAAAATAAATAATTTTAGGTTTGTAGAAAATGTGGAAATATAATACAGAGAGTTCCTGATTACTGTGTACCCAGTTTTCCCTGATATTAACATCTTAACATTAACACCATATTTTTGTCAAAACTAAGAAATCATAGCACTAGCTAAATTCTGAACTATATTCAAATTTCCTAAAATGTTCTTTTTCTGTTCCAAGATTCCATCCAAAGTACCACATTGCACTTAGGCTCCTCTGTTCTGTGCCAGTTCCTCAGGCGTCCCTTTTTTTTTATGACCTTTTTGATTTAGTCATCTGTCTTATAGAATAGCCAGCCTCAGTTTAGTTTTGTCTAATGTTTTTCTCATCTTTAGAATGGGATTATTGCTTTGTGGAAAATATCACAAAAACATATCTCATCGTATTGTATCAAGATGTACCTGATACCCAACTGACTTATCACTGGTGATGTTTGCTCTGATCATGTGGTTAAGGTCTGCCAGTTTTCTCCACTGTAAAATCACTGTGTTTAACCTTTCCATTCAGGAATGGGAGATTTTATTTTCTTTCACCTCTAACCAAGTAGAGACAGGCAAGTTTCCTTTCTGTCCTAGTCTGCCCTATTAAGGTTTATGTCTACTGTACAGTTGAGCTGTGCATGGAGTTCTTTAAAGCTCAGGCATAATATTGAGGCTCNGGAATGGGAGATTTTATTTTCTTTCACCTCTAACCAAGTAGAGACAGGCAAGTTTCCTTCCTGTCCTAGTCTGCCCTATTAAGGTTTATGTCTACTGTACAGTTGAGCTGTGCATGGAGTTCTTTAAAGCTCAGGCATAATATTGAGGCTCTTTTATTAGTTTTTTCACTTGAATGGGCCTGGGTTTTATCTCCTGTCCTCCTCAACCTAGATTATGTTCAAGGTTTCCAGGAATCTGTAGAAATCCTCAAGGCTAAAGCTGTCCTTAGCGTTCTGCTTAACCTATTTATGACTCCTTACTTTTGGGGCAGTCCAGTGAATTATGTTTAAAAGTTTTATTTATTTATTTTTGTTAGCTTGTTAGCTATTTCTGTTAGAGTATCTTAGTCCAATGTCCTGTCAGTGACAGAAGTTTGTAGGTTTCTTTTGACATTGTTTTTGAATATTTTTTGAAATGTTAACACTTGTGTTGGGAGGAAGTAGTTTAGTGTTAGAAAGTATGATACCTTCTCCCAGTTGCTCACTGCCCATCCATCCCTCACCCAAACACACACAGTTCTTTTGAATTTCTTTTTTTTAATATTTATTTGGCTGTGCTGGGTCTTAGTTGCTGCATGTGGGATATAGTTCCCCAACCGGAGATGGAACCCAGCTTCCTTGCATTGGAAATGTAGACTCTTAGCCACTGGACTACCAGGTGGTAGTCCCCTGTTGAATTTCTTGACTTAAGGATACTGTTTTCCCTGGTTTGAATGCTCTTTGCTACTTGATCTTCATGATCAACACCTATTGATTTCAACTCTGCTCAAATGTTTTCTTGCTCATGCCTCCTATCTCCTTTGCTCTGCCTCCATACACAATTTGATTTCTTCTGTGCTGCTATAATATACCCTTCATTAAAAAGTATGAATACATATATATCAGTGTTGGTTTGAATATTGTGGTAGATATTATTGTTCACTTACAGAAAATTTATGCTTCTACCTTCTTGAAGTTTGGTTTGGCCTTGGGACCTTCCTTGACCAATTAAACTGGTGAGAAAGGCCTAGTCTTGGTCTTTAAGAATGTTACAGTTCTGTAGCCAATATTCTTCCTTCCTGTCTTCATCTATTACAATCAAATTAATGCTTCAAGGCTTCTTTCTACCATCACCTTGGAATTTTTTGCGTCAATTTCTCCCCATCTCAAAAAAAAAAATCCAGAAGTGATTTCTCCCTCCTGATTTTTCAAAGCAAATTAATGATATTCATACATGTCTCTTATATATTGCATTCTACCATAACAGGTTTTTTTACATTCATATGTATCATGTACATTTTCAGGTTTGTTTTCTAGATTTTAAGCTCCATAAGTGTTGGCATTTCCTATCATTTATCATGTGTTCCTCAAATCAGTAAAATTATGTGAATAATTAATAATGTCACTAATTAGAAGATATTTTAGGAGTTTATTGGGGCATTTTAGGTGGTCACAGTGTTTGAAAGGTCCTAGTAGAATTAGTGAGGAGAGGTCAAGAATGGAAAACTTCTTGCAATGCTCAGGACAATCTCTCAAAATAAATAGTTGTCCTGAGTCCCACATAACTTTCAAATAGTCTACTAGATGTTTCATATGAGTGAAAAACTTATTCATGATCTTCAGAATCTAGAGCATAAATTCATTTTTACATGTAAACATTAGTTATTTTTTACACAATTTTAATATGCATTGAGTGCTCCTAAAATATATTTATCACCCATGTAAATCAGGGAAGACTGAACTTTGTCAAGAACTTTACTAAGTCTTGCTTAACATTACAGAAAAGCATGTTACCAAAGGCAGTACTTTTCATGGTATTTTAGTCACCGATAATACAGCTGTGTCATTCTGTTTTTGTAGCTGTTGAATTTTAAATGATTCTGTATGTAGGTGTAGGCATCCAATTAATTCACTGTCTTTTTGTTTCATCCCCAGATATTTACTTACGGGAAGTAAATGTTACTTCGGTTTAAAATATAAATGACTTTCCTTAAACTTCCTTCATGTGTTACATTGGAGCATTATATTAATGCTTTTAAATTGTGTATGAGGATGTTATATTATCTATGAATTTCAGAATTTAAAAGAGGCAGTGAAAAATATTTGTTATAAAAAGTGACATTGTATCATGGTATCAGACCGCGGATTTATGAACCATTAGAGCCTGGCAAAATAAGAAATTTGCTTTTAAAGTATATGTTTAATCCTCTTTCAATATTAAACAATTTTCTTCAGGGAAAGTATACATCACAAATATTCTGATAATTTGAGTAAAGTTAGATAAGAACACAAAAATTTTGTCACAAACCAGAAAAAAAAAGCATATGTAAACTTTAGTCAATTTTTGGAGAGACAAATTACTATTTATATTGATAATTTTTGAATTTCTAACGAAACACCATAGACTCTTAATGACTGAGACTCTCCATTTTTTTCTTTTATTATAGTTAATATATCCAGACCTTTTATTTTTAAAAATCTAACTGTTGTTTCATGAGGAGGAAGAGTAGAAAGAGAAGATATTTTGCATGTGGTTTTAATGATCTTTATATTCTGTAAATCATTTCTCTAGGGTCAGCAGTGAATTGTTTTGGTTGAGATATTTGAAGTGTAGTTTTCATCGTTGAGCATGTGATAAGATATATTTTATAAACTAAAGTGCAGAACCAGATGGCTTTATTTTGGTATGATACATGTTCATTCATAATGCCTTGTTTTTAGCAGGAATGGGATTATGTTGTATCTTACTATTGCCTTTTTTAGACTATTTTATAGACAGAACTAGAAATTCAAGTTATATAAAGCTGTTCTAGCACAGGCTGGAAAGTAGGTCATTGTTATGAGGAGTATACCAAACTGCCCACTGGTTGCTATAGCAATGACCTACTTTAAGAAACTATTTCTGTTGATTCATGTTGAAATCATCTTTTGGAACTGGTATAAGGAAACTCACCACATGTAATTTTTTCTAATAGCAATAAGGTAGTGATCACTGGAGGTTTTAAAAAAATCCTTAAAATATTTAAAGTGAAGAAATATATTTTATTAACCTAACATCTCTTCAATTTATTGTGAAGCGCTGCAATTCATATTGTATTCAGTAATTAAATATCAACAGAACTATTCTTCTGTTTAGGCAGTACGATTATGCAAAAGGGTGTAGTGAGTTTTACTAACATTTGTCCTGTTTAAAAATCAACCCAGTGCATGTATCAGTAGTAGCATTATTAACTGAGCCTTCAAATGGATATGGTTTCAAGAAAGCAGTAAACACACCAAACTGAATAAGGTCTGAAAATATGTTCCTATTTAAACTGTACCTTATGAGGAGTTCCCTGTTGGCCTGGTGGTTAGGAGTCTAGGCTTTCACTATCATGGCCCAAGTTTAATCCATGATCCAGGATCTGAGATCCTACAAGCTGTGTATAATTTCAGTGTATTAAATCAGTCCATTCAGCACTGGATTCCTGTACTTAGGTACATGCATTTGTAATATATAAAGGTTGAAATTGATATGATCTGGAATACATTGAATCTGAACTCTGGCAGAACCCACTCTGTTCCCTGATGAGGGTCAAGGATGAAAGATTGGACTTTATATTAGTACTCTTTGAAGTAACATTATTCCTTCAGTACTAAAAAGAAATCTTTACCTGTCAGTGAGTTGATACTTTGAACTTAAGAGTATTAGTATTTAGTATTTAGTATTAGTATTTATGGTGTTATCAAGGAAGAATTATATGCTTAGAGATTAGTTGATTCAGGGTCTTAATTGCACTGTATCTGTATGTATATATATCCATATTCACATTTGCTTTGCCTTGTGGAAAAGATTTTCATCAAACCTTTGTTCAAAGTCACATTCAGGGAAGGTTAAGAGTCGAGACAATTGTGTATATAGTTGTAGGCATCCAACCAATTCATTGTCATCTGTTGTCATGCCCAGTTATTTATAATAAAAATATATATTTATATATAAAAATACATGTTATTTTTTCAGAACTATAAATTTTTCCCAAGGGAGAATAATTGTAACTTCTGTTTAATGAATATCTACCAAGTACTAGTGATTTTATACTTTTTCTAATCCTTTCATGAATTTGATCAAACTCAGGATATAGTGGACAGAAGAGCCTAGCATGCTACTGTCCATGGGGTCACAGAGTTGGATGTGACTTAGCAAGTGAACAACAAATCTTTTCAACAGATGTTATAGACATTTCTATAGGTCATTTTCTCCTATTTCTGATCTTTTCAGCAAACTATGTAAGGCACATATTGAAATTTGTTTGCCAAATACAGAAACCAAAACACAGATAAAGTTCACTGTGTAGTTAGGCATGAGCCACAGATACTTAATTTGAAATCCTTCAGGAGGAGAAGGTGATTTATTTTATCACTGTCATGTAACATACAATCTGAAAGTTTCTCTATGATGAGATACATTATTGTCCCTTGAGAGTATATGGGATGGCGAAATTACTTTCATATGGAAGACTGAAAATTAGCAGAAAATAGAGATGGGAATTAGGAAGGTGCTCCAGGCCAAGGGAAGAGCATGGAGCAAATTCCAGGAGATTAAATGTGTGTGGGGGAAAGTAGTTTGATTTGGCAGAAGGGAAAGAAGAGTGGCAGAAAAATGAACCTGAAACCCTAAGTTAGTCAAACTAAATAATTTGTTCTTTATTCTATAGGTGAATGAACCTTTGAAGACCTTTTTACAGGAAAGTTTGCCTCAGGAAAATTTGGTATTGGTAGGCAGAACTATTTTAAGAGATTGAGCAAATAATACTAACATGAGATAACAAGAAGTAGAATTATTGTAGGAAAGAGGGGACTAAAATTATTGTAGGAGTGATGAGACACATAATCATGCTTACTGTGGGTCAGGCACTGTTTTAAGAACTTCACATACATTAACTTATTTAATTCTCACAACAATACTATGATATGGGCCCTATTACTATCCCAGTTTAACACATGAGGAAATTAGAACTTTCCAGGATTGGTTGAGGGATAGTAATTTGTTGCTATCAATTATTAAATTATGGGACATCTATGCAATGAGATACCATAAACTGTGAAAATTGATGCCATAGAAGTATGCCAGTTGCTTTGAAAGATGTTCATTATGTGTTAAACCAGGTTTCCATCAGATATAATATTTTTCAATTTTGTTCTGCTTGGAAGGAATCTATACTAATTATCTATTTTATACCTTTTATGAAGTTTAAAAAAGCATGTTTCTCTCTTCTTTACCCCCACCCCAAACTTCTTCTCCCCAATAGCTGTTGTTCAGTTGCTCAGTTGTGTCTGACTCTTTGCAACCCCATAGATGCAACATTTGAGGCTTCCCTTCACCCTCTCAGGGTCCTTCACCATCTCCCAGAGTTTGCTCAAACTCACATCCATTGAGTCAGTGATGCATCCAACCATCTCATCCTCTGTCATACCCTTCTCCTGCCTTCACTCTTTCCCAGCATCAGGCTCTTTTCTAATGAGTAGGCTCTTGGCATCAGGTGGCCAAAATATTGGAGCTTCAGCTTCAGCATAAGTCCTTCCAATGAGTATTCAGGGTTGATTTCCTTTAGGATTGACTGGTTTGATCTCCTAGCAGTCCAAGGGATTCTCAAGAGTCTTCTCCAACACCACAGTTTGAAAACATGAATTCTTTGGTGCTCAGGGTAGCTATTATTAGCAGGTTGATGAGTATGCTTGCAGTTATTTTCTTTTACACATGTAACAAGTAGATATATGCAAAGTAAATTTTGTTTTATCAAAATAATATATGCAGTAGTTTTAAAAGTCGTAGCATAGAAAGGCTTATAACAGAGAAAAGCAGCACCATGCATTCTCCATGCTGTTCTTTTTCTTTCCTTCACAATTATTTTCTGAAATACATATTTGAATCTATTGTATCTCTGCAATTTTTATGTTAAGCTACAGTGATACAAACAGTAATAGCCATGGAAGGACAACATACTATGGAAGAAAAAAGCCATCAATAACATCTATTGGAGAAAAACACTATACTGGAATACAGTTTCTAGTCCTTTGTTTTATGGGATGCCAAAACAAAGTTAATTTTGTTTGCAAAACTTTTTCCATTGCTTTAGTCCACATCATCGTGTACAATGTTTGTTTGGTTCATAGAGTGTTTACTGAAAAGCATTAAGAATGCTTATTCAACTGTGAACAAGAAAGGGAAAAAGAAGCAGCTAATTAGTAACTAGTCGAGGCTTACTACTTCATTTTATAAATTAATCAAGTCCTTTTTTTTTCCTTTTCCCATCTTATTATCTGTCATTGACCTACTTGTACTACATGAAAACTTTTCTACCCAAAATGTAGAATGTGGAGAGCTCTGCTACTTACTGTCTGGTCTGGTAGAGAAGCTACTGAAACTCAACTACAAAAGAGATTTGAGGATTATCTCTTCCATGGATTATCTTTCCAGGACATTTTAGTTTTGTACTGTTTGAATTTTAAAAATCTTTAAAATTGCTAGTCNGCTACTTACTGTCTGGTCTGGTAGAGAAGCTACTGAAACTCAACTACAAAAGAGATTTGAGGATTATCTCTTCCATGGATTATCTTTCCAGGACATTTTAGTTTTGTACTGTTTGAATTTTAAAAATCTTTAAAATTGCTAGTTCATTCAACTTGTTAATTTTTGATCTGAGTACCTCAGGGTCTAAAAATTATTTTGCCAAGCAAATACAGAAAACGATCTGCTTCCCAGGAAACATTTATCACTAAACATGATGTTATTCATAGTTATGGATAATTTTAGAAAACTCAGATGCTTTTATATTGCTTTAACAACAATAATCAGCAACAATATTCTCCCCAAAGGATTTACGCATTGTTAGTGGTGGGTTGGGATCAGTTCAGTTCAGTTCAGTTGCTCAGTCGTGTCTGACTGTTTGTGACCCCATGAACTGCAGCATGCCAAGCCTCCCTGTCCATCACCAACTCTGGGAGCTTAAACTCATGTTCATTGAGTCGGTGATGCCATCCAACCATTTCATCCTCTCTCATCCCCTTCTCACGCCTTCAATCTTTCCCAGTATCAGGGTCTTTTCCAGTGAGTCAGCTCTTCACATCAGGTGGCCAGAGTATTGGAGTTTCAACATCAGTCCTTCCAATGATATTCAGGACAGATTTCCTTCAGGATGTACTGGTTGGATCTCCTTGCTGTCCAAGGGACTCTCAAGAGTCTCCTCCAACACCACAGTTCGAAAGCATCAGTTCTTCGGCACTCAGCTTTCTTTATAGTCCAACTCTCACATTCATCCATGACTACTAGAAAAACCATAGCTTCAACTAGACAGGACTTTGTTGGCAAAGTAATGTCTCTGCTTTTTAATATGCTGTCTAGGTGGGTCATAACTTTCCTTCCAAGGAGTAAGCGTCTTTTAATTTCATGACTGCACTCACCATCTACAGTGATTTTGGAGCCCCCCAAACTAAAATCTCTCACTGTTTCCATTGTTTCCCCATCTATTTGCCACGAAGTGATGGGACCAGATGACATGATCTTAGTTATCTGAATGTTGAGCTTTAAGCCAACTTTTTCACTCTCCTCTTTCACTTTCATCAAGAGGCTCTTTATTTCTTCTTCGCTTTCTGCCATCAGGGTGGTGTCATCTGCATATCTGAGGTTGTTGATATTTCTCCCGGCAATCTTGATTCCAGCCTGTGCTTCATCCAGCCCAGTGTTTCTCATGATGTACTCTGCATAGAAGTTAAATAAGCAGGGTGACAATATACAGC
>SJYV01009319.1:346104-378862 GCA_006410875.1 Neotragus pygmaeus | reverse complement strand
CAGCCCTTTGCTCTTCCATATGAATTTTAAAAATAAGTTCCCTAAGTGCTGTCTCTTATACACATCTAGATGTGTATAAGAGACAGGTTCTGGCCCTTCTCCTGGATGCAGATAAGCAGTCAAATGAGCAGTAAAGGACTACAGGTGATGTAGAAGCAATTTCTACAGCCTTGCTTCTCAAACTTTCCTGTGCCTGGGAAAGACCCAGGGAGTATTACTAAAACAGTTTCTGATTCAGGGTCTGGAATTGGGCTTCAGATTTGATGCTCCCAACACATTCTCAACTGATTCTGAAGCTACAGTTTGAGCAGAGAAACTGAAGAATTCATTGGGGAAGCAAAAGAGGAATCCATTCATTCATTCACTGCTTACTCATCGGGTTATCTAGATATTGCTTCCCGCTGCTTCTGGAAAGCGGAGGAAGCTATGACACTCATGAGCTGGAGAGGATGGTTCCAGATGATTTAATCCAGATGCACAAGAAGGTGGGCTCTCTTACCATCCCCAAATGAGAGCCATCCATCCAGGGTCTTCACGAAGAGGTAGAAACACTCTGTCCTCCCTGAACACCTGAGTGGCCAAGAAAATTTTCCATGGCCCCGGATCTTGCATGGGAGCGAGCAGAGGAAACTTTATAAAACGAACACGCCTCCTGCCAGCCTCGAGTAATTTCTTGCTTGCACCTGTGGGACCCGAATCAGAATGCAAACTCAGTACAAAGTGGGCGTGCACTGAGGTTACAGGGACTGAATATCTAAACTGGGTAATGAGAGAAGCAGGCATCACCATACAGATTTCCAGTCGATCCCCTATATTTTTTTCCAGAAAAACTTTCCAGTTCCTTTCCTTTAAAAAAAAAAAATCCATCTAATTAAGCCTAAAAGAGCTAGCTGGAAACACATGCAAATGTGGTTAGATGTTCAAAGCTTCTTAAACTTAAACTCAAATATAATAAGGAGAGCAGAGAATCCACTCTGATCAGGCTGCAGAGACTTCCGGGGCCAATTAATATTTTCCGTAAGCAGTGTGTGTGTTGTTATTACACATTTCATCTAGAAGAGTATGATGTAATTTCTGGGAGAAGAGAGGATAAAATCAAGAATCCTGTACTCTTAGAATAAATCCCCTTCTTTTGTTTTTGCTCAAATTAGCTCCAGTAGGTTTCTGTATCTTGCAACTAGAAGACTTGATTAAAAGACGGGTGTCTGGATGGTCTGGGCCAGACAACATTCCTGGCTCAATGGATGATTGTTAATAACTGAACAAGCAACATTGTAACCCGAGAGACGGTAATTATGTGAAGTTTTTGGTATCAACAAGGTACAAAGGAGGCCTTCCCTCACCCCAATATCTTACTCTGCTGATACTGCTCAGCCTCTGGCAAAAGAACGATTACAAATTCAGCACTAGCAAAAGGTGAGGACAAATTGATGTTGGGAAAGATCTCTGAATCCAAAGATGTGAGTCTAGGTTTTAGTCTCTGCTCCAATACCCAGTGACCAATAAATGACTTTCATAAATGACTCCATCCTCAGTTTTTCACATCCTAACCTGGATCTGGAGTAGAAATATGTTGACTGCCTATTCAGCATCTGTACCCTCTGCCCTCTCCCTAACAACATCAAAATGCTTTAAGGGAAATTGACTCCAAGCCAATCAGCATTTTAGCACACCTGCCCCTGCCTGAGCCACTGTCGCCGGTCCAGGAGTGAGCACATGATTTCTGTAGGTGCAACTGAGGTGAGCCTTCGGCTTCCTCTTGGAATGTGGAAACAAAAACGCTCTTTCTGCTCCGTGGATGTGAATGAGAAAGCATAAAGCATCATTTGTTGTAACCATATTGCAATCAAGGAAGAAGCCAGCTTGAGAATGAATCTGACTTGCAAAATAACTGGGAAAAAAAAAAAAAACACTGACAGAAATTAAGCCATAGTAATGATCACACGGCACCCAAAACTGTTTCTTCCTCTGGATATTTCAGTTCTATGTCAGTAAGTTTCCTTTATTTCTGCGTCCATTGGAGCTGAGTTTTCTGTTACTTGAAAATGAACACATCCATCTGTGGATTCTCAATTTTTTTAAGTGCCCTGATGGCTCAGACGGTAAAGAATCTGCCTGCAGTTCAGGAGACCCGGGTTCGATCCCTGGGTTGGGAAGATCCCCTGGAGAAGGGAATGGCTACCCACTCCAGTATTCTTGCCTGGAGAATTCCATGGACAGAGGGAGCCTGGCCGGCTACAGTCCATGGGGTCACAAAAAGTCAGACATGACTGAGCGACTAACACTAAGTAACTGTACAACACAGGATGGTTTGTAATCACAAAAATCCTGTGATTTATATGAAAGGACTTTGAAAATCCTAAGATTCTTTAGAAAGGGAAGGGAAGATTGCTATTGCCCTGAAGATAACTGGAAGGAAAAGAGTTAATCTTTCCCCTGAGACCCAAAAGACAATTTAGTTGAATGTTATGAAAGAGGCAGAATGAAGGATTCATTTTGACAACAATTGGCTTTGAGAAGCAAAAGCCAATTATTCAAAGCTTACTGCTTATTTATTTGGTTCTGTTTAAGAGGATCCAGCAGGCTGAGCAGGAGTTGCCCTTGGTTCAGAGAGAGTTAGGAAGTAGCAAATTCACTCTCAGGAAAATTCCACCTCAGATTCAAGGTGGGGGAGGTGATGAAGAGTTGGATCTCATGAGAGTCCCCCCCGAGGAGGGACCCATCACCCATGCTGTTCAAGGAAGCTCTGTTCTGAGGATAGTGCAGAAAAAGCCAGTGAGGGTGGGCTTGCAGCTGGTCATCCTGTCAGTGGAAAAGACTCTGATTCAAATCCACACTCGGTCACTAACCCTGATTGACCGTGAACCTCTCCAAGCCTCAGTTTCTTCATCTGCAGAATGGGATTGATAGCACCTGCTCTGAGTCACATCATGGGATGGATTAGTAGGAAGTGGGTACAATTCCATCCTTCTTGCCATGCTATGGGAAAGGAAATAGGGAGGCAGGACCTTAAAAAAATTCACGGAAGAAGTAGAGGATGCAGATGACAATTGCAAGGATTTGGTTAGGGGGGTTGTTTTTATTTATCTTTGGCTACCCCAGGTCTTTGTTGCTGTGCCTGGGCTTTCTCTAGTTGTGGCGGGCAGGGGCTGCTTTATAGCTGCAGTATGAGGGCTTCTCATTGAGGTGGCTTTTCTTGCTTCAGAGCGCGGGCTCAAGGGTACAGGCTTCAGCCCTGGCGCATGGGCTTCATTGCTCCATGACAGAAGGAATCTTCCCAGACCAGGGATCAAACTTGCGTCCCCCGCATTGACAAATGGATTTTTATCCACTGGACCATCAGGGAAGTCCTGACTTTGTGCATTTTACATTATACCTTGGACAAAAACTTTTGCCAATGCCTCTTATCTAGTCATATAGTCATTTGACAGTCATTTCCCAAAAATCCATTGAGTTCCTATGATATGCCAGATACTGGGTGCAAACAGAAATAAGACATTCTCATAGATCTTACTTTCCAAAAAGGAAGAGACAAGGAATACATAGACACACAAATAAAAGTATTATCTCATCTCTGGAAACTATCCTTGCTCAAAGTTCATCTCTGAAAGATGACTTTAATATTAACACACAACCCTGTTCACCTTACTGGCATCTCAGTCCTCTGCTTCTTTCTCCCTAGTTCCTAACTCCTTCTAACATACCAGATAATTTATCCACACATATACTACATATTCTCTGTCCCTCCTGGGAGAAGGTAAGCTCCATGAAGGCAAGAATTACTGAATTACTTTTTTTCACCAATGAAGCTCAAGTTCCTAGAAAAATCCCTGACACATAGTATGTGCTCAGTAAACATTTATTGACTGTAGAGTGCTACAGAAAAATAATGCAGGGCAATGGAAAGGGGAGTGATGGGCCAGAGGTGGGACTGGGGGCTTCGTTCAGATAGAAATCCAAAAAGGCTACTCTGAGGAGATTTCCCTTCAGTGGCAAGCTGTATGGTGAGAAGTGAGCAGCAGATATAAAGACCTTGGGAAAGCATCCCAGGCAGTGAGTGTGACGTATACAAAGGCCCTGAGGCAGGGAGAGCTTGTGTGTTGGAGGGCTAGAAGTCCAAAGAGGCTGAGGAAGGAGGGTGAGGGGAGAGTGGTGGGAGTCAGGGCTGGAGAGGTACAGAGTGGATATGAGCTTCAAACCCTGCTAGTTCAATTCAGTTCAGTCACTCAGTCGTGTCCGACTCTCTGCGACCCCATGAATCGCAGCACGCCAGGCCTCCTTGTCCATCACCAACTCCCAGAGTTCACCCTGCTAATTAAACACTCTACAAATCCTCCACTGAATTGCAAAGTTATAAGCCCCAGGGACTTCCCTTGTGGTCCAGTGGCTAAGACTCCAAGCTTCCAATGCAAGGGGCCTGGGTTCGATCCCTGGTTGCAGAACTAAATCCCACATGCCACAGCTAAAGATCCCTCAGGCCTCAACTAAGACCTGGCCCAGCCAAATAAATAAACGAATATTCTTAAAAATAGTTATAAGGTATGAACATGCTTATCAAAGTGCCTGAACTATAAAGAGGAGGTTCTTCGATAAATATTTATTGATCCAATTGACTGTCCTTTTTGCAATGGCCAGTTGGCTGAAGAATCAAAGGATATGTAGCCTTTCAAAGAAATTATCAAGGTGGGTTATGACAATCTCCATTTTTGCATAGCTTAAGGGCTGTTGTGGAGGAAAGGGAACAGAGCAGTTTCATGTCGAAGGGAAGTCCAGTGGGTAAAGCCTATCGGGAGAGAATCCCTGACCAACATGAGGTGAACTTCACAAACACCACAGTGGTGAAATTGGGGTAATGAGTTTCCCATCACTGGAAGAGTTCAAGGCAAGGTTGAACTTCCATTTGGTAGGAATGGAAGGGAGAAGGAACCCAGGCACTGAGAAGACTGGATAACCTCCCAGACATACAATTTGATGACTTTATGATAACCTCGTAATCTTGCCACCTAAACACACCAGTGTTTGATCTCACCTTTGTTTACAAACTGCATCAGTAAAGTCCTCACAGAACGCATCTACTAATAAGGTAGCAAAGACTAGAATGCATAATAAAGGATGAATGCACCCACCCTTTGTTCAATAATACAATATTTTTCTTGAATAATGCATGAGCGGCTTTTCATTGCAGAAATGAGAGAATCTATAATCCCACTGTGCATCAAGTGAATATTTTTAAACGTTTATAAATGAGAGACAAAGACAGTGAGTGGTAAGAAGCTTAAGGACAGCAGAAACGTGGATAGCTGAGAACCAGTGCTGGCAGGGGGCTTCCATTCAATCCCCTATTGATGTGGTCCCCAAAGTAATGCAAGCAAAGACAGAAACCCCGGTTAAGACATCCACTCTACAAGGCTTTCTCCAGGCCATGTTGATTTCCAGTCTCCAAAGAAAACTGGAAGAGGACTGTTGAGGATCAGCCTTCAAGTTCAGCACTTGGAAATCAGGGAATGGAGATGGGGAACTTCCAGGAAGGCTCTTTAAATGAAGTTGATTCCCCCAGACATGACCCATCCCCCGCTTTGCTCTTTCCATCCTACCCTTTTCCTGTTGCCACAGGAAGACATCACTCTGATGGATGGTGGGGGTCAACCCCAACCTAACCCCATGGGGAAAAAGCGTTGCCAAAATAGGAAGAATGGTTGTTTAACAGATGTCCCCTCTGTGTGCCCAAGCCGCAAAGACACAGAGAAGGTGAGGATGGATCTGCTTGGATTTATAAATGAGATGGGGAAGAACATTCCAGAAGGTGGCCACAATGCAGACCAAAGCATGGAGGTGGGAAAGTGTGGTGCTGAAGAGTCATCCTGCCTGCTCGTGAGAGGAAGCAGAGGACAAGGAGGCCAAAGGCAGGTGATGGCCAGATCGAGGACAGTCTCTAACACAGAAGAGCTTCACACCTCTCCTTAACCGGTTTCTCTAACGCCACTGCCATCCCACCTGAAAGCACTGGCCCACTTGAATCTTCTCTGTTCAGAGAGGAAGATGAGAGGTGATGTCATGGTTGTCCTTGGGCTTCAAAGGCCAATGGAGAGTGATGTTTTTTATTCTGAATATTCCTCTTCGTGATCTGTTTGTGGTCCATCTCAGAAGATGTTAGCAAGATGGGCAAAGTAGCAGTTGGAAATGAAAAGAAGGGAGGAAAGAAAAGAAAGGGAAAGAAGAAAAGGAAAGAGAGGAAGAAGGACGGGAAGAAAGAGAGAAAGAAAAGAGAAGAAAGGAAGAAAAAAAGAGAGAAAAGAAGTCAGGAGGGAGGGAGAGAGGAAAGGAGGAAGGAAGAAAAAGATGTAACAACTATAATAACATGTAAGCCCTAAGCTAAGCGCTTGTCGGACTCACATTTCGTTTATTCCTATGACAATGCTATGGGGAAAGCAGGACTATTCTAGCTCTTTTATTGCTGGGAAAACAGCCTCTGAGCTGCTATGGATTAACCGAGAGTACACAGGTGAAGCTACAGAGCTGGACTGCAAACTCAGCTCTGCCTGCTCTGCAATAACCAATTCTCCTAACCACATGCCTCTCTCTAGATCTTTAACTTCTGCGTGTGACCAGAACACCTACGTACGAGAAGAGAAACAAGAAAGTTGTTGGGTTGGCCAGAGAGAGGAGACCACGCATTCCCCCAGGAGCCATATATTATTATCAATCCAGACTTGCCGATTTCCCGTTCTCCACTGCCCTGCCTCTCTGAATCAAGGTTTACGGTCCCATTTTGCAGACGAGAAAGCTGAAGCCAGATAGCATTAAGCCACATGGAGTGTGTCTCCAGGTCCATTCTTCTCTTTTCTGCATCCCAGCTGCTCCCCACACTGGCTGAGTGCACCTAACCTAACTCCCAAAGGCACGGGTGGAGTTTGCTCTCTGCCTGGCGGTTCCCAAGGGTGAGTCGGAGGCCAGGAGCACAGAGCAAAGGTGCACAGTGATCAGCCTGGAGCCAGGGAGGCCCGTCCCTTGCTGGCTTTATGAGTCATGATGCTGCAGTGCAAAGCGGCACCCTGGGAAGCAGGGCCCCCTTAGCAGTGGGAAGCTGCAGCCGGTGCCTTGAGGACTGGCTGCAGCGCGAGCTTCCCAGGTGGCTCAGTGGCAAAGAATCCGCCTGCCAACTCAGCAGACACAAGAGTCGCAGTTTTGATCCCTGGATCAGGAAGATCCCCTGGAGGAGGAAATGGCAACCCACTCCAGGATTCTTGCCTGGAAAAATCCCATGGAAAGAGGAGCCTGGCAGGCTACAGTCCATGAGGTCGCAGAGTTGGACATGACTGAAGTGACTTAGCAAGCACGCACAGCATCCTCTGAACCTACTCTTCAGCTAACAGAATGAGTCAGGTGCTTTGTTATTTAACCCTCTCGGCCCATCCTATGAAGGTGAGGTAATGCCCATTTAACAGGTGGAGAAACTGAGACCATCTGACTTGTTTCTGATTACATGCTAAGTCACTTTAGTTGTGTCTGACTCTTTGTGACCCTATGGACTATAGCCTGCCAGACTCCTCAGTCCATGGGATTCTCCTGGCAAGAATACTGGAGTGGGTTGCCATGCCCTCCTCTCGGGGATCTTCCCAACCCAGGGATCGAACCCACGTCTCTTACGTCTCCTGCATTGGCAGGCGAGATCTTTACCACCAGCACCACCTGGGAAGCCCCGTTTACAATGACACAACTATGAATCAGCAGAACAGGATTCAAACTCAGGTCTGTCTACAGTCAACACCTTCCCTCTCTCTCTCTCTCTCTCTCTCTCTCTCTCTCTCTCTCTGTCCCTTTCTCTCTGCCCTCGTCACCACACTGGAGGAGTTAATGCATTACCATCCAAACACACTACTGGCTACCTCCGAGGTACTTACTTAACATTACTCGGCTTAAGCATCTGAGGAAATTTCCACATCTGAGTTTCCTGGGTAAAACGCCTTGAAAACAAAGTGAAAGTGTGAGTCACTCAGTCATGTCCAACTCTTTGTGACCCCACAGACTGAAGTCTGCCAGGCTGTTCTGTCCCTGGGATTCTCCAGGCAAGAATACTGGAGTGGGTTGCCATGCCCTCCTCCAGGGGATCTTCCCGACCCAGGGATCCAACCCTGCACTGAAGGCGGGTCCTTTACCATCTGAACCAGCAGAGGGTACAATAGATTTCCGTTCCCAAAGCCCTTTCACGTGTCTTGGAGGCTGGCTACAAAAGCAGCAGCCAGGAGCCAAGAGCACTGGCCTCACGAGATCCTTGTTAGACAGACATGCAGAGTCTTGGGCCCCACCCTAGACCCGCTCACTCAGAGTCTGCCTTGTCACAAGAGCCCGTGTGACTCACGGGCATGAACTTAGAACCCTGAATCCTGGATCAGCCAAGGAGAATGTCCTTGTTATAACCAGAGCCTTAGGGACTTCCCACGTGGTCCAGTGGTTAAGAGTCTGCCTGCCAACGCAGGGCACAGGGGTTCCATCCCTGGGCTAGGGAGATTCCACACTGCTGCGGAGCAACTAAGTCCACGCGTCACAGCTACTGAGCCCGGGCTCTAAGAACCACAAGCCACAACCACTGAGGCCACGTGCCCCAACTACTGACACCGTGTGCCTAAAGCCCGTGCTGTGCAACAAGAGAAGCCGCCACAGTGAGAAGCTTGTGCACCGCAATTAGAGAGTGGCCCCCACCCTCCGCAACTAGAGAAAGTCCATGAGCGGCAATGAAGACCCAAGTGTTAGTTGCCCTCAGTCATGTCCGACTCTCTGCAACCCTATGGACTGTAGCCCACCAGGCTCCTCCGTCCGTGGGATTCTCCAGGCAAGAAAACTGGAGTAGGTCGCCATTCCGCCCCTTACTGCCCGGCTGAGCATCCATTCCATTACATAACTGGCTCCCCTTCTTAAGACCAAGCTCCCGTTCACATCTGCCAATTGGAAGGAAGCTAAATCGTGGAAGGACAATCAATGAGTCTCGTTAGCCGTCAATGAAATGAAACAAAGGCTGGCAGGCACTCAGGACACAAGAGGCTCTCCCACAAGACAGGCAGGGGTTTGGTCATTAGAAAGAGCTTCCACATTTCAGGATGGGATTGTGTATAATGTATGTATCATAGCAACGCAGAGGGCTGCATCAGCATTTCTCCCTCAGAGGCTGCTTTTTCCAGGGATTATAATGAACCCAGCATGTGGCAAAGCAAATGTCCCTGTCCTTCACTGCAGACGGTCCCTGGGGATCAACGACTTACGGATGTTTATCTGCAGAGCGTGGATGAGGAGTATTTTTTCCCCATTTTAGTCTTTTAGTCTTTTTCTGTTTGCAAATGGAAAAGAATAACTCAGGGAGCATTTTAAGTGGAGCGAGAAGATTTGTGAGTGATTTTCGAGTTTTACTGCTGCTTGGAAATCAGTCATAGGACTTTCAGGGTTTATGACGCTGACTTGGCTGTGGGTCAGACAATGCATGTGCAGCTTCAGACTGAATTGGAGAAAGGAAATAACAGCGATGAGCCTCACACTTTATTTTCATACCTGTAGTCAACCTTCNAAAACAAAGTGAAAGTGTGAGTCACTCAGTCATGTCCAACTCTTTGTGACCCCACAGACTGAAGTCTGCCAGGCTGTTCTGTCCCTGGGATTCTCCAGGCAAGAATACTGGAGTGGGTTGCCATGCCCTCCTCCAGGGGATCTTCCCGACCCAGGGATCCAACCCTGCACTGAAGGCGGGTCCTTTACCATCTGAACCAGCAGAGGGTACAATAGATTTCCGTTCCCAAAGCCCTTTCACGTGTCTTGGAGGCTGGCTACAAAAGCAGCAGCCAGGAGCCAAGAGCACTGGCCTCACGAGATCCTTGTTAGACAGACATGCAGAGTCTTGGGCCCCACCCTAGACCCGCTCACTCAGAGTCTGCCTTGTCACAAGAGCCCGTGTGACTCACGGGCATGAACTTAGAACCCTGAATCCTGGATCAGCCAAGGAGAATGTCCTTGTTATAACCAGAGCCTTAGGGACTTCCCACGTGGTCCAGTGGTTAAGAGTCTGCCTGCCAACGCAGGGCACAGGGGTTCCATCCCTGGGCTAGGGAGATTCCACACTGCTGCGGAGCAACTAAGTCCACGCGTCACAGCTACTGAGCCCGGGCTCTAAGAACCACAAGCCACAACCACTGAGGCCACGTGCCCCAACTACTGACACCGTGTGCCTAAAGCCCGTGCTGTGCAACAAGAGAAGCCGCCACAGTGAGAAGCTTGTGCACCGCAATTAGAGAGTGGCCCCCACCCTCCGCAACTAGAGAAAGTCCATGAGCGGCAATGAAGACCCAAGTGTTAGTTGCCCTCAGTCATGTCCGACTCTCTGCAACCCTATGGACTGTAGCCCACCAGGCTCCTCCGTCCGTGGGATTCTCCAGGCAAGAAAACTGGAGTAGGTCGCCATTCCGCCCCTTACTGCCCGGCTGAGCATCCATTCCATTACATAACTGGCTCCCCTTCTTAAGACCAAGCTCCCGTTCACATCTGCCAATTGGAAGGAAGCTAAATCGTGGAAGGACAATCAATGAGTCTCGTTAGCCGTCAATGAAATGAAACAAAGGCTGGCAGGCACTCAGGACACAAGAGGCTCTCCCACAAGACAGGCAGGGGTTTGGTCATTAGAAAGAGCTTCCACATTTCAGGATGGGATTGTGTATAATGTATGTATCATAGCAACGCAGAGGGCTGCATCAGCATTTCTCCCTCAGAGGCTGCTTTTTCCAGGGATTATAATGAACCCAGCATGTGGCAAAGCAAATGTCCCTGTCCTTCACTGCAGACGGTCCCTGGGGATCAACGACTTACGGATGTTTATCTGCAGAGCGTGGATGAGGAGTATTTTTTCCCCATTTTAGTCTTTTAGTCTTTTTCTGTTTGCAAATGGAAAAGAATAACTCAGGGAGCATTTTAAGTGGAGCGAGAAGATTTGTGAGTGATTTTCGAGTTTTACTGCTGCTTGGAAATCAGTCATAGGACTTTCAGGGTTTATGACGCTGACTTGGCTGTGGGTCAGACAATGCATGTGCAGCTTCAGACTGAATTGGAGAAAGGAAATAACAGCGATGAGCCTCACACTTTATTTTCATACCTGTAGTCAACCTTCTCAATAATGCCCCCATTTTGCAGATAAGGAAACCGAGGATCTGAGAGGATAAATAATTTTCCCCAAGGTCACACAGCTAATGGGCTGGAATAATCAGCCAGGTCAGTTTGACTCTGAAGCCCAAGCTTTACCCCTTGTCCCACAGGGCCTTGTGCTTCTGAAGCACTTATCAACTTTTGGTTTAATTAATTTTCCCATGTATATTCAAAATGTATCAGTGCAAGAAGAATGGGAGACAGTCTTTGTCTCTTTGCCCAGCTATATCATCAATTGAGTGCCTCCTGGTGCCAAATCCTGGAAGCGTTTTTTTTTCTACAAGCTCATAAATCCAGAGACAATACAGGTACTTATTGTACCTGTATTGTATAAGTACCTGCACCTGTGTGCCTCATCCCCTCCATCACCTGTGCCAGACAGCCATAATCAACCAAGCCATTCTTTTTCTCTGTACCCAGACACAGCCTCAGAATCCTTCTTAACACCATGCTATAGCAAGCAACTGACAAACAAACCAGAGTTAGTATAAGGGATTTAACCAGATGTGCTGGGGCTGGTTCATACCCACTCATAAGAGCAAACTGTGGGTACCCTTCCCAATTCAATAACTGGACTTCCTCCATCTGTTTACTCAGGACTCAGAAGTTTGTTTAAGGCTGGGAAATTTGCTCAGATTTTAGCAGCCACTCGTACACAATGTGACTAGTAAATATCATTTCTATATCACAACCATTTTTTTCTACAAGCACTTGTGAACACCTACTGATAAATCCAGTAATGCCCATTAATGGCCAGAGTCTAGCAGGTATAGCGGGGGGAAGGGGATGAAAATAAAGCCTAATAATACCCAGCATCAGGTAAGCAGCTACTATGTGTCACCTATGGTTCCAAGCGTATATGTATGTTCATGCATGCTCAGTCATGTCCTACTCTTTGCTACCCTATTAACTGCAGCCCACCAGGCTCCTCTGTCCATGGGATTCTCCAGGCAACAACACTGTTCCAAGTACTCATACACTTATCTCACGTAATCCTCAATATCACTGTAAGGGGAATAATATTATCATCATTCCATTTTTTGGAAGAAAAACTGATGCACAGAGAAGGAAGAAAACTGCCTTAGAACACATACCAAGGGAGAGGCAGAGGAGAATGTATCTAGATACACGGCTTTAGAGTGCATGCTCTTAACCACTAGACAGAAGAGGGGTTGTTTGGGCTGGGTTTTGAGGGATGAGTAGGAGTTCATTTGATCAAGAAAGGGAACATGGAAAACTTCTAAGCTCAGAAAAGTGCATGTCCATTTGGGGACACTCCTGATACTTTAAACAAAGGAGAGAAGGGAATGGATGCTGAGCATCCAGACCACAGCAATCCTGATTCCAGCAGATACTACATACCACGCCACATGTACCCGGCACTGCCCACCAGGCTCCTCCAAAACCCCATGGATGGAGGAGCCTCGTAGGCTGCAGTTCGTGGGGTCACTAAGAGTCGGACACGACTGAGCAACTTCACTTTCACTTTCCTGCATTGGAGAGGGAAATGGCAAGCCACTCCAGTGTTCTTGCCCGGAGAATCCCGGGGACGGAGAAGCCTGGTGGGCTGCCGACTATGGGGTCACACAGAGTCGGACACGAATGAAGCAACTTAGCAGCAGCAGCATGCTTGCTTACTGATCGCCACCATGATGCTGGCAGGGATCTGTGCATTTCCTCACCTTACAGTCAACCAAGGACCACCAGAAATGCACCTGCAGTTAGAAGGTGGAGCTGATGGGCTCACTGCAGTGAGAGAGGGCACACCCACGGGGAAACATGAGGTACCTTGGTAAGGATTTCTTACACAATTTGGGCTCATGTTGGTTAAGAAAGTGGGGCTTTATTCTGGATTGGCAGTATCAGGAAGTGAAAGCAATTCTGTTATAATTTTTTAAAGACCCACAGAAGGTGGCAGAAATGAACCAAGGCTTAAGCTGATTGGTCAAGAAACAGCAATCTCTCAGATCAGCCAGGATAAAGGATGGTTTGATCATTTAGGGGGTCTGGACAATGTTTGCGTTTTGTCTGTGCCTTTTCCAATGGCAACCCACTCCAGTACTCTTGCCTGGAAAATCCCATGGATGGAGGAGCCTGGTGGGCTGCAGTCTATGGGGTTGCTAAGAGTCTGACATGACTAAGCACCTTCACTTTCACTTTTCACTTTCATGCATTGGAGAAGGCAATGGCATCCCACTCCACTGTTCTTGCCTGGAGAATCCCAGGGACGGGGGAGCCTGGTGGGCTGCTGTCTATGGGGTCACACAGAGTCGGACACGACTGAAGAGACTTAGCAGCAGCAGCAGCAGCAGACATGATTACAAAGTGTCATTTGTAATCTTAGTTTTGTCTTGATCTGTTAGGGTTACAGAGGGTCCTTCTCGTGTTTTGTTTTTTTATAATTCATCCCCTTATTTTATGAAGATATAACTGACATATAACATCGTGTGAGTTTAAGATGTACAGCAGTGCTGGTGTGATACACGTATGGGTTGCAAGATGATTGTCCCTGGAGTGTGAGCTAACCCCTCATCCAGGTTGTGTAATGATCATCTCTTCTTTGTAGCGAGAACAATTAAGATCTGGTCTCTTAGCAACTGTGCAGTTTACAATACAGTATTGTTGGCTGTAATCCCTGGGCTGTGTGTTAGACCTCCAACCCTTATGTATCCACTAGTTGCAAGTGTGTATTCTCAAACAGCATCTCCCCAGTTCCCTCATTCCCCAGCACTTGCTAACCACCATTCTATTGTCTGCTTTCACAGGTTCAGTTCCTGTTCAGGAAACTAGGATCCCACATGCCACAGGGCAACTGGGACAACTAAACCCAACAGGGCCATTTAAAAAAAAAAAATCAAAGGAGTTCTATAATATTAGGAACTCATTTCAAAATATTTTCATAATCCAAATAATTGAAAAAAGTCTTATACTCTTTTTCTTTTTCTTTTCTCTCTGCTTCTACCTTTTCCTTCCCCAAACCAAGTCAAATCAGAGTGGCTTTTTGGTAATACTTTATTTGGACATGAGAGTTGGACCATAAAGAAGGCTGAGGGCCAAAGAATTGATGCTTTCAAATTGTGGTGCTGGAGAAGACTCTTGAGAGTCCCCTGAACAGCAAGGAGATCAAACCAGTCAATCCTAAAGGAAATCAACCCTGAATTTTCACTGGAAGGGCTGACNAGCAGCAGACATGATTACAAAGTGTCATTTGTAATCTTAGTTTTGTCTTGATCTGTTAGGGTTACAGAGGGTCCTTCTCGTGTTTTGTTTTTTTATAATTCATCCCCTTATTTTATGAAGATATAACTGACATATAACATCGTGTGAGTTTAAGATGTACAGCAGTGCTGGTGTGATACACGTATGGGTTGCAAGATGATTGTCCCTGGAGTGTGAGCTAACCCCTCATCCAGGTTGTGTAATGATCATCTCTTCTTTGTAGCGAGAACAATTAAGATCTGGTCTCTTAGCAACTGTGCAGTTTACAATACAGTATTGTTGGCTGTAATCCCTGGGCTGTGTGTTAGACCTCCAACCCTTATGTATCCACTAGTTGCAAGTGTGTATTCTCAAACAGCATCTCCCCAGTTCCCTCATTCCCCAGCACTTGCTAACCACCATTCTATTGTCTGCTTTCACAGGTTCAGTTCCTGTTCAGGAAACTAGGATCCCACATGCCACAGGGCAACTGGGACAACTAAACCCAACAGGGCCATTTAAAAAAAAAAAATCAAAGGAGTTCTATAATATTAGGAACTCATTTCAAAATATTTTCATAATCCAAATAATTGAAAAAAGTCTTATACTCTTTTTCTTTTTCTTTTCTCTCTGCTTCTACCTTTTCCTTCCCCAAACCAAGTCAAATCAGAGTGGCTTTTTGGTAATACTTTATTTGGACATGAGAGTTGGACCATAAAGAAGGCTGAGGGCCAAAGAATTGATGCTTTCAAATTGTGGTGCTGGAGAAGACTCTTGAGAGTCCCCTGAACAGCAAGGAGATCAAACCAGTCAATCCTAAAGGAAATCAACCCTGAATTTTCACTGGAAGGGCTGACGGTAGAGCTGAAGCTCCAATACTTTGGCCACCTGATGCAAAGAACTAACTCATTAGAAAAGAGTCTGATGCTGGGAAAGATTAAAGGCAAAGGAGAAGGGGCAACAGAGGATGAGATGGTTGGATGGCATCACTGACTCAATGGACATGACTCTGAGCAAACTCCAGGAGATAGTGAAGGACAGAGGAGCCTGGTGTGCTGTGGTCCACGGAGTTGCAGAGTCAGACACGACTTAAGAGACAGAACAACAACAGCAGTTTTTAAGAAGGAAGCCTTGATGGCAGCCTGACATTGACAAATTGCCCGCCTGCTTTTCCAAAGATTCCCAGAGCTCGCATTTTCCACACTTACAGGACTCAGTGAGGAATCCCATAATGTGTAAATCTCGGCATGCTTATCGCTCCATCAAAGAAACAAAGTATTAAGTGCAGATACGTTTCCTTAAACGTTGGTGCCTTGGTTTCCATTTGCTGCAGATGTGACCGCCGATCTCTCATGTTGTCAGGTCCCTCTGAGGATGACTGATCCCATCTCTGCAGGGAGGCCATTGTGTCGGGCGTGGGGGAGTCACAGGGATTCCAGGGAGAGCGCATGGAGAATCAGTGTGATTATAATTGCTATGATAATAATGGCTTTCTTCGGTGTTGTCCCCTAGTCTTCCTCACCTCCCTGTCTCCCTTCCCCGATCCTGCTCGAGGTTGCTGCAGCCAAATTCAGCAAAACCCCATCTTCTTTTTTTTTTTAAGGTTGAAAAGTTTTATTGTTTTTAACTTTTTATTTTATACTGGGATATGGCTTAACAATGGTGTGATAGTTTCAGGTGGACATCAAAGGGATTCAGCCACACATATACATGTATCCATTCTCCCCCAGAAGAGCTTCCCAGGTGGCACTAGTGGTAAAGGACCCACCTGCCAACGCAGGAGATGTAAGAGACCCATGGGTTTGATCTCTGGGTCAGGAAGATCCCCTGGAGGAGAGCCTGGCAACCCACTCCAGTTTTCTTGCCTTGACAATGCCATCTACAGAGGACCCTGGCAGGCTGCAGTCCATGGGGTCACAAAGAGTCGGACACAGCTAAAGTGACTTAGTAGGCATATGCATTTTCCCCAAACTCCCCTCCCATGTAGGCAGCCTTATAACATTGAGCAGTATTCCCTGTGCTCTACAGTAGGTGCTTGCTGATTATCCATTTTAAATATAGCAGAGCGTGCACGTCATCTCAGACTCCCTAGCTATCCCTTCCCCCCATCCTTTCCCTCCTCCCAACCATAAATTCATTCTCTAAGTCTGTGAGTCCATTTCTTCAAAACCCATTTTCTTCCTGCTGCTTTCCTGCCTAGAGAGATGGATCCCCAAGGTCTGTCCCACCGTGAAAGAGACCTAAACGGCCGACAGTGAGACACAGCCACCGTAAAGCATCCAGAGAAAGAGAAGAAGGCAAGCGGAGGTTCAAAATATAACAGAGCCAGACTCCTGCTTTCAAGGCTCTGCATCGTCCCCTCCAGGTTGTGTGACCTTGGGCAGGTCATCCAGCCTCTTGGAGCTTTAGTCTTATCACCTCTAGGACAGAGGTGACAGCGCCTGCCTTACAGCGCTTAAAGGACCCCACGTGGCATCTGGAACACGACCAGCCTTCACTCAACACCAGCTCCCTTTTTCAACTGACCAAAGGCCAAAGCACAGGTCGCTCCAACCGAGAAGCAAACACAGACTGTGCAATTAATCTTCACCGCTGCATGTCGGCGGCCCACGATTCCAGTCCAGTCGACCTCCTGCCTATAAACAGGCGACTCACTCAGGGCCGACGACAGCTTTGGGATGCGGTAAGACAGCCTGTCTCCTGCTATGACCCTCAGCAGGAAGGCCAGGTCACACCAGAGCGCCACGGATGTTTACTGCAAGATGCCCTGATCACCTGAAGGGCTCCTATGCGGGGCTCTCCCCTGGTGGTCCAGGGGTTAAGACTCTGCCTTGCAATGCAGGGGACACTGGTTCAATCCCTGGCTTGGGAAGACCCCCACATGCCGTGGGGCAACTGAACCCGTGTGCCACAATTACTGTGCCCACGGGCCCAAGAGCCTCTGCTCCCCGGAACCAGAGAAACCCCGGGCATGGCAACGAAGACCCAGCACAGGCAAAAAGAAAATAATTAAAATTTAAAAAGAGCTCCCAGGCAGTATAGTATCATGGTTAGGAGTCACCTCGCCGTGTTCAAATCCCAACCCTTCCACTTACAACCTGTAGAACTATAGGCAAATCACACACTTTCTCAGCCCTCATGGGTCACATGAGGGTAAGAGGCTAAGTATATCATTAGAGCTGCAGTATTACAGTAGCCACCAGTCAACTCTGGCTCTTTATATTTTAACTCATTAAAATTCAAGAAAACTTTGGAAGGGGATTTGGGGGAGAATGGAATAAACGCATATGTATGGCGTGGTCGCTTTGCTGTGCACTGGAAAATATCATAACATTGTGACTCAGCTATCCTCCAACATGAAATTAAAAGTTTAAATTTTTAAAAATTAAAGACAATTTAAAACTTTGTCTTTCTGTCGCGAGAGCCATGTCTAAGTGCTCGATGGCTGTGTGTGGTTAGTGTCTACTCTGTTGGATAGCACAGATAACAGATAAGAAAGATAAAAATGGCTTCAGCGTGGCAGGAAGGGCTGGGGGGCAGCACAGTCTTGGGTTATTGTGAGGATGAAATGAACTGGTGAACATATGGTGCTTAGTGCACGCCTGGCAGATAGGAAGTGCTTAATAACAACAGAGCTAGGGAGTTATTAGATCTTTAAATCATCTCTAAGAGAAGTCGCAGTGTTCCCACTTAGCAGATGAGAAAGCTGAGGCTCAGAGAAATGAAAATAACTTGTTCAATTTTTGCAGCCAGTAAGTAGTGAAAGGGAGGCTTAAACCCCCATGTGTGTGATTTCAAAAACAAGTGTGTTGGGACCTCCTTGGTGGTCCAGAGGCTGAGACTCTGTGATCCCAGTACAGGGGGCCCAGGTCTGATCCCAGGTCAAGGAACTAGATCCCACAAGCCCCAACTAAGAGTTCACATGCCGTAACTCAAATCACACATGCTGTGATGAAGATCTCATGTACCACAACTAAGACCCACTTTTTTTTAATGGTTCCCTAGGGAAAAACAAACAGGTTTTTCAACCTATGGCAAGTGATTGCTGCTCAGTAGGAAGAGAGACTGAAAGAAGGGTGGCAGTAACCCAAAATGCAACAAAAACCACAGCCGAATCCCCAGAATCCAAGAGAAGAGGGTTCCCTCGGCCTCAGGAAAGAAGCCCAACACCACTCCCCTCCCCAAGAAGTCCAGCTTCAGTAATAAAACCTTGTGACCCCCATGGGTTGTAGCCTGCCAGGCTCCTCTGTCCATGGGATTCTCCAGGCCAGAATACTTAAGTAGGTTGCCATTTCTTTCTCCAAGGGATCTTCCTGACCCAGGGATCAAACCCAGGTCTCCCACATTACAGGCAGATTCTTTACCATCTGAGCCATCAGGGAAGCCCAATAAAACCTTGGGTTGGTCCCAACCCCTCTCTAGGTCTCAGTTTTTCCTTCTTTCTAGTCATAAAGAATGCTGAGCACTGAAGAAGTGATAGTGAAGTGCTGAAGAAGACTCTTGAGAGTCCCTTGAACAGCAAAGAGATCAAACCAGTCAATCCTAAACAAAATTAACCCTAAATATTCATTAGAAGGACTGATGCTGAAGCTGAAACTCCACTCCTTGGGCCACTTGATGCAAAGAGCTGACACATTGGAAAAGACCCTGATCCTGGGAAAGATTGAAGGCAAAAGGAGAAGAGGGCAGCAGAGGATGAGATAGTTAGAGAGCATTACTGACTCAATGGAGATGAATTTGAACAAACTCCAGGAGACAGTGAAGGGCAGGGAAGCCTGGCGTGCTGTGGTCCATGGGGTCGCAAACAGCCAGACATGATTTAGTGACTGAAGAACAAGTTGCTTAGAGGACAAGGTGGGGAAACCAATTTCCAACCAGAGTAGGTGTTCAAGAAAGGGTTTTTTTTAATCTGTAGAATGTTCAAGACCACCTTGGTCCTACTGGAATGAGCCTCCTTGCTTTTTGATTGTCTATAAGTCAGACACGACTGAAGTGACTTAGCAGTAGCAGCAGCAAGAATCAAAACATGGTCAGATCTGCATTCTCCAAGGAACAAAACAGCTCACTTCCTCTTGGAGCATGGCCCTTTAATTTGTTAATCTTTGTAAATCACGGTTTCCAAGCTTTGCAAAGATGCGGAACCATCCAAGCGCTCTACAGAAACAATCAATTCCTTGATTAAAATCTGACAGCTTAATTAATTAGTGCTTAATAGCCCAACCTTAATTATACTCGACACCATTATTTGATAATATTCATAGATTTCCTGCGTGGCTGTGCACACATGCCTTTTACCAACTGATTACAAACGCCTGAAATTGACCTCCATCCTCCAGAAAGCGACTGAACTTTGGAAACACCAACGCTGACTTCCCCAAGGCCAGCTCCCCGACCAGAATTCTCTGATAAGAAAATTCTTGGAGAATCCAATGCTGGGAAAGACTGAGGGCAGGAGGAGAAGGGGGAAACAGAGGATAAGGTGAATGGACAGCATCACTGATTCAATGGACATGAGTTTGAGCAAACTCCAGGAGATGGTGAAGGACAAGGAAACCTGGTGTGCTGCAGTCCATGGGGCCGCAAAGAGCCAGACACGACTTAGCAACTGAACAACAAAAACATATTTTTAATCAAGAGAATGAGTTGGTTTCTAAATGAGCTGAGTGAGAATTGCTGAAATTCTTCAGACATGATGGGAGAGTTGTGAGTGATGCCATAGAAGCAAAGGAAAGAATATAAGCCTCGAAGATGTGATGACCTGGACTTGAACCTTAGGGGTTTTTTGTTTTTGCTTGTTTCTTTTCCTGTTTTGGATGCACCACACGCCTTGTAGGACCTCAGTTTTTAGACCAGGGATTGAATCCTGGCCACAGCAATGAAAGCCCAGAATCCTAACCAGCAGGCCAGCAGGGAGCTCCCTAAATCTTCGGTGCTTTTGAGCTGCGTGACCTTGGTTGAGTTTCTTCACCTCTTTGAGCCTCCACTTTGTAAAACTTTTATGAAATGAGCCTCTTCGTTTATCAAATGGGAATACCACCGCCTAATCCTTAGGATGTTGATATGAAGTCTAAGGGGATGGGAAAGTGCTTGCCACATAGTAGGTGCTCAATAAAAGGCACACGGGAAGTTAGCAGCTGCTACAGAGCTCTGTTTGTCCAGTTGCCCATGGAGGCCACTCACTGGGAGGAGGGGGTCGTATTTCTGTATTGGGAGGCTTCTGAGAAGTGAACAAACAGAAGGGCTTGTCAGAGATTCTCCCAAATAACCCAGCCCTTCTATGGACATGTCTTTGTGAGGGGTGACACAAAACCTTCCCAGAAGTTTCCAGAACTACTGCAAGAGCTGTGGCCTGGCCCAGAAGGGGAAGCCTACCCCTTGTGTTAAGACGCTAAGCCTCCAGGCATGAATTTGTGTCCAGTGGCATTAAGCAAGTCCCTCATCACCCAGTGACTCAGTTTTCTTATTTGTGAAAGACACCAGCTCCATTTTTCCAAACATCTGCTCCTACTATAGAACCACTTGGAATGCAAATTTAAAGTGAAATATAACATACAGGATATATGATAAACACACACATATATATACACACACCAGGTAATGAATATTTTGACACAGGAACTTTTATACACAGTAAGTTCTCTACTGCATATTTAAAAATGCATATATTCCAATGCCAAAGAATGTTCAAACAATGTACCACACAATTGCACTCATCTCACATGTTAGCAAAGTAATGCTCAAAATTCTCTAAGCCAGGCTTCAACAGTATGTGAACCATGAACTTCCAGATGTTCAAGTTGGATTTAGAAAAGGCAGAGGAATCAGAGATCAAATTGCCAACATCTTTGGATCATAGAAAAAGCAAGATAATTCCAGAAAAACATCTACTTCTGCTTTATTGACTATCCAAGAGCCTTTGACTGTGTGGATCACAACAAACTGTGGAAAATTCTTAAAAGAGATGGGAATACCAGACCACCTGACCTGCATCCTGAGAAATCTATATCCAGGACAAGAAGCAACAGTTAGAACCAGACATGGAACAACAGGCTGGTTCCAAATTGGGAAAGGAATACACCAAGGTTGTATATGGTTACCCTGCTTATTTAACTTATATACAGAGTACATCATGAGAAATGCTGGGCTGGAGGAAGCATAAGCCAGAATCAAGATTGCCAGGAGAAATATCAATAACCTCAGATACGCAGATGATTCCACCGTTATGGCAGAAAGCAAAGAGGAACTAAAGAGCCTCAATGAAAGTGAAAGAGGAGAGTGAAAAAGTTGGCTTAAAAGTCAACATACAGAAAACTAAGATCATGGCATCTGGTCTCGTCACTTCATGGGGAACAGACAGGGAAACAATAGAAACAGTGAGAGACTTCATTTGGTGGGGAAGCTCCAAAATCACTGCAGATTGTGACTGCAGCCATGAAATTAAGACTCTTGCTCTTTGGAAGAAAATCAATGACCAACCTAGACAGCATATTAAAAAGCAGAGACATTACCTTGCCAAAAAAGGTCCATCTAGTCAAAACTATGGTTTTTCCAGTAATCATGTATAGATGGGAGAATTGAACCATAAAAAAAGCTGAGCGCCTAGTATACTGTATTGGTGTTTTTCTTTCTGGCTTACTTCACTCTGTATAATCGGCTCCAGTTTCATCCACTTCATTAGAACTGATTCAAATGCATTCTTTTTAATGGCTGAGTAATACTCCATTGTGGTTTGACACAGGATACAGGATGCTTGGGGCTGGTGCACTGGGATGACCCAGAGGGATGGTAAGGGGAGGGAGGTGGGAAGGGGGTTCAAGATTGGGAACACGGGTACACCCATGGTGGATTCATGTTGATGTATGGCAAAACCAATACAATATTGTAAAGTAAAAAATAAAAAAATTTTAAAAAGCTGAATGCCGAAGAATTGATGCTTTTGAACTGTGGTGTTGGAGAAGACTTTTGAGAGTCCCTTGGACTGCACGGAGATCCAACCAATCAATCCTCAAGGAAGTCAGTCCTGAATATTCATTGGAAGGACTGATGCTGAAGTTGAAGCTCCAATACTTTAGCCATCTGATGAGAAGAACAGACTCTGGAAAAGACCTTGATGCTGGGAAATATTGAGGGCAGGAGGAGAAGGGGACAACAGAGGATAAGATGGTTGGATGGCATCACCAGCTCTGTTGACATGAGTTGAGCAAACTCCAGGAGTTGGTGATAGACAAGGAAGACTGGTGTGCTGCAGTCCATGGGGCTGCAAAGGGTCAGACACAACTGAGCGATTGAACTGAAGTCTTCTACATATGAATGAGTTCCGTTCCCAGAGTGTGTTCGTAAGTCCAATTTGTTCGTAGGCCCAACAAAGTTAGCCGAGGCCCCCAGCTAACACAATCAGCTATATAATACTGTACTGAATAGGTTTCTAATACTTCTCACACAAATAATACATGAAAAAGCAAAAAAAAATTTTTTTAATTTTAATCTTACAGTGCAGTACTTTGAGAAGTACAACGGTAAAGTACAACAGCTGGCATACAGGGGCTGGCATCAAGTGAACAGATAAAAAGAATTACTGACTGGAGGAGAGAGAAGAGTTGGGAGATGGTAGAGCTGAAGGATGGTCAGCAATAGGAGACGGAGGGCAAGCTGCAATTTCACTCACACCTGATGCTGATGGAATGCACGTTCTCATCTTTGAGAGTTCACAACTTGAAGGTTCATGTGTAGGGGAATTACTATACTGATTTCTGGACCTCAGCCCCAAAGACATCAATTCCATGTGTCTGAAGGTATTTCCCTTAGTCTATTCTTTTAATTTTCCAAGGAATTCTGATGGACAGCCAGATTGGGGAGCAAACAGTGTTGTCAACCTCGTTTCCCATCCAAATGGAAATCTTGGCTGATTCTTTGCCTGAATCAGGAGACCTGTGATAATCCTCATCTCTCCTTCAACTCGCAGAATCTGCCAAGTGAATGAGATACGGAGATAAGCTAAGATGCTGAAAAAGACAGGAAAGGATTTAACCACAATCCCCCACTCTCTGGGCTCTGTGATGGCAACTCTTCAGATTCCTGTTGCTGTTTCTAATTAGCCTCAATATTAACCATACTAATCACTAGCATGATGGAAAGTCTACCCCCACACACTGGCCATTTGCAGCCATTCAACTGCCCTCATCAGTAGGGGATTTTGTTTCTCCCCAATATTATTTCCCATTAATCTTGAAAAGCATTTTTGCTAGATTTTTTTTCCCATTATTTTCCCAGCATGGACCTAAAAGCGACCAAGAAGCACTTTCAAAATCCCATTAACTTTATCTAATGTAAATTCTCACAACATCACAATTACCCAAGGTCTCTTTTCTTCTGGAGTTAACCTTGGGGAGCTTTTACATGTTCTTTGGGGCATGCACAGAGGGCCAGGGAAATCTTTCATTTCTACATCGTTGGAGAGCTGGGCACGCTTGGCTAAGTATGGAGCTGCTTGTTCCTAATTTGTTTCTCCGGGTACATACTGATTTGACTGTTGTATCTCACAAGTGCACACCAACCTCTAGCAACATGGGGTGCTGAGGGTTTTTGTTTAAGATTCAACTGTGAGCAACTCTAGTGCTTACACAATTTTTTTTTTTTTTTGATCGCTTACCTGTGGTTCCTCCAGACATCTGAGTTAAAGCCACCATATACGGAAAAGTCACTGCCTTGGCTGTTAAACAATATGGACTGGGGGCTCCCCTAGCAGTCCAGTGGCTGGGACTCCATGCTTCCAATGCAGGGGCAGGCAGGGCAAGCCCTGGTCAGAAAGCTAAGGTCCCACATGCTCTGCAGTGCAGCCAAAGCCAAAAATAAAATCGAACTAAATTAAAGAAAAATACAGGATCAATTTTTCTTGCTCTGCTGGGTGTCTTCAAGATTCCCGAGAGGTCAAGCTTGGAGAAGCTTCCAAGGCGAGATGCTCATTTTAAATTGGGCAGATTCAGTGGCCACTCTGGTTATGTATTAATAGCAAACCTGTCTAAGTCCACATTTCCAATATATTTTTGTGCTGGTTAAATCGGCACTCAGGGGCATCTAATATTACTTTCCCTCCCTCCTTTCAGCATTCTCTGTATTTACGGGAAAGTCTTCTATGCTGCATGTTGGAGAGTACCATTGTTCAGAGTACCATCTCTAATGCCTAGATGTTTGTGTGTGTGCTTAGTCGCTCAGTCATGTCCAACCCTTTGCGACCCCATGGACTGCAGCCTGCCAGGCTCCTCTGTCCATGGGGATTCTCCCATGGTGTTGCCACACCCTCCTCCAGGGGATCTTCCCAACCCAGGGATCGAGCCCAGGTCTCCCACGTTGCAGGCAGATTCTTTACCATCTGAGCCACCAGGGAAGCCCCTAGATGTTTGTAGTTCTTTGATTTGAATGAAGGTTTTTAAGTGACAATTATCCGGAGCAATGTTCTATTTTAAGAACATAAAACGAACATAAAGATTCTAAGGGCACTAGAGGAAAGCTGCTGTATAACACAGGGAGCTCAGTTCGGTGCTCTGTGATGACCCAGAGGGGTGGAGTGGGCTTCCCAGGTATGCGCAGTGGCAAAGAATCTGCCTGCCAATGCAGGAGACCCAAAAGATGTGGGTTTGACCCCTGGGTCAGGAAGATCCCCGGGTCAGGAAGATCCCCTGCAGGAGGAAATGGCAACCTGCTCCCATTATTCTTGCCTGGAAAATTCCATGGACAGAGGAGCCTGGCAGGCTATAGTCCACGGGGTCCCAAAGAATCCGAAGCCACTGAGCACACGGAGAGGAGGGAAGTCTCAAGAGGGAGGAGATATACATATATTTATAGTTGATTCATGCTGTTGTACAGCAGAAACTAACACAACATTGTAAAGCAATTATCCTCCAATTTTTAAAAAATGGTTAAGATGGTAACATATTATGTAGACTTTCCCACAATAAAAAATGCTTTAAAAAATAAAAATAAAGAAGCTGCTCAGAAGAAAAAAAATGATTCTAAGGGCAAGCATATTTGATTGGGGAGGAATCCCTTAGATGCTATTAATAGTTTCTCCCTCTTTCCTGTGAATACCCCATGGCTAACTGTGATGGCTGGGTTGTCAAGGTGATGAGAGGAATTTAGCAAAGATGTCACAGTGAGAAGGCATTGCCTATCCCCTTGGGGCAACAGGGAGGCATTAAGAGGACAGTAAGTTTCCTAAGATTTTGCCAAACAGATGGGATTGCTATTTTGTTTCATCACCTAGGGACCCCAGGGAGGCCTCGGCTATGGGTACAAGGGCAGGAATCAGGGCCAGGAGCAACTTGCAGTGATGTGTGCACTTTCAAAGTGGAACAAAGCAGATACTGATGGCACACCAGGCTGCACCAGCAGGAATCAAGCAACGGGACAGGTGTCAGGAATCAGAGAGGACATAAGAGATGCTACGGGGCCTGGGAATCCTCCTTTTCCAATCAGGACTAGGGAAGCCAGGGGATGCTTGGATCTTGAGCCAGGCCTGCCTTGTGCAAGATGGCTCAGGTCAGGGCAAAATGACAAACCACCCCACTTTGCCAGGACAGAGTGATTTCCAAGGACACAGGGGTTTCCATTTTATCTTTTAATTAATTTATGTATTTTAATTGGAAGATAATTACTTTACAATATTGTGATGGTTTTTGCCATATTTCAACGTGAATCGGTCACAGGTATACATCTGTTCCCCCCATTCTAAACCCCCCTACAGGGGTTTCCATTTTAAAACCACAAAACCAAGACAAGTGGGTCATCCTAGGTATACCTAAGAGACAGTATGACATTACTTATACAGCCTTGACTTTATTTTTTAATTTCTAAAATGTTATTATTTTTGGCTGCACTGGATCTTTGTGGCTGTGCCTGGGCTTTCTCTGGTTGCAGCGACTGGGGGTTGTGGTGTTCAGGCTTCTCACTGAAGGGGCTTCTCTTGCTGCACAGGAGGAGTTCCAGGGCACAGGGCTCAGTAGTTTCAGCTCCAGGCTCAACAGTTGTGGCGCACAGGTTCAGTCATCTCACAGTATGTGGGGTCTTAGTTCTCAGATCAAGGATCAAATCCATGTCCTCCGCACTGGCCGGCACATTCTTAAGCACCAGACATAACGGAAAATCCCAAGCACTGACTTTAAAATCAGACAGACCTGGGTTTGAACCCCACCCGTGCTAGCTCAGTGACCTTGGGTAGGCTACTGCCCTCCCCTTGTCTGTAACGTGGGAATGATCGAGGTACTCCCATCACAGGAAAGTAGTAAGATAAAGCAGTATCAGTTCAGTTGCTCAGTTGTGTCCGACTCTTTGGGACTCTGTGGACTGCAGTACGCCAGGCTTCCCGGTCCATCACCAACTCCTGAAGCTTGCTCAAACTCTGTCCATCGACTTAGTCATGCCATCCAACCGTCTCATCTTCTGTTGTCCCCTTCCCCTCCCACCTTCAATCTTTCCCCGCATCAGGGTCTTTTCCAAGGAGTCAGTTCTTCGCATCAGGTGGCCAAAGGACTGCAGTTTCAGCTTCAGCATCAGTCCTTCCAATGAATATTCAGGACTGATCTCCTTTAGAATGGACTGGTTGGATGTCCCTGCAGTCCCAGGGACTCTCAAGAGCCTTCTCCAACACCACAGTTCAAAAGCATCAGTTCTTCGGTGCTCAATAAAAGATTAAAAATGAATGTAAATGAAATGCATAGATTCAGGAACAAAGAAAGTTTTCTCTACTCTCCTAGATTCTCCTGGCTGATTCTGAATTAATTCTTAGGAATTAAATTGACACAGAATATGAAACAAAAGTTTAATAACATGTATTGACTATGCCAAAGCCTCTGACTGTGTGGATCACAATTAACTGTGGAAAGTTCTGAAAGAGATGGGAATACCAGACCACTGACCTGCCTCTTGAGAAACCTATATGCAGGTCAGGAAGCAGCAGTTAGAACTGGACATGGAACAACAGACTGGTTCGAAATAGGTNCACATACAAAAAGCCTCAGCCATTCCAAAGAGAAAACAAGAAAATGGAAATGATGATTATTTTGATATAAAATATTACTTCAATCTAGATTAAAATTTAAAAAAATACTTTCCTAAGAATGAATTAAGACAGATTTTTTATGATAGTATCAAGAACATGGCTGCTCATTTCATGCACTAGAAGCAAGGAAAATCATAGGAAAGAAAGAAATTATGAACTTGAATACATTTTTAAGAATCATTACTATATAGTGACAGTAATGATATTTATAAGTAACATAAAATCACAATATGCTTTTAAACAAATACTGATGATAATCAGATTATCATATATCATATTAACTTTGTTAAAATTAATTATAGTTCTGTGATTATTATGCTTTATATACATCTCCCTTCCTAGGAGAGACAGTTGCTATTTAGTTGCTAAGTAATGTCCAACTCTTTTTGTGACCCCATAGACTATAGCCTGCCAGGCTCCTCTCTCCATGGGACTTCCCAGGCAAAAATATTAGAGTGGGTTGCCTTTTCCTTCTCCAGGGGATCTTCCTGATTCAGGAATTAAGCCTCCATCTCCTGCATTGACAGGCAGATTCTTTACCATTGAGCCACCAGGGAAACCTGGGAGAGTACAGAGCATATTAATTTTTTATTATTTAATTTTTATGCAGTGAAGGGTTATGAAAATAAAGTCAATACACTCATTAATTTGGGAGTTTTTTAATTTAATATAATCTTTTGGATATTCAAATATATCACCAGAGCATTGGTGAGATTTGTCTCTCTATCCTTAATGTTTAGAAGAATTATTTTGATTTTTTTTTCTTAGAAAATTCATAGGAACTTCTGAAACATTCTTAACAATTTTTTTAATGGTCATTTTTGTGCTTATTGTCATATTCTTGCCTTTTCAAATGATCTTAGGTTTTATTGTTTACAATGATTTTTACTATTGGTTTTCACAGATAACTCTTAATAATATTTAAATTGTTACTTTACTTATGAGCATTCTTTCTACCTAAATGTTGACTGCTAATTTAGTCTTAAGCTTTTAGGGACAAAACAGCTACGAAATATTTCTGAACAATTTAGAAAAATCTAACTTTATAAGGGAATGTAGATCACTATATGTAGATTGTAAAATCTATGAGTTCTTACTTATATTGGGATAACCATTAGCTATCACAAAGGTAGAGAGATTTTTAATTACACAACATTTTAAGTACCTGAATAAAAAGTATATCATTAATACAATCAGTGAATAATTTATAGATCATGGAACTATGTTGCCACCTATCAAAATAAAATCTAATAACATAAAATAATACNGAAATATTTCTGAACAATTTAGAAAAATCTAACTTTATAAGGGAATGTAGATCACTATATGTAGATTGTAAAATCTATGAGTTCTTACTTATATTGGGATAACCATTAGCTATCACAAAGGTAGAGAGATTTTTAATTACACAACATTTTAAGTACCTGAATAAAAAGTATATCATTAATACAATCAGTGAATAATTTATAGATCATGGAACTATGTTGCCACCTATCAAAATAAAATCTAATAACATAAAATAATACTAATATAATCTGAATAATAATAATATTTCTTCAAAAATATAAGAAAAATAAAAGATTCAAATGGAAAAATTATCAAAATTAGGAATAGACAAATCACAGGTTAGTTAATCATATGATCTAAAACATTTGAAATTTTTTTCAGATTCATTAGATTTTGGGATATAATGAATGAAAATATTTTTTAAATTGCTTTAGACCTACACCTGAGAATCTTTAAATATTTCCATCAAGTATTTTTTAAAATGAAAAAGCAAAGTACCTAAAAATGTGTATATAGTATTTCTATTCTGAAGAAACACATACATACACATAATAAACTTTCTATTATATGAAAGAAAGTGAATTATATGAAGGTATTGAGAACTGACTGTTAGAGTACATATCAGTCAATGTTGGATGAAGACAAGAAAGAAGGAGGAAAGAAAGCAAAGAGTGAAAATAAGCTCAATGAAAGATTTCCACAGATTAAACAGCAGGTGTGAGTATGTGAGAAATCATCTAACTTTATATGCATAAATAAATTTAAAAATAGCTATCACTGTGTGGTATGATATGGAGAAATTTTCATTTCCTTCCTTATAACTGAATAAGTTACATTACAGTAAGTATAATTAATAATAACAAATAATACAATATTGAAATAGTTTCCAACCAGAAGAAGGATAAATTACTTCATGGTTCTTCTAATTTAAGCTAATTTCTCAAATAAATCAAAGTTATTTGAGAAGACAAATAACTTCTTCTTCATGGATCTTAAGAACCCATATGCCAATGATGGTAAATCATGTCACTCCCTTCTCATTACCCTGTCATTTATCTAGCATCGTTAGGTTGTGGGGCGGGGGAGTTAAAAAGGTGATTCTTCTCTTATGGACAAGATAGGGCGATAAGTACTTTGCATAGTCTGGGTCTTAGAAACAGACTGAGACCTTTCACATTGTTTATTGTTGTATTTAGCATGGTATTCAACTGATCAGAATGGTAATACTGACTAGAGAACAGTTCCTCCGTTTATCCTGTCAGGATGTTAGGTGTTGAGAATAAACCCCACTCAACTGAAGCATAAGTCAGGGAGTCCAGTAACTTACATTTTTCAATGCTGTCAAGCTAGTGAAAATCAAAGAAGGTGGATGTGACATGGGAAAGTAGTGTCACTGATATATTTTTTTTCTTTTCTATCNTAGGTGTTGAGAATAAACCCCACTCAACTGAAGCATAAGTCAGGGAGTCCAGTAACTTACATTTTTCAATGCTGTCAAGCTAGTGAAAATCAAAGAAGGTGGATGTGACATGGGAAAGTAGTGTCATTGATATATTTTTTTTCTTTTATATCAATCTAATGAATGTCCCTTATTGATTAAGTTTATGTTCACTGCTATAAAAGATTAATATCCAAATTCCTATGGTCCAGAAAAGCTAATTTCTTACTCAGAGAAAGTGTAAGTTCCCATTCACTGGCTCAGGCAGATGGAGGCTCTCTCATTTTCTATTCGTGGTTTCCCAGATTATGCTAGGGAGAGAGTGGGATATTTTATAGGAGATTGTACAAAAGAGAGAGAATTTAGTTCCTAACACTGAGTTTCTGATTCACTCACTGAATAAACATTCTGTTGGAATCCAGCATACTAATTACTGACCTGGATGTTAGGCTACAAGAAAAATCTTTAACATATGTCCCAGCTGCTCATCACTCAGTTTTATTGATGAAAGAGTTAGGAACACACTGATTTTGTCTTGTGGTCAAGGAACTCTTAACTGATTAAGCTACTCTTTGATCAATAGGATTTTCCAAAAACTAGCAGGGGTTTCTGTGGTGGCGCAGACAGTAAAGAGTCTTCCTTCAATGAAGCAGATCTGTGTTCAATCCCTGGGTTGGGAAGATCCCCTGGAGAAGGAAAAGGCTACCCACTCCAGTATTTTTGCCTGGAGACTTCCCTGGACAGAGGAGTCTGGCAGGCATGGGGTCCCAAAGAGTTGGACACAAATGAGAAACTTTCGCTTTCACTTTCATAAGGGGAAGAACATTTATACTTATTTTTTTTAAGAGTATTTCCCTACTTGTTTTGGATGCAATACTTAACACCTTTTCTATTCTCAAGATCCTTAGAACATAGCCTGCACTAAATTTGAGTACCTTTCGTAATTTTTCTTGTTCTAGCAAGTGTAGCTGCATTCCCTCAATATCATAATGATGAAAAGGTGAGCCACTTTTGGAGTATATGTAAGAAGCATTCAATTAGTTCAAGTTATTGTTACACAGCATATGTTAAGTGTTGAGTGAAGGTGAACAAATGAAGATAAATGAGAAACTTAAAGAAAAAAATTCAATATGTGTTTATTCCATCCACACACACACACAAAAAAGAAACCGTATTATTAAAAAGCATGTGTTTTCTTATGAACAAAAGAAACCAATCTTTTTCTCAAATTGATAGTTAGTGAAGTGTACCAAAACAACTTTGTAAAGAACAATGAATACAGTTTAATGATTCCAAGTGAAGAGGGAATAACATACTTTATTATGGCAATGACATTCTAAACACTGAAAGTTGTTTAAAAACAATGAAAAGAATTGCATATGTACCTGATCATAGTGGTTGCTAAACTGCTTTCTCTATATATGTCAAGCTTTACAGAATTGTCTCCAACAGAATAACTTTGGTGAAAGCCATATGAGATGCATTATGAAATATTATTCTTCACTTGGTATTCAAGTATAATCTCATGTGCAATTCCAGCAAAAGTGAGGAATTCAATTGAAAGTTCCATTTGTTACAATTTGATGATTGTGATTAAAGAATCATAAAAATTTTCTCTTTGACATTCCATGTTTCCTTCACAAAAGCAGACAACTGCAATATATATAATTTTCTTTCCTCTTAACTATGGGGTTACCTATCAATTATATTTTCCTTAGGAATAAGAAATCTGTCATCAGCTATTTCAATTAAATTTATCAGAAGATCCAGCAATATATTAAAAATTCAATATGTTTTATAGAGATTTTTAAATTACATATATATATATATATACACACACACACAAAATTNTCATCAGCTATTTCAATTAAATTTATCAGAAGATCCAGCAATATATTAAAAATTCAATATGTTTTATAGAGATTTTTAAATTACATATATATATATATATATACACACACACAAAATTTGGGAATGATCATTATTATGATTATGAATGTAATTCTAAAATACTTACCTAAATTGAATTATTGTACATTTTGTATTAGAAGTATTCATTCTACATTTGAATTCTTTTAACACATTGTATTGTAAGATTATAAAATTACCTGGCCTATTGGATAGTTGTTTACTTTTGGTATTTTATTTACTTACAAGATTATTATTCTATATAGAGAGGGAGGGCTTTATCTCTATTACTGTGTCCACCCAATCAGCACATTGCCCAGAGGTGTTTAGTTATTGTGTACTGAATAAATGAACAGCTTCAAAATTTTGACAGTCATCATTCTTGGTATCCTTTTTCAAAAAGCAATTCTTGAGCATGCCAGTTATTTTCAGAGTAGCCCCAGGAATTCATTGGAAGAAGGTGAGGATTAATGACAGGCTTGAGATAGTATATTCAAAAGCAGAGATATTACTTTGTGGACTAAAGTCCGTCTAGTCAAGGCTATGGTTTTTCCTGTGGTCAAGTATGGATGTGAGAGTTGGACTGTGAAGAAGGCTGAGCGCCAAAGCATTGATGCCTTTGAACTGTGGTGTTGGAGAAGACTCTTGAGAGTCCCTTGGACTACAAGGAGATGCAACCAGTCCATTCTGAAGGA
>SJYV01009319.1:318048-343843 GCA_006410875.1 Neotragus pygmaeus | reverse complement strand
TATATATATATATATATATGTATGTATGTATCAGGATCCTAAAACTTCTTGAGATCTGTTGCACAGACTTCAGTTCAAGTTTTCCTCTTGAAAGCCAAGAATAGCTGGAGAAGACTGAGGAAGGTCAAGATTAGTCAAGAGCATAGATAATTCACCACGCCCATCTTTTCTGAAGAGTATAGGGTTCTGGCTGCTGGTTCAAACAGGCATAGAGTTCGCAGAAGATGCTGATACAAGGATACCCCGGAGGAACTGTCAGTCCAATGAGGTTGCAGATCTGCCACTCTTCAAGGCACATTGGGACTCTGTCCATAAAAATGGAATCATCTTTCTCTAATTACTCTTTTACACCATGAACTTGGTTGACTTGTCCCCAAATCCAATGTCTCCTAGGAAGGGATTTAGTCCTTTCAAAACCAGTCTTAGACTGAATCAATTGTGTTGTAGGTTGTAGTACCAAAAACTTAAAAGATGTCCTTGAACTTGGTTAGCAATTGTTTCTAGAAATTTACCTTAAAGAAATAGTTTAAAATATGTGCAAAGATTTTACTACAATAATTGTCTTTGAAACTTCTCATTAGTTAAAAATGGGAATAAATGAAGTATTGGAAAAAAAAACAGTCCTAGTATTCTATCAACTTATTCTTCCTTATATTGAGACATGGAGTCATAGTCAACTGAAAATACACACTCTAAAGGTAAAAATTCACAAATGATATGTAAAATATTCAACTCAGTGTTATTTTCCATTGAAATGAATCCCTTAGAAATCAAGACTGAAATACATATCATAATAGCACTTTCTTCTCTTAACAGCTCTGCTCTGTGAGTTTTTGTTTCACGCCAATGAGGCAGTCTTTGCAAATGCAATGTGATGTCATTTGTCCGCTAGGGGGAGACTTGCCCACACTTATAACCTATTCTTCCTCCAGCTCCGTTTCTCTTGCTTTAGATAAAGAGTTGGAACTTGATTTTAGCAGCAGCTCTCATTTACCAGGTTTCCTTTGCTAAGCAAGGCCTTTTAGTTTGATTAATAAAATGTACTAGTTAATGTTCAACTCTCAGGTCAGGAAGTGAAGAGGAAGGTGAGAAATGACTCTTAGGCAAATAAGGTAGTGACTTCCCTCCTTTTCCCTGTCCTTTGAGATGAATGACTCTAACTGGACCCTGGAAGGCCCCGGCAGTTCGCGCTTCAGGAGAGAAGGCGCAGCTGCAGCGTCGCCAGCTCCAGTGTGGGCAGGACAGCGGACCCAAAATACGCACTCTGCAGCCAGCCCTGTCCCTGCCTTTTTTAGACTGTTTCCGGCCAGGCTGACTCATAGCAGCTAAGACAGCAAAATGTACCTGAAGCATTTGCTGACGGTATTCAAACAGCCTTATTTTTCTTTCCTGTTTTTTTTTTCTGCTATACTCTGCCCTGCTTCTTTCCCTTTCCACCACCTCTGCCAACTTATTCCTCAGGCCTCTGAGCTGCCCTTGGTAATGGCCAGACCTTTGGATAGTTCTCAGCAGTAAAGGAGCAAGGGACCCGACCTTGTCTAAAGGTTATTCCCCAAGTTCATAAATTTTCTGGGCAACGTGTATCCACTTTATGTCTGGGATGTATCTGTTCTACTGAGGTTTGCAATACACACATATGCACACACATCATCTAGTTTTATTTTTCTGATTTCAGAAGTCATTTGAATTGCAAGGACTTCCCTGGTGGCTCAGACAGTAAAGTGTCTGTCTACAATGCGGGAGACCTGGGTTCAATCCCTGGTTTGGGAAGATCCCCTGGAGAAGGAAATGACAGTCCACTGCAGTACTATTGCCTGGAAAATCCCATGGACAGAGGAGCCTGGTAGGCTACAGTCCATGGGGTCGCAAAGAGTCGGACACGACTGAGTGGCTTCACTTTGAATTGCAAGAATTTTCTCTGTTATCTAGAAGATGAATGCATGAAAGTCACATCACATGCCCATTTTTATCCTTACTCCTCTTTTAATTTGAATTTGTAGTAGGCATAAACACAAGAGAATAGCCAGGGAGTTGAGCTTATATATATCTCCATTTTCTTTTATTTCCCTTACAAATGTGGCAATTGATTCCAAAGCAGGAAGCTTATCCTTACATGTCACTATCCTCCACATCTAAGAATACAGTCTTAATTTAATATCTACCTAATATCTACTTTTAAAAAGAGTTGTTTTAAATGGCACACTGCTGCAAATGGCATTATTTTGTTCTTTTTCATGATTAACATTTCATTGTATAAATGTATCACATCTTCTTTATCCATCCCTCTGTTGACGGACCTTTAGTTTGCTTCCATGTCCTGGCTACTGAAAATAGGGCTGCTATAAACATTAGGGTGCATGTATCTTTTCATATTTATGGACCTAGAGATTGTCATACTCAGTGAAATCAAACATAAAAAGACAAATATCATATGATATCACTCATACGTGGAATCTAAAAAAAAGGGTACAAATGAACTTATTTGCAAAACAGAAGTACAGTCACGGATATAGAAAACAAACATGGCTACCAGGTGATAGGAGGGGGAGGGATAAACTGGGAGACCAGAACTGACGGATACACACTATTAGGCTTCCTAGATGGCTCAGTGGTAAAGAATTTGTCTGCCAGTGCAGGAGGCACAGGTTTGATCTCTGAGTCAGGAAGATCCCCTGGAGAAGAAAATGGCAACCCATCCCAGTGTTCTTATCTGGAAAATTCCATGGACAGAAGAGTCTGGAAGGCTACAGTCCATAGGGTGGTAAAGAATCAGACACAACTGAGCACACACACACGTATATAAAATAGATAACTAATAAGAAGCCTCTGTATAGCACAAGGTATTCCACCTAATACTCTGTAGTGGCCTATGTGGGAAAAGAATCTAAAAAAAAAAGACTGAATATATGTATGTGTACAACTGATTCACTTTGCTGTTCCCCTGAAACTAATACAACACTGTAAAATGTCTATATCCCAATAAAAATTAAAAAGAAAAAATGAATTGTTTTAAACCAAAACAAATGGTAGGTATCTTGCCTTCTAAGGGGAGAATAAAGAGGATACCGGGGTCTCCTTTTTTAGCTGTGGAACAACATCATAATCAACCCAAACTGCAAGCAGATACACACATACCTGCTAAGGATTACATGGCATTTAGCCTGGCAGGATAGAGTCTGTGGAGTAGCAAAGAGTCAGACACAGCTGAACATGCATGCATGATGAAGCAATCTATCCCAAGACATTGGCTGATACAGCTGTAGGGGCTGACTGACAAGCCCAGATTCACATGGGAAGGCCAGCAGGCTGGAAATTTTGAGGCAGGAGTTAATGCTCCGGTCTTGAGGCTGAATTTTTTCTTCCTTAGGGGAAACTTCATTAAATCCTTTCCATTGATTGGATGAGGCCCACCCACATTATCAAGGATAATCTCTTTCACCTAAAGTCAATTGTTTGTAGGTGCTCAGTTCAGTTCAGTCGCTCAGTCGTGTCCAACTCTGCGATCCCAAGAATCGCAGCACGCCAGGCCTCTCTGTCTATCACCAACTCCCGCAGTTCACTCAGACTCGCATCCATCGAGTCAGTCATGCCATCCAGCCATCTCATCCTCTGTTGTCCCCTTCTTCTCCTGCCCCCAATTCCTCCCAACATCAGCATTTCCAATGAGTAAACTCTTCGCATGAGGTGGCCAAAGTACTGGAGTTTCAGCTTCAGCATCATTCCCTCCGAAGAAATCTCAGGGCTGATCTCCTTCAGAATGGACTGGTTGGATCTCCTTGCAGTCCAAAGGACTCTTCAAGAGTCTTCTCCAACACCACAGTTGAAAAGCATTAATTCTTGAGTGCTTAGCTTTCTTCACTGTCCAACTCTCACATCCATACATGACCACAGGAAAAACTATAGCCTTGACTAGATGGATCTTAGTCGGCAAAGTAATGTCTCTGCTTTTGAACATACTATCTAGGTTGGTCATAACTTTTCTTTGCAAGGAGTAAGCATCTTTTAATTTCATGGCTGCAATCACCATCTCCAGTGATTTTGGAGCCCAGAAAAATAAAGTCTGGCACTGTTTCCACTGTTTCCCCATCTATTTCTAATGAAGTGATGGGACTGGATGCCATGATCTTACTTTTCTGAAGTTTGAGCTTTGAGCCAAACTTTTCACTCTTCTCTTTCACTTTCATCAAGAGGTTTTTAGTTCTTTTTCACTTTCTGCCATAAGGGTGGTGTCATCTGCATATCTGAGATTATTGATATTTCTCCCGGCAATCTTGATTCCAGCTTGTATTTCTTCCAGTCCAGCATTTCTCATGATGTACTCTGCATATAAGTTAAATAAGCAGGGTGACAATATACAGCCTTGACGTACTCCTTTTCCTATTTGGAACCAGTCTGTTGTTCCATGTGCAGTTCTAACTGTTGCTTCCTGACCTGCATACAGATTTCTCAAGAGGCAGGTCAGGTGGTCTGGTATTCCCATCTCTTTCAGAATTTTTCACAGTTAATTGTGATCCACACAGTCAAAGGCTTTGGCATAGTCAATAAAGCAGAAATAGATGTTTTTCTGGAACTCTGTTGCTTTTTACCAGGGAAGTACCTGCATCCCAGCATCAGGGTCTTTTCAAATGAGTCAGTTCCCCACATCATGTGAACAAAGTATTGGGGTTTCAGCTTCAACATCAGTCCCTCCAGTGAACACCCAGGACTGATCTCCTTTAGGATGGACTGGCTGGANGGTCAGGTGGTCTGATATTCCCATCTCTTTCAGAATTTTCCACAGTTTATTGTGATCCACACAATCAAAGTCTTTGGCATAGTCGATAAAGCAGAAATAGATGTTTTTCTCAAGTGTAGTCCCAGTAATTGATTGGCTATAAACAGTGCTCTAATATTTAATCTGATGTTTGGGTGATGAGGAGGTTAAACTTTTAGCATTAAGATCCTTAAGAAAGATGAAGGATCTCTAATGCTGGAATGCCAATCACCAGAGTCAGAGCAAGGCAGAAATTTGGGGTCTTCTTGCTCTACCAAGTTAAGATATAAGTAGCCTCACGTTCCTCCTGCCAATAGTGTGATTCAACATGGCACCATTTGCTTTGCACTTTCCCCATGTTGCCTTCATATTTTCTACCAATTATCTTTTATCCACTTAATTTTCTGCCTTTTTTTCATCACTATCATCCACACTGTGTCATATTTACTTCTTATCTAAAAATTAACCCTTGGCAAAGCTTTGGAAGGAATGATGCTAAAGCTGAAACTCCAGTACTTTGGCCACCTCATGTGAAGAGTTGATTCATTGGAAAAGACTCTGATGCTGGGAGGGATTGGGGGCAGGAGGAGAAGGGAACGACAGAGGATGGGATGGCTGGATGGCATCACTGACTCGATGGACGTGAATTTGAGTGAACCCCAGGAGTTGGTGATGGACAGGGAGGCCTGGCATGCTGCGATTCATGGGGTCGCAAAGAGTTGGACATGACTGAGCAACTGAACTGAACTGAATACATGGGAGAGACTCAGAGAACTGAGTAACTCATAATCTCCAGCTAAAGACAAAACAGGATGTTGGGGGAATTCCCTGGCAGTCTAGTGGTTAAGACTCGGTGCTTCCATGCTTTCACTGCCAAGGGCCTGAGTTCAGTTCCTAGTCAAGGAACTAAGATCCCACAAACCACACAGTATGACCAAAAATAATTAAAAAAAAAAAAAAAAGAGGATGCTGGGGGGTAGTGGTTTAGGATTTCAAAACAGAGGAAGGCAATCAACAAGGAGCTGAAACAGCAAATGAAGCAAATGTTTAACAAACACAGGGGACACAGAGAAGTTTTGTGTTTTTTTTTTTTTGGCTGAACTAGGTGTTCTTCCTGCTCAGGCTTTTCTCTAGTTGCAGTGAGCGGGAGCTACTCTCTAATTGCAGTGCAGGGACTTGCTGTGGCGGCTTCTCATCATGGAGCACAGTCTCTAGAGCACACAGGCTTCAGCAGCTGCATCACATGGGCTCAGTCGTTGCGGCTCCCAGGCTCTAGAGCACAAGCCCAACAAGTGATGCCTAGCTGCTCTGCAGCAAGTGGGATCCTCCTGGATCAGGGATCGAACTTAGGTCTCTTGCATTGGCAGGTGGATTCTTTACCACTGAGCCACCAGGGAAGCCCACACAGAGAGGAGTTTGAACAGACTTTGCTGGTTTCCTCCCTGTCTACACAGCTAGTCCACACCCTGGTGATCTCCCGTGATGCTCCCTTCCTGGAACAGATCATTCTTTTAAGCAGTTAGAGGAAGGTCAAAGGTTCTTCCTGAGTCTTTTGGAACACTGATTGTTTTCAGCACAAAATAATACTCAAAGAGACATTTGGGGAAGGCAAATTGTACTCCCTTATGTTATTAATAGCGTAAGACCTAGACAGACTTTATTTTCTCAGGCTCCAAAATCACTGCGAATAGTAACTGCAGCCATGAAATTAAAAGACGCTTGCTCCCTGGAAGGAAAGCCATGACAAACCTAGACAGCATATCAAAAAGCAGAGACATCCCTTTGCTGACAAAGGTCTGCATAGTCACAGCTATGGTTTTTCCAGTAGTCACGTACAGATGTAAGAGTTGGACCATAAAAATGGCTGAGCACCAAAGAATTAATGCTTTCAAACTGCGGTGCTGGAAAAGACTCTTGAGAGTCCCCTGAAGAAGATCAAACCAGCCAATCCTAAAGAAAATCAACCTTAAATATTCAATGGAAAGACTGATACTGAAGGTGAAGCTCCAATCCTTTGGCCACCTGATATGAAGAACTGACTCATTGGAAAAGACCCTGATGCTGGGAAACATTGAGGGCAGGAGGAGAAGGGGACAACAGAAGATGGTTGGATGGCATCATCGACTCAATAGACGGGAATTTGAGCAAACTTCGGGTGATAGTGAAGGACAAAGGAGACTGGTGTACTGCAGTTCATGGGGTCTCCAAGAGTTGGACATGACTTAGCTGCTGAGCAACAAAAACAAAGCCTAGAGCTGAGTAAGCATCCAGTACGTGTTTATTCTCATCATTTGAAAAAATGAGCTACAAGTGTGCATTCTGAAGGCCTACCAAGCTCGAATCCAGCCCAGATGTGGTATGCAGCCAGAGACAGACGAGGAAATCAAAGAGCCCTGAATGAATGCAAATCTGTGCTGAGAATGGTCCACCTGGAGATCCAAGTTTATACAGGGAAGGGGAGAAGAATTTGTCACCCTAAAACATGCCTCTCCAGCATCAGGATAACTTTAGGTTAATTATTTTTGAGCAGCAGCTACCCGAGGAGCTCTCAGAACCCCAGTAGTAGAAGTGACCTTTTGTAACCGAAATTTACATTGATAAGGGAAATCTCCACTTGGAAGGGTGTCTCCCTCTCTGGACCACAGGAAGCATGACTAAATCTCCAGAAAAATCTTATCAGTGGAGAAAGCAACTGACTTAAATCTGCATTACGTGTATACCCTTGCTTACTGTGCTTTTTCTGGCCACCTCCCAGACCTGGTGTCCTCAACATATTCGTTTGACTTTAGCTGGAGACGGTATTTAAGATGATGACTTGGACCCTTTCAAGGAGTCACTCAGTTCTCCTGGGTCTCTCTCATGTACCTGTGCTGTGCTGTGCTCTTTGCAACGCCATGGTCCACAGCCCACCAGTTCCTCTGTCCACGGGATTTTCCAGGTAAGAATACATGCTCTCTCATGTATACGTGTTATTAAACTTTTGTTTCTTTCTCTCCTGTTAATATCTGTTATTACAGGGGGATCTCAGGGCTTCCCAGGTGATACAGTGGTAAAGAATGTGCCTGACAAGGCAGAAGCTGAAGGAGATGCAGATTTGATCCCTGGATTGGGAAGATCCCTTGGAGAAGGAAATGGTTACCCACTCCAGTTTTCTTGCCTGGAGAATCCTATAGACCGAAGAGCCTGCTGGGCTACAGTTCACGAGGTCACAGAGAAATCAGATACGACTGAGCAACTGAGACTACACTCACAACAGAATCTCAGCCAAGAATTTTGAAGAGTAAGGGGAACCTGTTTTTTCTTTCCCTCAAAACAGATTACACTAAGTGCCGTTAATTAATGTTCACGAAATTCCTCCTAAGTTCCAGGATTAAGTGCCTATTGCAACAGGCTGATTGCATTGATTGCCCCAGTTAATGGTCTCCCTGTTTGCACATCTTTCCAATGTGACTTCGCAGCTTCTCCTAACAAGAGGTAGAGAGTCTTTTCCCTGGTGGTCCCATGGTTGAGAATTTGCCTGCTAGTGCAGAGCACAGGGTTTGATGTCTGGTTCGGGAAGATTCCACAAGCCTCAGAGCAACTAAACCCATAGCCCACAACTACAGAAACTGTGCCCTAGAGTCCAGGAGCCCCAACCTCTGAGCTTATGCTCTGCAACAAGAGAGACCACCACTGAGAAGCCTGTGCACAGCACTTAGTAGACCCCACTTGTTGCAACTAGAGAAAGTCTGTGCACAGCAGCAAGGACCCAGCGCAACCAAAAAAAAAGAGAGAGAGAGAGGTAGAGTCTTATTTCCCCACCAGTTTATCCAGGCTGGTCCTATCACCTGATCTGGCCAATAGAATGCAGTGGACCAGAATTCTAGTTCCAAGTGGAAGCATTAGGAAACTTTGTAGTTTCAAATGTCTTGCTTCCACTGTGAGAACAAGCCCCTGCTAGTCTTCTGGAGGCTGGGAAATCACATGACAAGAACCAAGAGGCATCAGCCAATAGTCAGGCGGCTGCTGCTGCTGCTGCTGCTAAGTCGCTTCAGTCATGTCCGACTCTGTGCGACCCCATAGACGGCAGCCCACCAGGCACGCCGTCCCTGGAATTCTCCAGGCAAGAACACTGGAGTGGGTTGCCATTTCCTTTTCCAATGCACGAAGGTGAAAAGTGAATGTGAAGTTGCTCAGTCGTGTCTGAACCTCAGCAACCCCATGGACTGCAGCCTTCCAGGTTCCTCCAGTAAAAGCCACCAAAATGACCCTCAGCTGACCACAGACACAGAACAGAGCCCCATTGGGAGCCAAAGAACCTCCCCCTGCAAATAGCCAACACGCAGGCTCATGAGCAAACACAAATGCTTACAGATTTTAAGCCATTTAGTTTTGAGATGGTTTGTTACACAGCAATATCTATCTGATACTCTTACCAAGTAAACGATGTTTCAGATAGACTATTTTTATCTGTGCAACTAAGAATTTCTAATTCTCTTTGTCCTAAAAGGTTTTGTGGCAGGAAGGAAACAAGAAGGACTTGCCCGAGGTCACTCATCTGGTTAGTTCCAGAGCCAGAATCGAAACGAGTTCCATTTAATTCAAAATCCATCTCTTTATGTCCCTCACTCCATGCTGCCTAAGATGATGCCAAATCTGCCAACACCCAAGATTGTTTCTATATTTCAGGAGAGCTAACAGGACAGATCTAGCCATCAGTTACCGAAGCCAGACTCCCCAAAGTCCAGGGCAACCCAATAGGATCATAGCCCAATAGGAAATTAGCATCCCACGAAGGCTGGGCAGAATATTAAACCTCATAAAAGACACTACAATGTTGAGAACAATGAGAGATGTGGGAGTCAGCAGAGCTGGAATTGCCAGCACAAGATTTATGGAAGATAAACAAAATCCATTTGATCAAATGGGAGATGAAATTGCAGAGCGCAGCAGAGCAGTTCCAATAAGAGGTAAATTGACACTCTCTAAAATCTGTTAAATAGGATGGTGGGAAGTCAGGGATCTCTGAATACATATTTCCTTGTTGTTGTAAGTCATTATATTCACATACACAGATAGACACACATACAGAGGCAGAAATAATTGTGAAATGTACGACAAAATCACACATGTGAAGTGAAAGTCACTCAGTCGTGTCTGACTCCTTGTGACCCCATGGACTGTAGCCTACCAGGCTCCTCCCTTCATGGGATTCTCCAGGCAAGAGTACTGGAGTGGGCTGCCACTTCCTTCTCCAAGGGATCGTCCTGACCCAGGGATCAAACCCAGGTCTCCTGCATTCCAGAAAGACGCTTTAACCTCTGAGCCACCAGGAAAATCACACATGCAAAGGCATAAATATTCAGAGACATGCACACCCTCTCACGCATGAGTGCCTGGGTTTATACACAGGCAAAGGCATTCACCCGTGTGCACCCACTCACCTTCAACTTCACCACCCCAGACAGACAGAAGGGAATACCTGTCTGCTGGGAGAAGGTCTGTCCCCCCAGGATTTGTCCTGAGTTAGAGCATTTCACCTGCAAATCCTGCCAAGGAAGAACCTTCCAGCTGATCCTTAGAGTCCCTTCCCAGCAAGAAAGCTCAGCCCTCCCTAGCTCTGGGGCCAGTTCTGACCTTGGCTAAAAAGGATTGAAAGAACGCTGGGCACGGACTTCCCTGGTGGTCCAGTGGTTAAGAATCCTCCTGCCAATGCAGGGGACACGGGTTCGATCCCAGGTTGGGGAAGATTCCATATGCCACAGAGCAACTAAGACCCTGTGCTAGAACACTTGCGTCTGTGCTCTAGAGCCCGGGAGCTGCATCTCCCAAACCCACGTGCAGCAACTACTGAAGCTCTTGTGCCCTAGAGCCCGTACTCCGCAACAAGAGAAGCCACCACAATGATAAGCCTACACACTGCAACTAGAGAGTAGCCTCTACTCACTGCAGCTAGAGAAAGTCCGCTTGCAGCAATGAAGACCCAGTGCACCCAAAAATAAATACTTTCAAAAATAAAGAGCCCTGGGCTGAGCTATATTCAATATTCTGTGATAAACTATAAGGGAAAGAATATGAAAAAGAATGAATGTATATGAGTAACTGAATCACATTGCTCTACCGCAGAATCTAACACAACATTGTAAATCAACTGTACTTCAATAAAATAGTTTTTTAAAAAAACATCCAGAGCCAAAGGCAGGGACTAAATTGAAGTCAGCGCTTTGGGTTCCCTTTTGGAAAATTATGCCTGTGCTCCATCATTGGGTTGAAATGGGTGTGAAAACATCAGCTTTGACATCAGAAATACCAGTGTTCAAATACCATCTCCGCTACTTCCCAGCTGTACGAACTTGGGGCCAATTACATCAATATGCTGAACTTCAATGTCCTCAGTTACAAAGTGGAGACAGTGACTCCTACCAAACAGGGATTTGAAAGGATTAAAGGTGATCATGTTAGTGCTGGATTCAAGACTTGACACATACTAGATATCTAGAATTGTTGGGAGGAATAGATATTTTCCAGGCCAAGTTCTCCATCCCAGGTACAGCCTTAGCTTTTTTCCCCCAAGTACAACACAAACTTAGGCTACTTTACATTTATATTCTATAATTTTTTATGCATCATTATTTGGATATTTTATCCAAAATGATCCTTTTTTTCCCTCTAATTCTATCAATGTAAATGTCTTTGGAATGAACACGGGCTAATATCTTCTGTCCTTGGGCATCATCTTTTCTGAGGGAAAAGATGTTTAAACCCATTGAACAAATCAATTTTCCTAAACTCAAATTCTCATTACATGTACTATTTCAAAACTCCAATTCTCCTGCAAAAAAGAAATTTAAACACTGCTGTCTCAGAGTCAGAACCAGACTTTACTCTTAAGAGAAACCTGTATTTAAAAGTGGCTAATTTTGAATTCTTATTTTAACATTCATACATTCAACACCACAGACACTTCTGAACACTTACTATGTTCTAGGCCCCACGATCATAAACCAGTTCACAAAAATACAGTGCATGCTTGCTAAGTCCAGTCAGTTGTGTTCAACTCTTTGCGACCCTATGAACTGTAGCCCACCAGGCTCCTCTGTCCATGGGATTCTCCAGGCAGGAATACTGGAGTGGATTGCCATTTCCTCCTCCAGGGTATCTTCCCAACCCAGGGATCAAACCTGCATCTACTGCATTGGCAGGCAGATTCTTTACCTCTGTGCCACCTGGGAAGCCCATGACCTCATCTAACTAAATATAATCCCTTTACAAAGGCCCAGTTTCAAATACTATCACATTGCAAGTGAGACTTCCCTGGTGGTCCAGTGGCTAAGACTCGGCATTCCCAATGCAGTGGATCTGGGTTTGATCCCTGGTCAGGGAACTAGATCCCAAATGCTGCAACTAAAGATCCTGCATGCCCCAGTGAGGATGGAAGTGCTGAGTGCTGCAACTAAGACCCAGCACAGCCAAATAAACAAATAACTTTTAAAATTTTTAATTTAAAAAAAATTTTTTTTATTTTTACTTTATTTTGCTTTACAATACTGTATTGGTTTTGCCATACATTGACATGAATAAAAACACATTGCAAGTGAATGCTTCAACATATGAATTTGAGGAGGACATAAGCATTCAGATCCAGACAGAACAAGAGAAAAGAGGATGAAGAGACACAGCCTGCTTCTAGGAAAGCAAGTTCCCATTACAAGAACTGCTCTTGTTTCAGACAGCTTTCAGAAGACTAGCTCAGAGGAAAACCCAGGGGAAAGGCAGCTGCCTTTTATGATTTTCGGCACCAGCAGACCCGAGATCCATCATCAGTCTCCCTGGGGGCAAGTCTTTTGCTTTTTCAATTTTGACAATGGCTTTGAACTTCACTTTGATGTGGGGGTGTGGGGGACAGAAGAAGAATTTCAGGGGCACCGCAGAGATCCTGTGAAAACAGAACGCATGGCCATCATCATCATCACATCCCTTCTGTTCCTTGCAGACCTCCTGTGTCCAAGAGTTTCATATGAGCTATTGCCTCTCAACTTCACAGACCCCAGGTGGAGCTAGTGGTAAAGAATCCGCCTGCCAACACAGGCGACAGAAGACACGCGGGTTCAATCCCTGGGTCAGGGAAGACCCCTGGAGGAGGGCATGGCGACCCACTCCAGTAGACCCACTCCAGTATTCCTGCCTGGAGAATCCCATGGACAGAGGAGTCTGGTGATCATCAGATCGCAGAGAGTCAGACGTAACTTAGCGCACGGCACACAGAGCTTATATTTATGGAGGGTATGCTGGGTCCCTAGTGCTGGGCAACGTGCCATGATGCCTGCGTTTGCTTTTTTTTTTTAAGATTCTTCTGATGTGGACCATTTTTAAAGTCTTATTGAATTTGTTAGATTACAATATTGTATCTCTCTCTCTCTTTTTTTTTTGGGGGGGGGGCAGGGGGGGAGGAGGGTTGGCCATGAGGCATGTGGGATCTTAGTTCTCTGACCAGGGATCAAGCCTGCATCCACTACCTTAGAAGCTAAAGTCTTAACCACTAGACCACTGGGAAAGTCCCGAAACATCTGTTTTTAAAACAACTACCCAAGTCAGTCACTGGTATTATCTGCCTTGCCCCCGGGCAAGGGAACAGAATGTTAACCAGGTTAAGTGACTTCTCCTCAGGCTGGTTGGCCATAGAGCTAGGTTTCTCAACCTCAGCACCACTGACTTTTAGGGCTGGGTCACTCTCTGCTGCCGGTGGCTGTCCCATGCACTGTAGGACGTTGAACAGCATCGCAAGCCTTGACTCACTAGATGCCGGCAGCACCTTTCCCAAGCTGTGGCAACCAAAAATACTTCCAAACACGGTCAAATGTCCCCCGGGGAAAGAGAGTACAAAATCACCAAAGGGCAGCAAAGCTCTGAATCCAAGCCAGCTGTCTCCAGAGCCAGCTTCTCTAACTGTTACATGACACAACGTTTTCCTGTTCATCTCCAGTCTTCTCCCGAAGCAGAGGTTCCGAGAGGGAAGTCCGTCCCCGCCATCACACAGCGAGTGTAGGGCCCAGGGGATGCAAAGCCGAGTGTGGCCCTAAACTGAGCCCTCATCCCAGTCACCACCCTGGGGACTTCCCCGGTGGTCCAGTGGCTAAGACTTTGCGCGCCCAATGCAAAGGGCCCAGGTTTGATCCTTGGTTGGAGAAATAGATCCCACATGCCACAACTAAGATCCAGTGCAGACAGTCCCTTCAAGAGGGCGCACGTGTGTGTGTGTGTGTATGTGTGTGTGTGTGTGTGTGTGTTAATCACTCAGTCATGTCCAACTCTTTGTGACCCTATGGACTATATCCCACCAGGCTCCTCTGTCCGTGGGATTCTCCAGGCAAGAATACTGGAGTGGGTTGCCATTCCCCCCTCTAGGGGATCTTCCCAACCCAGGGATCGAACTCGAGTCTCTTGTGTCTCCTGTGTTACAGATGGCTTCTTTATCTGCTGAGCCACCAGAGAAGCCAGTTCAAGCAGGGGAGAGGAGAGGAACATGTATATACCTATGGCTGATTCATGCTGTTGTATAGTAGAAGCCAACACAACATTATAAAGCAATTATCATCCAATTAAAAATAAATTGTCCAATAAAATTTTTTTTAATGAAAAATTTTTTGAGAAAAGGGAACCCTGATGCCTGTGTCAAATCCTAGGCTTGAATCTGGGCAGGAATTAGGAAGGAATCACTCCCCCAGTCATGTCCCAAACCACATGGCTTGGATCCAAACCTGGGTCTGCTGGCTCCAAACACAGAGCAGATTACATTCAGTTCAGCTGCCCCACCTCACAGCAGCTTCCTCCCCTCCAGCGTCCCATCCCCTTCCCTGGCCAATTACAGCCAAGTTTCACATGTAGCAATTTTGCAAATGTCCTTGTTTCTTCTTCAATGGCTGATTCCAATGGCCAGTACTGTCTGGGTGGTAAAAGAGAGGTCCATGTGACTTCAGAGATTCAAGAGCAGCAGGCTGGAAATTCCAGTGCTCAGCTGGATTTTGAGCTGTGCTGGGCAGGACACAATCTATGGCTTATCAGACACTCTCCCCTCACTCCCACCCCGACCCCCTGATGCGACTGAAGAGGGAACCCTGCTTGACATTTCAGTTAGCTCTTTAATTACACAGAAAGCAAAGCCTTCAGAAGTCAGTCAATCTGAAAGGGACGAAAGAAACAAGTCTGGCTTCTAATCGATGGCTGTTCCAGTCTCTTTCATCAAAGGCTTGATCTGTCATTTTCTATTGTCTGGAGTTAATGAGTCAGTTTGAATTAGGCCTTCCATGGCTCCCTGGGATGAAGGGAATTTGCTTAACTCTGGGGACTGCTCTATCCTTGATAACTTCGCTCTGTATGTTTCTCAGAGAGCTCATAACTATGCAGTTGCCGTTTACTGTGCATCAGCCATGAGTCAGGCAGTACATCAAGGATTCTGCCTCTCCTAGCTCTTCTGAGCATCATGTCAAGTCAGGTGAGGTTCTTATGCCTCCTGGTCCTGCCACTTACCAACCAAAAGGACTGGATCCTTCCTTCCCTGTCCTCGCTTTCTCAACTATAAAGCAGGGATAGTAACAGTTGTAAAGATCCAAGGAGTAATTTTTGTAAAGTGCTCAGAACAGCGCCCGGTACATATAACTGCCGGGAAATGTTTGTTCTGTTTATGACTGTCCCTTTCTTACAAGCAAGGAGATCAAGGCTGATGAGGGTTAAGGAACCAGGCCGAGGCTCAGAAGTTGGCAGCAAGAGAGCTGGGACTTAACCTTGGCCCATTTGGCTCTAAAACTGAGTTCTTAGCAAGGAACCATGAGGAAGAATGGGGGATAAAGGAACGTGCAATGTGAGTGCCAAAGAAGTGGGAGCCGCAGGACTGGCCCCACACAAAAGCCAAGAGCAGGGAGCTCCCTGGAGGTCCAGTGGTTATAAATCCACCTGTTAATGCAGGGGACATGGGCTGGACCCCTGGTGTGGGAACTAAGATCCCACATGCCGCGAGGCAACTAAGGTCACGTGCCACACCTAGAGAGTCAGTGCTCCACAATGAAAGATTTCACATGACACAGTGGTGATCTCACGTGCTACAACTAAGTCCCGATGCAATCAAATACATAATTTTCTCAACAAGCCAAGAGCAGATCTCCAGCAAATGATGCTGCCCTCAACTAGGAAGAGAGAGCCCCCCACCGCCCAGGGTCAGGGTGACCACAAGGGCTGCCACAGGAGCTCTACATACCCCCAGATAAAGTCCAAACCCTAGTTCAGCTTGAAGGCTCTCATGACCCTTTCATCTTTCTGGATTCACCTCAAGTCCTCCACACCTTCCAACCACCCCCCACTCACATACACACACACTGGACCAGCGTCTGTCCTCACACTCACCAGCCTTTCAAGCTTCATGGCTCTCCATTCCTTCTGAAAGGCTTTCCTCTTCCCCATCCCCTGAAACTCAGCTCAAGAGTCACCTCCTCCTGGAAGCCTTCCATGACCACTGCCACTCCTCAGCTGGACTAGCCGCCTTCAGGGAGTCACCACGGGTGCTCCTTCCTTCTCTTTCCAGGTTATGATTGCCCTAGTTACAGGGCAATCCAGATGCAATTGTCTGTCTCTCTCACAGACCCTGAAACTCCTCCAAGGCCCAGCCTAGAGGCCAGCCCATAGTGGATGCTCAGAAAATGTTTGTTAATGAATGAATAAATGAGTTCTTGTGGGGTGGGGAGTCAACTGGATGCCATTCTCTGTGAGTGTTGCTGTTGTTTAGTCACTAACTCATGTCTGACTCTTGTGACCACACGGACTGTAGCCCACCAGGCTCTTCTGTCCATGGGATCTCCCAGGCAAGAATACTGGAGTGGGTTGCCATTTCCTTCTCCAAGGGATCGTCCCAACCCAGGGATCAAACCTGGGTCTCCTACTTCACAGGCAGATTCTTTACCATCTGAGCTACCAGGGAAGACCCTCTGTGAAAGTGAGATTTCACTGATTTTGTGGATCCATACAGGTCATAAACCCCACTATATAGCCTTCCAGGGAAATACATCGACATAGAGTATGTGCACTCAACCATCTCCACAGGCAATGAGCTCCCCAAGACTGGCAGCATCCCAGCAGAAAGGACACTTCTTGGGGATATCATAGTTAATTTGTGAATCACCTAAGGGACGGATAATATTCTCATGCTGTTGGTCTGTCTCGATTGACACTAAATCTTCTGAGATAACCTTAAGGATAATGATGATGATGGTGATGGTGGTAATGTTGATGCTAATGATGATGGTGACGTTGATGCTAATGATGATGGTGATGTTGATGATGATTATGGTGATGTTGATGATGATTATGGTGATGATAATGTTGGTAAAGGTGGTGGTGGTGGTGGTGGTGATGATGATGGTGGTGGTGATGATGATGGTGGTAATGGTGATGGTGGTGGTGATGATAGTGGTGATGGTGGTGGTAGTGATGATTGTCATGATGATGGTGATGATGGTGGTGATGGTGGTGGTGGTGGTGGTGGTGATGATGGTGGTGACGGTGGTTGTGATGGTGATGGTCATGATGATGATGGTGATGACAGTGATTATAGCCATAAGTTAGAAGGCACCAATATGTACCATGCACTGAGGTTGGTCCTTTATATAAAGAGCGATTGCCAGCCCTGCATGCATATATAAGGCACAACTGCAAATGTCTACAAAAGTTGTATAATCATTTCCTACGTTGAGGGAGGGAAAGGTCATCTTTGTGTACAATCTTTAACCTCACTCTTTGGATGCAACCTTCAACCGTATGTCTCTGGCATTTTCATACACATTCTTCCATTTTATTCTTTTCTTTCACAATCAAGAGACAGATAGTAAGCAAAGCCCAGAGTTCTTCCAGCTAAAGATCCACTGTGCTGGATGGCTTTTGTGATTTTATCTTCTTTTTTCCTCTTCTTTTGGTTCAGTTGTATTTAGTTTATAAGACTTGTGTTCCTTCAGTGGGATCAGCACTTCTTTCTGCTTGGTTTTATACAGTAATCACAAAAAATGCAATAAAATATTAAAGTCTTTGGCACAAACTGCTGTGTGGGCAAAGGTAGAGACCCTCTTGGAGAGGAACTGCCTGCCAAGAGGTATCATCACACAGATGTCAGGACGGATTTGCCTCAGCTCATGTTCAAAATCTCAAACTCACATGGAAGAAATAGTGTACGAGCTTTAGTGTAAATGCCTCCAAAGCACAGTTTGTCACAAAAATGGATATGGGAAAATCATAACTTCCAGTATTGTTCTTATATCCATTTGTCCACTAGGATATTGTGGCTCAGAGCAGTCAAGTAAGTCATCCAATATCACACGGGCAAGGAGAAACAGAGAATGTGAATCAAGGAGGAATTTAGCACTTGCGTTTATCAACAGTTGATGATGTTTATTGAGCACTTACTATGCGCTAAATACTGTTCCAAGTACCGTCAGTCTTTAACTCAATCATCACAACACCCCAGGAACAAGTGTTCCCATCTTACAGATAGAGAAACTGAGGTGCAGAGTGACTGAGCAACTCATTGTGATCACCCCACGACAGGTAGTGAAACCAGACCTTGAACCTGAGTCTTCAAGCCTCTTTCTCTCTTGGGTTTCTTGACGTGCGTCCTCAAGCCAAAATCTCAGCACAGACCCTGAGCATAAAGCGCTCCCGCGTTGCAAAAGAAGGACTGAGGACATGGCCAAGAGGGGAACCAAGTGCCCTAGGACTGGGTTCACTGAAGGAGCTGGTGCTTCCCTGCAGGGATGTGGCTTCACCATCAAAGGCTTGTATATCAGAAGCCTACCTTGCAGTTCAAGGACATCTGAGCCAGGGCTGGAGCAGCTTTGCTAAGGAGCATTGCTCTGAGAACTGCTTCTCCTGCACGTCCCCTTGTCATGAAGCTGTCAGGTCTCAAAGAGCTGGACCAGGAACTTAATTTAATGCTACAGAAAGCAATGCTGTGTGGGTCTCTCTAGGCTCAACTATAATTGCGTTTGTGCTTTTACTATTAAAGCACCAAAATGCAAACCACTCGACCTCTCAGTGCAGGAAAAGGAACGAGGGCTCGGAAGTCAGGATCAAGCTGCGGCTCTGCCGCTGACTCACTGTGTTACCAGGGGCGAATGACTTACCCTCCCTGAGCCTCAGCCTTCTTTGTACATTGAGAGTGATGAATCAGGGTTTTGCAAAGTACCCTGCTGCCTCCAGCATCCTGGGTTCCTGTGCCACACACTGAAGGAAATATACATTATGAACGGGCCTGAGCTTCTGTCTGCAATTACGGTTCAGACCTATGTGTTATTGTTGTTGTTGTTGTTGTTGTTCTGTCACTAAGTCGTGCCCATCTCTCTGTGACCCCATGGACTGCAGAACACCAAGATCCCCTGTCCTTTACTATCTCCCGGAGTTTGCTCAAATTCATGCCCGTTGAGTCAGTGATGCTATCTAACCATCTCAGCCTCTGTTGCCCCCTCCTCCTCCTGCCCTCAGTCTTTCACAGCATCAAGGTCTTTTCCAGTGAGTCAGCTCTTTGCATCACGTGACCAACGTCCTGGCACTTTGGCTTTAGCATCTGTCCTTCCAATGAATGGTCAGGGTTGATTTTCTTTAGGATTGACTGGTTTGATCTCTTTGCTCTCCAAGCGACTCTTAAGAGTCTTCTCCAGCACCATAATTTGAAGGCATCAATTCTTTCGTGCTCAGACTTATTTACGGTCCAGATCGCACATCCATACATGACTACTGAAAAAAACATAGCTTTGACTATACAGGCCTTTGTTGGCAAAGTGATGCCTGTGCTTTTTAATATGCTGTCTAGGCTGGTCATAGCTTTCCTTCCAAGGAGCAAGTGTCTTTTAATTTCATGGCTGCAGTCACTGTCCACAGTGATTTTGGAGCCCAAGGAAATAAAATATGTCACTGTTTTCACTTTTTCCCCTTCTATTTGCCGTGAAGTGATGGGACCAGATGCCTGATCTTAGTTTTTTGAATGGAGTTTTAAGTCAGGCTTTCCCCTCTCCTCTTTCACCCTCATCAAGAGGTTCTTTAGTTCTCCTTCACTTTCTGCTATTAGAGTGGTATCATCTGCTATTTTTCATAGATGCCACTTTTTGAATACCCTACTGCATGCTAATCATTTACTCACCATGAAAATCCTGGTAGATGGATATAACTTAGGCCCATGAGAAAAATAAAGAAACTGAAGCTCAATAAGTCCCATGGGCCCAAGGGCACACACTGTCCCTGTGGCACCTGCAGGTCCAGACCCCAAGGGCACACACTATCCACGTGGTACCTACAGTCTAGACCCCAAGATTTTGAGACTCAAAATCTGTGCGCTTTCCACCACTTCTCCCTGTAATCTCAGATCCTGGTCTGCCAAATGAAAGCTTTAGAACAGCCTATCAACTTAAAAAATACTCACTGCCTAAAAGTAGAGAGTTGTGCTTTATTTGGTGGGAATTTTTAGGACTTTAAGCCCAGGAGACAGCATCTCAAGTGACCCTGAGAGAACTGCTCCAAGGAGGCAAGGGGAGGAACCAGGTTATACATAGGAGTGTTGCAACAAAGGGCAGGTAGTCTGCACATCAAAAGATTACTGCTAATTTTTAAAAAACCCAGATAACCCAAGTTAAGGAATTTAGCACTCTTCTACACGTGGGGAGATGTAAGAGAATGGGCTCTCTGAAGTCATTCCTTTGATAGGCACCTCAGCTATCTGGGGCCATGATCCTGTGTTTTCACATCCTGAGCTTCCTCGGGGCTCGCCGCAGGGAGTGGCTGCAGTCTGATGGCTACTAGACGACAAGGATTCTTCTTCCCACGTTCCCTTCCAGCTCACTGGCTCATGTTGGACACTCACAATCTCTGATGACTGTGACATTCCTGTTTACTGAGATGGCAGGAAATATTCCAGGTTTCAAGCTCATATGTTTCATATGCATTCAACAGGTCCCCACTGAGCATCTGTTGAGGGCCAGATGCCATGTGCTACATTAGAGACGCAGCAATGGTAGAGCTGAACCAGGATCCTTGGGTTCACAGGCGCTCAATCAATCTGATCAAACCAGTCAATCCTAAAGGAAATCAACCGTGAATTTTTATCAGAAGGACTGATGCTGAAGCTAAAGTTCCAATACTTTGGCCATCTAATGCGAAGAGCTGACTCATTAGAAAAGAACCTGATGCTGGGAGAGATTGGGGGCAGGAGAAGAAGGGGGCAACAGAGGATGAGATGGTTGGATGGTATCACCGATTCAATGGACATGGGTTTAAGCAAACTCTGAGACACAGTGAAGGACAGGGAAGCCTGGTTTGCTGCAATGCATGGGGTCACAAAGAGTTGGACACAGCTGAGCAAATGAACAACAACAATCTATCTCACAAGGGCATGTAGAACAATGCAATCCTAATAAGATACAATCGTGGTTTGAATGTGAATGAGATGTTGGCAGATACACTCGGGAAGAATTCATTTCCGTTCACATAAAAGAAGACTCTTGGTGGGTGGTGGTAAACGTGTTCCGGGGTGGAGGCAGAGAAAGTTGTGCTCAAGCCACATCCTAGATGTACTGCAAAATGGAAACCAGTACTGACTGTGAAAGTGCTGAAGATCTGAAACTAAAACTGAATCACAAACACAAATCATGTCTGAGTGTCAGATAAGTTTGAAGTTTCCATAAAATTTATCCAGAAGATGAGATGAGGAAGAAGGGGAGAAATGTGTATGTTTAACACATCAGTCCAGAGTACTTGGGTCAGGAAGACCCCCTGGAGGAGGAAATGCAAGCTACTCCAGTATTCTTGCCCGGAAAATCCCATGGACAGAGAAGCCTGGTGAACTACAGTCCAAAGGGTCGCAAAACAGTTGGACACAACTGAGCGACTGAGTACCCACACCAGAAAGTACTTATCTCGAAAGAGTGTAGACCTAGAAGTGAATATTTTGAACACTTATTTTTTTAAGATTTTACTCATTTCCCACAAACACTTATTATGTTGGGGAAAGGGAGTAAACAAGACTCGACACTAAAGACTCCTGGGAATGGGTGGGATGGGACATGGAAGCTGTAATAATAACACAACACTATAATGTTGTAAGGGCTGTGGGCTCCAAAAGAAAGAAGTAGTTTGTCCCTGCCTAGAAATTTGTTCCTTCAAGTTTTCCTGAAAGGAAAGATGTACAAAATAGGTCTCAAGGGTGGATAAAAGGGTGTCAGGTCCGAAAGAGAAAGGGTAATCAAACAAGGGGAATCAGAGATGCAAAGATCGGGAAGCATGTTTAGAAATTACAGAGAGGGTCAGGATGGCACTATGGATGGTGGAAACATGGGAATAAAACTGGGCGTATCAGCATTAGCAGAAAAGATCGGAGACAGATGAAGGTCACACTCTAAAATTTAGACATCAGAGTGTCATCAAGATCGTTTATTACACAGAGGATAAAGGCCATTTTTATTCTTAGGACGATCAATCCGTTCACAGTTGGATGAACGGGTGGGGTAGAAAAAGATCAGTGGCAGGAAAATGGACCTTGAAGGCAGAGTTCAGATGAGGTATGATGAACCAAGGTCTTGGCAGCAGGAATAGAAAGGAAACTTTGATTTAAGCAAGTTTTCTAACATTGAATCCACAGAATTGGGCAAAAGAGGATGAGGACTTAACGGGAGCACCTTGTCTGTAAATCCAAGGAGAGCAGTCAGATAAGGAGTACACCAACTGGCAAATTAAGGTTTGTATTTCTACTATCTAAAAAACTATGTTTTGCACAGTACATAAGGCATCATACTGTCATTCAACAAACATTCACTAAGTGCTTACTATGCACCAGGTCTCAAAATATAAACCAAATCACAATAACCCTCATAACCAAGCACAGCACTAATAAACGTTTGACGTGGGTTATCCCAGTAAACCTTGTGAAGGAGGTACGAACAGGATTCCCATTTCAAAGAGGAGAAAGCTGGTTACTGGTGAAGTAACTTGATAATAATGTGACAGCCAAGGACCTTCCCTGGTGGCCCAGCGGTTAAGACACCAAGCTTCCAGTGCGAGGGGCACAGGTTCAATCCCTGGTCAGAGAACCAAGATCCCACATGCAGTATGGCCAAAAAAGTACATTCCAAAGAAAGAATATTACCAGTAAATACGACAGCCAGGATTCAAACCATGGTTTGTTTCTCCTCGAGGTCCATATCTATAATCGTTTTCTATACCATCTTCCATGGACAGAACCTGACGGGCTCCATGGGGGTCACAAAGAGTTGGACACGACTGAGTGACTAACACTTTCACTTTTAATACTATTTTCTACCAAAGGAAAAAACCATTTTCTAGAAAGCAAAGCACACTCCTTAATGCTGATTTACAAGGACCTGGTAGAGAGAGGGAGCAGGGGAAGGAGAAGGCAAAGAAATAGAAGAGAAAGGAAGAGACCAGCAGGGAGGAGGGAGCATTACAACGTCTTAGCTGGTATTACAGTTGAGCATGTGGAAGACAGAAACACAAACACTATACAGCTTTTGATCTTCTCCCTCCCCAACACCCATGACTACAGAGCTTTGCTAAAGAAGCAACCATTAATTGTCCCAGTTCCACATCAACATCTGCTGTGGTTTTGTTTCTATTTCCTGGGTAGCTCAAACAGTAAAGAATCTGCCTGCAATGTGGGAGACCTGGGTTTGATCCTGGGGTCAGGAAGATTCCCTGGATAAGGGCACGGCAATCCACTCCAGTATTCTTGCCTGGAGAATCCCATGGACAGAAAAGCTTGATGGGCTGCAGTCCATGGGGTCACAAAGAGTCAGATACGACTGAGCAGCTTGTAACACGTTTACTTTTCTATTCTGCACTTAAAACCTTTTGGGATGGGGCGGGGGGACTCTTGCCATGGGACCTGCCTCCTGGACTAGCCCTCAGGCTGCCTGGGGACCCTCACAGGTCAAGGGAAAAGGATGACCAAGGCATGCCCACAAGAAGAGCTGTGTGTCCCACTCAGGGAGCGCCTAGCACCCCAGATGCCTGCTTAGTTGGGAGTGCTGGGTCTTTTAAAATAAGGCAAAATAGAACAAGGTGCTAAAAACCTGCCATGGTGCACGAGGTCCTGCTCCTACAAGATCCTTCTCTATCTTACCCCCATTCAACTGGCCAACCCCTACAGAAGCCCCCCAGCCCCTCACCCTAGGTCTCACCTTCCCCAGACACATGCAACTCCTTCCACCTTGAAGCTTCTTTGCATACAATCCTGTGCCTGGGGGGCACTCCCCACCATGCCCCGCCCCACAGCCTTTTCACCCATCCCCTTGGTTCACCTGTCAGGTCTCAGACCACACATCACTGCCTCCAGGCAGTCCTCCCACTGCTCAAGCCTGGGTGGAGACTCTCCTCTGAATGCTGGGTTTACCCTCCTCACTATTTCATCATTGTCTAGTTCCTTGTGTATCTCTCCCACTAGACAGAGATCAATGAGTAAAGCTGGGAGCCAATTCTGTTTTGGTAAATGAAGTTTTCTTGGAACACAGCCATGCCTACTCTTGGACATTATTATCTAAGACTGCATTTGAACTTCCAACAGCAGAAATGAACAGCAGCTGCAGAGATCGTATGGCCAGCGAAGACTAAAAGATTTATTATGTGGCCCCTTATGGAAAAAGTTTGCTGTACCTTGTTCTTGACTATGAATTTTTCTAAAAGCAAGACTCCTGTCTGGTTCATTCATGTGTAAGTGTTAGTCACTCAGTCGTGCCCGACTCTTTGCGACCCCATGGACTGTAACCCACCAGGCTCCTCTGTCCATGAGATTTTTCCAGGCAAGGGTACTGGAGTGGGTTGCATTTCCTTCTCCAGGGGATCTTCCCAACCCAGGGATTGAACCTGGGTCTCCTGCACTGCAGGCAGATTCTTTACCGAGTAAGCTACAAGGGAAGCCCATTATGTATGGGCTTATTAGTGTATGGCCACCAGCAACTAGTGCCAAGCCTGGAAGACAGAAGAAGCTCAATGAATATTTGACGGATATTGAGTGGGTCTAGGGTCAGGAAGCAATAGTTAGAACTGGACATGGAACAACAGACTGGTTTGAAATAGGTAAAGGAGTACGTCAAGACTGTATATTGTCACCCTGCTTATTTAACTTCTATGCAGATTGCATCACGAGAAACACTGGGCTCAAGGAAATACAACCTGGAATCAAGATTGCCGGGAGAAATATCAATAACCTCAGATATGCAGATGACACCACCTTTATGGCAGAAAGTGAAGAGGAACTAAAAAGCCTCTTGATGAAAGTGAAAGAGGAGAGCGAAAAAGTTGGCTTAAAGCTCAACATTCAGAAAACGAATATCGGTCCCATCACCTCATGGCAAATAGATGGGGAAACAGTGGAAACAGTGGCTGATTTTATCTTTTGGGGCTCCAAAATCACTGAAGATGGTGATTGCAGCCATGAAATAAAAAGATGGTTACTCCTTGGAAGGAAAGTTATGACCAACCTAGATAGCATATTCAAAAGTAGAGATATTACTTTGCCAACAAAGGTCTGTCTAGTCAAGGCTATGATTTTTCCATTGGTCATGTATAGATGTGAGATTTGGGCTATGAAGAAAGCTGAGAGCTGAAGAATTGATGCTTTTGAACTGTGGTGTTGGAGAAGGTTCTTGAGAGTCCCTTGGACTGCACAGAGATCCAACCAATCAATCCTCAAGGAAGTCAGTCTGAATATTCATTGGAAGGACTGATGTTGAAGCTGAAACTCCAATACTTTGGCCACCTCATGGGAAGAGCTGATTCATTGGAAAAGACTCTGATGTTGGGGGGGTGGGGGCAGGAGGAGAAGGGAACGACAGAGGATGAGATGGCTGGATGGCATCACTGACTCGATGGACATGGGTTTGAGTGAACTCCAGGAGTTGGTGATGGACAGGGAGGCCTGGCATGCTGCGATTCATGGGGTTGCAAAGAGTGAGACACGACTAAGCGACTGAACTGAACTGAACTGTACTGAGGGCTTCCCTGGTGGCTCAGCTGGTAAAGAATCTG
>SJYV01009319.1:262594-305075 GCA_006410875.1 Neotragus pygmaeus | reverse complement strand
ATTGATGCTTTTGAACTGTGGTGTTGGAGAAGACTCTTGAGAGTCTCTTGGACTTCAAGGAGATCCAACCAGTTCATTTTGAAGGAGATCAGCCCTGGGATTTCTTCGGAAGGACTGATGCCAAAGCTGAAAGTCCAGTACTTTGGCCACCTCATGCGAAGAGTTGACTCATTGGAAAAGACTCTGATGCTGGGAGGGATTGGGGGCAGGAGGAGAAGGGGATGACCGAGGATGAGATGGCTGGATGGCATCCCCAACTCGATGGACATGAGTCTGAGTGAACTCCAAGAGATGGTGATGGACAGGGAGGCCAGGCATGCTGCAACTCATGGGGTCGCAAAGAGTCGGACACGACTGAGCAACTGAACTGAACTGGATATTATAATTAAATTATTATAATATTATGTATTATATAAATTATATATTATAATATGTATCATTATGCTACATAATAATTATAATTAGTAATTAAAGTATATAGTATATTTTATGTATAAACACATTTTATATAAAATTATATATACATATGGGGCTTCCCTGGTGGCTCAGAGGTTAAAGCGTCTGCCTGGAATGTGGGAGACCCGGGTTCGATCCCTGGGTAGGGAAGATCCCCTGGAGAAGGAAATGGCAACCCACTCCAGTACTCTTGCCTGGAAAATCCCATGGAGGGAGGAGCCTGGTAGGTTCCATGGGGTCACAAAGAGTCAAGAAGCTAAAATGGCAGAAACAAGTCCAAATATATTAATATTCACAATGAATGTAAATGGAATAACCATCCCAGTTAAAGAGATTCTCAGACTGGGAAAAAAATCCAGCTATCTGCTATTTACCACTGTCCCCCCGCCACCCCAACAAAAAAAGCTAAAACATAGAAAGACTGAAAGGCATGGACAGCAAAGATTCATTAGGCAGATACTAGAAAATAATGGCGGAGTGGCCATATCGTTTAGTTCCAGACAAAATGACCTTTATTTTTTAAAAAAAAAAAGAGCAATTAGGGATGGAGACAGTGACCCCAGCATGGTGAAACCCTAGATTCACCAGGATGGCGCAGTGCTGAGCACAGACAGTTCATCAGATAGCTTGACAAGAGGCCACACGGAGTTCCCTCCACCTCTGCTGGCTGCAGGAAGGACCAGGGGTGTCCAGGGCAGCCTTTGAATGCTGTGTGCCCAGTCTGCGCAAAGGGTCCAAGGAAAGACAAGCCTTCCTCAACTCCAGGTTATGAGTCACTCCTCTTCCCGAGAAAGAGACAGCTCAGAGTCAAAGCTGCTTCCCCGCTGGCTTGAGAAGCAGGTGTGTTAAGAGGAATCCTCACTTTATGGGCTAGGGCAGAAACATACGGAATAAAAGAGCAGTTCCCATTGGAAGGGCAGAAATCCTGACTTCAAGGAACCCAATATTTCTCTAATTTGTCTTCTCTTAACACCTTCAGATCTACAGAATTTGGGCAAACAGCAACCTGAGTCAATCCTTTCATTTCAAAGATGGGGAGACAGAAAACCCAGAGAGGCGACGCGGTTTGCCCTAAGTCTACAAAACTCATGCGTGCACCTCATCGTTAATATTCACACAGGGACCCAAGAGAGATTTTGAAAACAAATGAATCTAAATGTTAAAATGGCAAATTCCTCCTGAATCAAGAAAAAAAAGCCTCGATCAAACAGCCCCGATAAATTAAAAAACTCACTCCAGTAAGTCAGCTTTGCCTCTGTAAAGGGCCGGCAAACAAGAAAGCTGGAGGTAGCCGTGCCCCGCATTGAAATGCCAGATAGCTGCTGATGCTGGTAATTCATCACGGAATTGAAAGCATTACATATGGGAAGAGCAAAAATCTAATTCCAGCTCATTTCAATGAGAATTGATCTAAGAGTTCATTACACAAGGCAATTTTTACACACAACTTTGAACTGTGTCTTCAAATGAGATTAAGACTCTCTCCTGGGAGCTAAGACCCCTAGGGGAAATTTGCATACAGATAACGTGACACTAAGTTGCAGATTCCATCTGTGTTCACTTGAACAGGTTTGGTTGTTTTTTTGTTTATTTCTCTTGTTGTTTTTAACGTTTGCTTAATGTTGCAGATGAAGGAGAGAGAGGGCTGGGGAAATAGTGTGTGTGCTGTGTGTGCTCAGCCGTGTCTGATTCTTTGGGACCCTGTGGTCTGTAGCCCGCCAGGCTCCTCTGTCCGTGGGATTCTCCAGGCAAGAATACTGGAGTGTGTTGCTATTTCCTGCTCCAGAGGATCTTCCCCACCCAGGGATGGAAACTTCAGCTCCAGCGTCTACTGCATTGGCAACTGGACTCTTAACCACTAGCACCACCTGGGAAGCCCTGGGAAAATCGTCTGGTGTTATTTCAAAAAGGGCTCTCAAATCTAAGTTCATTTGTCTCTAAGAGCTGTGTGGCCTTTGTCATGTAACTCCAGTTCTCTGAGTCTGCACTTCTTCACTGATGAGAAGCTCTCTATATCTCATTTGATAATTTAATAAGCAAATGAATGTAAAGCACTTAGCACAGTTTAAAGTTCTTGATGAAAGGTAGCTTTTAAAAGAGCTTTCCAAACCAGAATTTACTCTTCTGTGAAATAAAGATAATAATACCTACAGGGCCAGGTATGATGAAAAGAGTGAATGTGTGTGGAGAAAACGGAACCCTCCTACACTGCTGGTGGGAATGTAAGTCGGTGAAGCCACTGTGGAAAACAGGATGGAGGGTCCTCAGAAAACTAAAACTAGAATTGCCAGATGATCCAGCAATCCCACCCCTGGGAGTATACTGGGACAAAACTCTAATTCAAAAATACATATGCATCCATATGTTCATAGCAGCACTGTTCGCAAGAGTCCAAACATGGAAGCAACCTAAATGTCCATCAACAGATGAATGGAGACAGAAGATGTGGAACAGACATGCGATGGAATACTACTCTGCCATAAAAAAGAACAAAACGATGCCAGCTGCAGCGACATGGATGCAACCAGAGAGTATCACACTAAGTGAAGGAAGCCAGGAAGAAAAGACAGACACCATAGGATATCACTTGTGCGTGGAATCTAAAATATGGCATCAGTGAGTGCTTCTGCAACAGAAGCAGAGTGACAGACACAGACAGCAAGCTTGTGGTTGCCGGGGCCGGGGGGTGGGGGGGGAGGCATGGAGTGAGAGATTGGGATCAGAAGATGCAAACCTGTCTCTTATACACATCTGAGAAGGAAATGGCAACCCACTCCAGTACTCTTGCCTGGAAAATCCAATGGNGCCGGGGCCGGGGGGTGGGGGGGGAGGCATGGAGTGAGAGATTGGGATCAGAAGATGCAAACTACTTTATATACAATAGGATGGATAAGCAACAAGGTCCTACTGCAGAGCCCAGAGGGACCATGTTCAATCTCCTGTGATAAACCATAATGGAAAGAATACCCAAGAAAGAATGTCTCTATGAGTATAACTGGGGCTTCCCTGATAGCTCAGTTGGTAAAGAATCTGCCTGCAATGCAGGAGACCCTGGTTTGATTGCTGGGTCGGGAAGATCTGCTGGAGAAGGGAAAAGCTACCCACTCCAGTATTCTACCCTGGAGAATTCCATGGACTGTATGGTCCATGGGGTCTCAGAGAGTCAGACACGACTGAGCACCTTTCACTTTCATGAGTATAACTGAGTCACTTTAATGTAGAGCAGAGATTTGCACAACACTGTAAACTGACTATATTTCAATTAAAAAAAACAAAAAGACAAGAGTGAATGTGTATGGAATGCAATTACTGTTCGACCCAACCCCCAGCCCTTTGGGTAGGCTTGAGGGAATGCCTCCAAAATCCAGACACCGACTGGTGTCAACTTGGCATCAGTAGTGGGGTTCAGATATCTGGAGCCAGAGACACATGATTCCTCAAGCAAAGGAAATGATTCTTCCATCCCTCTTTAAAGAGGCTTTCTGGACTCAAAGAAGAGATCTCTTGCCAAATTCAGAAGTTCTCAACCTTAGCTCTTCCTTAGGATCTCCAGGGGTGGGATGGGCTGTTTTTAAAAAACCCCAATACCCACGTTGCCACCAAAACCAATTAAAATGGAATCCCTGGGCAGGGGGCCCAGACATCAGTATCTTTATAAACACCCAGGTGATTCCAGGGAGCAGACAAGGTTGCGAACCGCCAGACCTCATGGGAGAGGAGAGGGCACCGTGGGTGCTAATCATGCGGATGCGTTTCTCCTACACTTCGGCCCCAAAACTTCCACTGGCAGCTTGAAGGTAACATGATCAAAAGACAAAAAAGGGCTGGAGATTTTTCCCCACTTTCCAATAACAAGGTTACGGGGATTTCTGGAGGACAGGACTTTCTGGTTAGCAGAGAAGCTCAGAAAATTCTCTTTAGACACCTACCCTGGTGTTCCAGTGGTTACCAATCCACCGTGCAATGCAGGGGACACAGTTTCGATCCCTGGCCCTGGAACTAAGATCCCACATGCCAAGTGGCAACTAAGCCCATGCACTGCAACTACTGAAGCCCAAGTACCCTAGGGCCCGTGCTTCACAACAAGAGGAGCCGCCCCAAGGACAAGCCTGTGCACCGCAACTGGAGAGGAGGCGCCTCTCAGCGCAACTAGAGAAAGCCCACTTGCAGCAACGAAGACCCAGTGCAGCTAAAAGATAAATCTTTTTAAAAATCTTACAAAAAAGAAAAGGAAAACACCTGGATGACTGGGCCCTACCTCACCCCCTACATCAGTTCATTTGGTCCAGGGTTAGGCCCAGACATAAGCATTTTAAAATCCCCCAAATGATTCCAGGGTGAAGTGAGGGGTGAGCACCAATCCTTGCAACTCGAAGTGTGGTCCGTGAACCAGCAATGTTGGCCTCATCCAGAAATGCATGGTCTCAGGCTTCACCCCAGACCTACAGAATCAGTAGTCTAACGTTCTAACAATGCTAACATTTTAACAATTCTAGCATGGCAACCCACTCCAGTACTCTTGCCTGGAAAATCCCATGAATGGAGGAGCCTGGTAGGCTGCAGTCCATGGGGTCGCTAAGAGTCGGACACGACTGAGTGACTTCCCTTTCACTTTTCATTTTCATGCATTGGAGAAGGAAATGGCAACCCACTCCAGTGTCCTTGCCTGGAGAATCCCAGGGATGGGAGAGCCTGGTGGGCTGCCTGTCTATGGGGTCGCGCAGAATCGGACACGACTGAAGTGACTTAGCAGCAGCAGCATTCTAATCACTGGGTGATTCCTCTGCACAGAAAAGTTTGAGAAGCACTGATACATATAGCTGCTGCTAAGTCACTGGATACATATAGCATTGGCCCAAAATGGGATTCCAGAAGTAGCTGGAAGCATGGGGGAGATGAAGTCTAGTTCTTAGAGTGAAAATCAGAAACAGACCAGGGAGAGAGAAATCCTTCACTTCTTCACATGAGCTGTAATTGTAACAGGGAAGCACAAAATCTGACTCCTTGTTGGATCTGTTCCTTTTTTGTTCTCCTTTGTTTTTGTAACTATAATCACAGAAAGGATGCTGTCTACGGCCATAAGCATACATAATAGCCTGCTTGGGGGGGAACCCTGCCCCTCTGCCTGAAAGTTAAAATGTCTTTGTTCAGCTTACAGGGAGACATTCTGACTCTGCCCACCTGTGAATGACTGCAGGGAGAAGAAATGAACACATCCCCTCCTGGAGGCTGGCCAAACCAGGAGATACTCTGCAAGACTTACGGCCTTTTCGCTCTACTTCCTCACCTCCTCTCCCTCTCTGTTCTATAAAAGAAACTGGCACCCAGACCCCGATAAGTTGGTGCCATAGGACTCTTCCTGCCATCATCTACTTGGACGCCCAGCTTTCGATGCCTGGCCGGACCTGTCATGCGGCAAGCAGACCGAGCTTGGACTCAGTAACGTTATGGACAGTGTGATGTGCCCGGCACGTACTGAGTGCTCAGGGCAGGTACCTGGCTTCAGGCTCTCAAGACACCAAAATAATAACATGAGAAGCCTGGAGACGTTACTTGAAAGCTCTAAGAAGCTTCTGAGCCAGCCACACGTGAGTTCTCTGAGACAAAACTTCATCCCCACAGCCAGCAAGCCAGGCACAGGCTGGATCCTCTGGAAATTTTTACTGAAGGAATGCCAGACATTCTGGCTTTGGGACGGGGTCACCACGGGCAGAAACGGGCTAGGTAGGGCCCCGGAGCTGGAAGAGGCTGGAGTGTGTGTGTGAGGGACGTGCAGGCTGTGGTGCCCTTGGGCTGGATCTAGCACAGAGGTTGACAAACTTTTTCGGAAAAGGGCCAGATGGTAAATATTTTAAGCTTTCCGGGCAGTGCTAGCTCTCGAGCACAGCTAGCAGCTGTTGCCACTATTCGATCCTGCCCTTGTGAAACACGAAAGCACCACAGATGATCGGTAAGCCAATGAACAACCAAACTTGGTCCACAACGACGGGCTAAGGGTGGATTCAACCCCCTCCCGGCTGTGGTGTGCCAGCCCTCGATCTGAGTGAGGACCAGGAGGAAAAAGCTGAGAGGCAGCCGCAAAGGTGGTTCAGAGACTGGGAAGAGGCCACAGGAGGCCTTGGCCTCCCGGCAGAGGAAGGGAGATCTTGACTCGGCACTGAGGAGCAGGGGTGGGACTTTGGACCATAGAGTGAAAGCATCGGAGGCCGGCAACTCGGCAGAGTGTGTGTGAGATGGAATCAGGAGCTGGGGAGAGGGCGGATGGTGGGGGACAAGGGCACTGGGGATGGTCCCCTGGAGAGCCGAATGACAGAGAACCAGAATGAGCGACTGCAGAGGAAGCCTGGCAGGGTGGATGCTCTGGTGATGATCCACAGGGCTGAGGGTAGGGGGGGTGATGGGGGAGTCACTGAGTCTGTTTCCGGTCGCTGGGGAGGATGCTGTGGCCTGACATGGGGGAGCCGGCGTGATCTGTGGGCGGGCAGGGAACTGGACCTGGGAGCCCAGGTGAGCGTGCGGCACACAGCCAGACCCACTGCAGCTCGCCACCCCCGTCAATCTGAGCACGCAGACAGCTGGAGAAGACATTCAAGAAAAGGTCAGACTCGCTGGGCCTGCCTGAGGGCTGGCAGGCTGAAAGGCAAATCTGTGAGATGGTGCTCACCCAGGGCTGGGGGTAAACTTAGCTCCCCGGGGGGTGAACCCCAGCTCCCCAGGAGTGAACCTCAGCTCCCCAGGGGTAAATCCCAGCTCCCCAGGAGTGAACCCCAGCCCAGCTCCCCAGGTGTGAACCCCAGCACCTGGAGGGTGAGCCTCAGTTTCCTGAGGGTGAATCCCAGCTTCCCAGGGATGAATGCCAGCACCTCAAGGGTGAGCCCCAGCTTCCTGAGAGTAAACCCCAGCTCCCCAGGGGTGAACCCCAGCACCTCAAGGGTGAGCCCCAGCTTCCTGGGGTGAACCTCATATCCCCGGGGGTGAACCCCAGCTCCCTGGGGTAAGAAGGTATCTCAGAGCCACATCCTCTGACTTCGATGTAGCCCAAAAGCCCTGGGCATGCTGTGAAGAAAGATAGCTGTTTGGCGGTTCAGGGCAGGGCAGAGACACCGTGTTTCTGACAAGCGCCCGTGTCGCTCATGCTGCAGACCCAGGACCACACTCTGAGAACCAAGGCCTCAGAACTCATTCCCACCTCCCCGCGCCAACCTTGTCTCCCAAGCAAATGCGGTGAGGCCCCTTAAGTCGCTATTTGTTGGGAGGCTAATCACATGCCAGACGCCGGTAATATTGAGAAAAGGCCAAAAGCAGCAAAGATGGGAGTCCTTGTGATGAGAAATTCACATCTGCGACTCATCCATTCCTCGCTTTGGGCCAGGAGGGGTTTCCACTAGTGGCCTGTCCCCCGTACGATTTAACGACGTGAATACAGGGAGCCAAACTCTGGAGCCAAAATTCCATCCCACCAGCTCAGAGCGCGGGGGAGCAAGCGGTCCCTCAAGGCTGGACCATGAGGCCCAAGCTAGTGCACTCTCCCCAGATCGAGCCCAAACTTGCCCTGGAAAATTCTAAACTAAAGCAAGTTTTTCCATTACGACGCTGGACGCAAGGCATAAGGAATGCCAGATCCAGTGGGCTGGGGGCTGGGGCATCTGCGCTTAGACGATTCTGAGAAGACATACCTCCACAAAGCTCCTGCAATACAAATAAATCCCCCAAATAAAAGGGAGATAATTTAGTGGAGAATTTGGTGACTGGTGCGTATTTTACGGGCATCCTTTTCAGAAGCGGCTCTTTGTTACGGTCCCGGGGGGCGCGGTCCTGGCAGCGCGTTGCCACGCTGCCACCTAGTGGTTATGGGGAGAGCTGCTGCGGAAGTCGAAGCGTCCAAACCCCCGAAGCGACTTAGGGAGGCTGCATCCTGTTAACACCAGTCGGGGCGGTGGCTGTTTTTAGCTGGGTCTCTCCTTCTGTGCCACTTTCATCATGGAAACTGGCTCTCTAGACCCAAAAAAAGCTGCGACGTGCTCTGCAAAAGCTGTTCGAGGGCCAATTTTAGCTACATTTCTTGGAATTTGGACTCCTGGAGGGAGGAGGGACGTGTGGTTCCCAGGAAGTTGGGCATTTTTTTAGAACCTAGTACCTGGAGGCCGGTTCTGGCCATGAAAGCTGCGAGATCACAGTTCCCCTTGGGTTCCAGCTTCTGCAAAGGGATATAAATTTGAGGGTGGGGGGATGGTTAGCAGCAGCAGCAGCCGCTGAGTCCTTGGAGCTTTACCATTAAGAGCTTTCTTCATTTGGACCATCTTACTGATGCCTCGAAATACCCCTAAGCAGAAGAGGAGAATGGAACCCATTTTACAGATGAGGAAACTGAGGCGTGGAAAAGTCAAGTGACTTGGCCAAGATCATATAGCCAGTAACTAGCTAAGCCTTCAGTGGCAACGGCACCCCACTCCAGTACTCTTGCCTGGAAAATCCCATGGACGGAGGAGTCTGGTAGGCTGCAGTCCATGGGGTCGCTAAGAGTCGGGCATGACTGAGCGACTTCACTTTCACTTTTCACTTTCATGCATTGGAGAAGGAAATGGCAACCCACTCCAGTATTCTTGCCTGGAGAATCCCAGGGACAGGGGAGCCTGATGGGCTGCCGTCTATGGGGTCGCACAGAGTCGGACACGACTGAAGCGACTTAGCAGCAGCAGCAGCAGCAGCTGCTGCTAAGCCTTGATTTGAATTCTAGAGTCTGTCTGTTGACCTAGAAGTCAGACAAAATGATGAGTCAAGAGTTGAAAGTCCTGGGCTGGTCCCCACTCTGCTGCCAATTCATTTGATACTTGAGAACTGGAAAAGCATATCAGATTCCCTTTGTGGTCTCCCCCAGCACCACAGAGAAGGAGTTTGAGGCTGTCTGTGATTGATTGGTGATGTCTGGCTTGGATAGGGGCCCAGGGACTAAAGCAGTTTAGCCGAGGGTTAGGCAATAGTGAGCCATCACAGATTTCTGAGCAAGGAGTGGTTTCGTGAGACGACTCGGGCCATGGTGTGCAGGGTGGAGATGAGAGAGAGCAGAGAGCCTGGAATTCTGTGAGACAGCATTTTCTTCCAGATACAGAACTGGACAAAAGACAACCTACTGAGCCAAACTTCATAAAATATTTTTACAGTGTCCTCCACTTCCTGAACGGTTGTTTTAACTCTAAAAAAAAAAAAGAAATCTCATTCAGGAGTTCCAAGGAACTCTATCAACTCTTTCTCCCCCCACCCCCCACCCCCGCCAAATATTCCTCATAATCTTGTTCTCATATGACTGGCTCATTAGAACAATTGGGGGTAGCACATAGACTCAAGGAATAACTGGAATAAGCGAGAACGGTTTGATAATCACCTGGTTAATTTTCAGTGACTGCTCACGGTGCTTTAACATGGGGATGTCTTCTCTGTGCTGTGTTTAGTCACTCAGTCGTGTCTGACTCTTTGTGACCCCATGGACTGTAGCCCGCCAGGCTCCTCTGTCCGTGGGGATTCTCCAGGCAAGAATACTGGAGTGGGCTGCTATGCCCTCCTCCAGGAGATCTTCCCAGCCCAGGGAAGATCTGGGACCCAGCTTCCTGCATTGCAGATGGCTTCTTTACCATCTGAGCCTCCAGAGAAGCCCAAGAATACCGAAGCGGGTAGCCTATCCCTTCTCCTGGCGATCTTCCCAACTGAGGAATCGAACCAAGGCCTCCTGCATTGCAAGCAAATTCTTTACCAGCTGGGCTACCAGGGAAGCCCTTCTCTGAGGGGTGCCTTTGAGATTGGGAGTGAGGTGGCCAGTAACCAGAGACAACCCCCAGACATCCCCACCATACCATCGTCAGCTGATCAACATCTCCTCTAGTCAGAGAACAATCTTAGGTGGCCTAGTCAGCTTCAAGGTATCAACATGATGGACTAAAATCATAAAACTGAGCTGCTGAAATGAATCTTTATGCTTTCCTTTATCAGCTGCTTAAAACATCTCTATTATGTGCCCCAGTACATTAGAGGTGGGTGGGGTCCATCTTCCTGTTTCATGTTGAATCCTCCCAGAGCATCCATTGTGGACTATGGCAACTGAGGTTTTCAGAAACTCAGCATTGTCCCCTCCATTCCCCTTCTAGTAACAAAATCTACTCCCAACCAGTGATGTGGACATAGGCCCCAGTCCAGACCTGGCCACTCCCACCTTATTACTTCTAGGGGTGGGCACTGAGCTAAGCCAATCAGAAGCCTCCTTGAAACTGTTCTCTTGCCATCAAGGTTGTTAAGCCGGGAGGATATGGAGTCAGAACTTTCAGCAACCATGTTGCTCACTATGTGGACCAAACTGTGGGAGAAAAGGAAGCCAGACACAGAGGAACTGGTCTTCAAGTCCAGTCTTAAGACACCATGGTGTCTGCAGCTCCTCCTTCAAGTCCATGAACTATCTGAGAATTTTTCTTGACCCCATGAATCAATATATTTCCTCCACTGTCAGTTTCAATGGGGTTCATGTCACTTTCCATGTTCTGACATGATTCACCATCCCTGAACCATCCCTGAATCTCTCTCTCCTTTTCTTGATCTCCTCTAATGATAGAGGCCTCACAGTCTTGACATAGCCCTTCTTTGAAAGTGCAGAAAGCTCTTTCATAGAAGAAGCCAACATTTGCCTCCCAGGGCACATACGTATACACATAAACACACATATACATGTATACAGAGACACACTGATGTGTGCAAGCATATCCACATGTATCCACACATGTGATGACTTATAAATACGTGTGTAACATATACATTCATAAACACACAGACCCACATACACGTTCAGATATACATATACACAGAGAGAGGCACACAGATACACAGGCGCATTAGTGCCACACCTATACACAATTACAGGCACATTTAGACATATATGGGGCTTCCTGGGTGGCTCAGACAGTAAAGAATCTGCCTGTAATGCAGGAGATCCAGGTTCAATCCCTGGGTCAGGCAGATCCCCTGGAGACAGGAATAGCAACCCACTCCAGTATTCTTGCCTGGAGAATTCCAAGGACAGAGGAATCTGATGAGCTACAGTCCATGAGGTCGCAAAGAGCCGGCATGACTGAGCAACTAACACACACACATAGACACATACACATATACGTGTGTGTATATGCATACACAGATATACAGATATAAACATGATATACACCTGCATTACAGACACACTGACACTTCATACATACATACACACATAAACACATGCACAGAGGTGCACACAGGTACACACTGTACAAACACACACCCATACACTCAGACATGTCAAAATACACACATACACGCACACACACATATACACAAAGACACAGAGACACAGACATACACTCAGAGACACAGATACATACACACAGAGACACACATCAGGGCTCCTTACATAAGCTACTGAGGACAAAAGAACTCTCAATTCACATCACACGTCACCTGGAATGATGACCCCACACACATTTTGATCCATTCTCCCTCCTCTACAGTTTTTAAATCATTCTCCTGCAAATAAAAACCCTCCCCTGTTAAAAAAAAAAAAAACTGGATATTTACTGCCCACCTCTCACTTCAGGGCTGGCATTAGCTTCTCCCATCACCATGGCAATGCTGCCACCACCACCACCCCCCCAGCACTTGCCATTCAAAAAATGTATGCCCTTCAAACCTGTTCAAGAATGTCAAAGTGACATTGATACCTTCCAGAGAGGTGACCCTAATTTTGAAGGCAGCTCCAAGGACTTCTTGCAGGGAGGGTGCAGAATGACTCTGCTGGCCACGGGGGTGAGTCACCAGGAGAAGGCAGCGCTGCCGGTCCCCGCGCCTTTGGAGTCTTGTTTTTTAACGCCGCAGGCAGTCCTGACAAATGCCTGGTTTACCTCCCCAACCACTGCCTGTCAAAGCGTATAATCAAGGTCTACTTTATGTGATGTCCCTGATCAGTTATAACATTTTACATCATAAAAATGAGCCTCAGGAATAAATTCCTGGTTGTTAACATGGTGCTTTTAAGAAATATGGGTGCTCAGAGGCCCAGAAATGTTAAGTCACCAGCCTGAGATACACAGGAGAGCCAGGATTTGAACACAAGTTTGACCCTGAGGCCCCTGCTGCGTAACTTTCCCTTCCCACAATTGAGTGGTTGGCCTTTTCAATCTCACGTAGGATCCTTAGCTCTTCTTTCACGTCCTTGAGAGGCCTCACCCCAAACTCTAGGCTCCACTCATCCAAACTGCTCTGTGTCTCTCTGCACGTTCATTTCTTAGGGCTGCGAAAGCAAAGTGTCTCCAGCTGGGTGGTTGAAACAACAGGCATGCACTGTCTCGCAGTTCTGGAGGCCAGAAGTCCAAGAGCAAGGAGTCGGCAGGGTGGGCTCCTTCCAGGGCTGTGATGAGGCGTCTGTCCTCTCTCCTTCAGCACCTCCCGTTCGCTGGCCACCGTGCTGGTCCTTGACTATAGAAGCCTCTCCTGGGCTGGCCCCTGTCCTCACGTGGCCGTGACTGTGCCCTAAGGGGCTGGGCAGCTGCCCCAGGCCTTTTAGAGGGTCCCGGTCCAAGAGATACCTTTGGGAAGAGCCGCCAGGAAGGGGCCCAGCCAGCAGCAGAGGGAGACCTGGGGACACTGAGCCGGGGTACTGGGGGTTCGCTCCCAAGGCTGAGAGGTCTCGGCCTGCAGGCGGGTGAGCTGGGGGAGCAGCCCACCTCCTAACCTCGCTGGTGCCCGAGAGGGACGCCGGGGCTCGAGGAGAGCAGTGACTGTCCACTGGGTCTCAGGCTCACTCACACACTCACACACATAGACGCACTCACATAGACTTGCACACATACAGACTTACACATGCGCGCGCACACACACATGCACACATATAGACACATACATAGACACTCACACACATACACACTCACACAGACACATATACAAACACACATACACACATGCCTACACATAAACACACAAATGCACTCAGAGAACATACAGAAATCTACATTCACACACGCACAACTAACATGCATACACATAGGCATGTGTGCACACGTATATACCTACACATCTGTACATATAAACACATGCACATATTCACATACACATATGTATACCTAAACACACACACACACACACCACTCCTCTGCTCATGCTTTACTAGCAGTTCACAACCAAGATGCTGCATTCCAAGCAGTCGTGAGGTATACTACCATCTATTGCTAATAATGAATTCCAAATGTTGCAAATGTATGTACAAGTAGATTCAAGGTTATTCCTATGAAACATCGGATTCACTCACTGCATTCTGATTAAGCTCTTTCCACGGGAGAGGGAAGGAGGGAATTTTTGATGGGAGCATGAGTAGGGGGGTGTCCACACGTGATGGAATAGAAAGCCTAGGACAGCCTCTCTGGACCCCAAGCTCTGGGACAGCCTCTCTGGACCCCAAGTCCTGGGACAGCCTCACTGGACCCCAAGCCCTATGAGATACATACAGAAATGCCAAGCTGCCTTCTTCATGACAGACATAGATGCCTGAACTGGGAATGAGATGTGTATAAGANCCTGATGGGCTGCCGTCTATGGGGTCACACGGAGTCGGACACGACTGAAGTGACTTAGCAGCAGCAGCAGCATTCATCCGACCCTGGAGGAGGGCATGGCAACCCACTCCAGTATTCTTGCCTGGAGAATCCCATGGACAGAGGAGCCTGGCAGGCTGCAGTCCACGGGATCACAAAGGACCAGACACAACTGAAGCTACTTAGCACAGCACATTCATCCAGTGAACCATACGTATTGAGCATTCCAGGATGAGAAGGCAGGAAAAGACTCTGCTAAGGAGCTTATAATCAATCAGTCAACACCAAAAATATATATAGTTTTTTAGAATAAAAAGGATAAGGAAGAATGAGTGGAGGGGTACTTTAGGTCATTGGTCAGAAGAGGTTTCTTTGAAGACAGAAGCTGGTATGTAAATACAGAGATGCGGCAACTGTGCAAAGAAGGGGGGACAGTTCCAAGCAGAAGGAACAGCAAATGTCAAGGCCCTGAGGAAGGAATGACCTTAGTGACTGAAGGGACAGAGAAAAGGCCAAGACAGTCAGCACAAAGTGACCCATTGGGGAACTAACAAGACGGGATCAAAGAGGCAGGAAGAAACTAGATTATGTAGGACTTTGCAGCCAGGTGAGGGGGTTGGCTGAGGGCTTCCCTGGTAGCTCCGATGGTAGAGTCTGCCTGCAATGCAGGAGACCGGGGTTCAATCCCTGGGTCGGGAAGATCCCCTGGAAAAGGAAATAGCAATCAATTCCAGTATTCTTGCCTGGGAAATCCCATGGGCAGAGGAGCGTGGCGGGCTACAGTCCATGGGGTTGCAGATGTTGAAAGTAGAAGCCATCAGGATTTCAGGCAAGAGAGTGATGTGATATCACTAACATTTACAAAAAGAGCTCTCTGGCTGCTGTGGATAGAGCCGATTGCTGAGTGAGAGCAAAGACGAGTTCAGGAGCTTCTTCCTAACCAGTTAGCAAGCATCCTCAAAGTTTCGCAAGCTGCCATTTTGTAAGTGGTGGGGAAACAAACTCTCCAGATGCTGTTGGCCGGAATGCAAAAACTCCAATGGAGGCGGCTTGACAACCTCCAGCTAAGTTACGTGTGTATTTATCCATTGACTGGCAATCCCACACCTAAAAATCTGCCCCAGGACTTCCCTGGTGGTCCAGTGGTTAAGAATCTGCCTGCCAATGCAGGGGACACAGGTTCAAGACCTGGCCCAGGAAGATTCCACATGCCTCAGGGCAACCAAGCCCGTGCACCAAGCCCGCGTGCCTTGGAGCCCACGCTCAGGAAACAAGAGAAGCCCAGGCACAGCCATCAGAGAAAGCTCTCACAGCCAAAGATAAATAAGTATTTAAAATATAAATAAATAAATCTACCCCAAAAATACACTGGCAAAAAAGACAAAGACGTGTGCATGAGGCAAATCACTGCAGCATCACCGGTGACGGCAGAAAACTGGGAACCACATATATTGGGGAGCAGGAGCCAGTTGAATTAATATTGAACATGGACACACCACCACCCACGACTCAGCTGCCAGAAGAAGGTGGAATGTGTTATAGTCTGCTACGGAAGAGTCCTCATGATGTATGATTAAATGAAAAAAAAAATCAAGATGGAGAAAACTGTGTATATTATGTTCCCATATTGTGCTGCCTCTTTGTTAAAGAGGTGGAATGTGAACATATTTTTTACTGGGAAAATAAATCAAAAATACAAATGGTTTGCTACCAGGGAAGGTAGGACACAGTTAAAAAGGAAAAAGATAGAAGGTAGATATCAATGAATAAATTGCGTAAATTTGATTTTATAACATTATAAACATTTTTCAAACTACATTTTTTTATTCTAATTTTAAAGTTAATTTTTTAGGGCTTTCCTGGNGGACACAGTTAAAAAGGAAAAAGATAGAAGGTAGATATCAATGAATAAATTGCGTAAATTTGATTTTATAACATTATAAACATTTTTCAAACTACATTTTTTTATTCTAATTTTAAAGTTAATTTTTTAGGGCTTTCCTGGTGGTCCAGTGGTTAAGAATCCACCTGCCAAAGCAGGGGACACAGGTTCGATCCCCGGTTGAGGAACTAAGATTCCTGTGGGGCAACTAGAGAAAGCCCAGGTGCCACAACAAAGACACACATAGCCATAATTGCAAAAATTAAAAATAAATAGATTTTTTTAATTTCTAAAAATTGAAAAAAAGCAAAATGAAACAAATGACCTTCCTTGTACATTGAGTTAGTGGCATAAACACATCGAAAGAAACTATTCAAGTGACTTTCAAACATAGCGATTTTAAAACACCTCTAGTAAGATAAATATTAAGGTCAAAAAAAGCACCTCGAACTCTTTTTATTAATTAAATCATTGATGGCAGCCTTGCTGTTGTTTTCCTGAGATAATTCTGCATGTGTTCCACAATAAAGCAAATGAGTAATTATGTCGGTTTCTTGGAGAATCAGGAATTTGGATATGGAAGAAAGACTTTGATGGTCCTGAGTTTGAATGTGAAGTCTCAGTATAAACTCAAGATGTTTATTTTATTTAAAAAAAAAAAGACACCTCTAGCACCCAGACTGTGGACTCTAAGTACCCTTCCCCTTCAAGAGAAGCCAGAGATCAATGCACAAATGGCTGATTCCATGGTGAGGGCATAAGACGGCAAAGAACAGAGGCAGAGAAGAAAGAAAAGCAGATCATAAATAGCTTCCAGTGAATATGTGGAAAACCAAAAAAGTGACACCGAAGCCAAGAGAAGAAAGTGTTCTACGAAGGTGAGAGCTGAAAGCTACTGGGATGAAGAGTAGCGTGACAGCAACACTGGCCGCTGCATCTGGCGATCTGGAGACCACCAGTGGCCTTGGCAAAAGCAGTGTGAAGGCAACAGCAGAAGCCTGAGCGGAGAGGGGAGGAGCCAAGGTATTAGTGTCAAGAACACCAGCAAAACTAAAAGACTGTTCCGGAAACGTCTGATGACATTTTTAAAAATAATAGTGACACAGCCAAAGAAACAGATCCAGATCCTGCCATCTGCACACTCACCTCTAATAGGAACCTGGCATTTGGAAAAGGTAAGTGGGAAAGACAAGTACTTTTCCTTATGCTCTTCATCAGCGTGCAGGCGTCATTTCTGCATGTGGAGATATTTAAGCACAGGAGCATTATCCTGGTTGCCCTGACCCAGCTGAGCCAGTGAAGGCGATCAGAGGCGCCCCACGTCTGAAAGTGATCGAGTTAAGGAAGAAAGGTCGGGACTCCCCTGGTGGTCCAGTGGTTAAGAGACTTCATGCTTCCACTGTAGGCAATACGGGTTCGCTCCCTGGTCGGGGAACGAAGACCACACAGCATGGCAGAAATAAAGGGGGAAAAAGGAAAGAAGGAAGATCATCCTTGAGGGATGCTCGAGAGGTAATCCCGGCTCGGGTTTTGAACTAGGGCTCTGTGTACTGCTGACTCTCCAGAGATCATAGCCTAACAAACAGCAGGAGCTTAATAAGTGTTCCGGGCAGACCTGTGGTGCTTCCCCAGTGTGCCTCCCATCTCCACCAGCTCCAAAATCAAGGCCCATAGTGTCCACTTTGGGTAAAAAGACTCTCTATTTGGATTCCCATCCACAGAGCGTCTCTCCAGGCATTTCTGTCCACTGGCTTCCCCCCTTCTCCAGCGTCCTCTGCACATTCCTCTGCCAGGATGAACCATTGAAAAAAACAAGCAAAGAGAGGCCTTTTACTGACACCAGCAGCTGCACGCTGCAGCCCCAGGCCCGAGCGCAGACTCCGGCCACGCAGGTCGCAAAGCAAGCCCAGAGCACATCTGTGCTTCTTTCTCCTGTTTACTCTCAGAGACAGAAAGGGAAAATGACCAGTTCTCAGGGCAGCCAGGATTCTCCAGGGGAAAAAAACTAATAGGATGTATCTAAAAACATGGGAAGATTCATTATGAGGGATTGGCTCAGTTACGGAGGCTGAGAAGTCCCACGATCTACTGTCTGCAAGCTGGGGGCCCAGGAAAGCCAGAGGCATAGTTCCTGTCGACCTAAGAACCAGGGGTCCGTGGAGTAAAGTTCTGGTCAGAGTCTAAGACCATGGTTAATGGCTGTGACAGATCTCATTGCGGGGTGGCAAAAGTGCAAAACTCGGTGAATTTACTAAAAAAAATTGTCAAATTCTACACTTAAAATGGATAAAATATATGATATGTAAAATATACCTCAATTAATTTGTTGCTGCTGCTGTTTTTGCCATCAGTGGCAGGCAGCCTGCAGGATCTTATTTCCGGCACCAGAAACTGAGCCCCAGCTATGGCAGTGAAAGTGCTCAATCCTAACCACTGGACCACCAGGGAATTCCCAAGTTACTTTTTTAATTATTAATTTATTTTAATTGGAGGCTAATTAATTTAAAATATTGTGGTGGTTTTGGCCATACACCGACATGAATCAGCCGTGGGTGTACATGGGTCCCCCCATCCTGAACCCCATCCCTCTGGGTTGTCCCAGAGCACCAGCTTTGAGTGCACTGCTTCAGGCATCGAACTTGCACTGGTCATCTAGCTTACATACGGTGATATACACGTTTCAGTGCTATTCTCTCAAATCATCCCACCCTCGCCTTCTCCCACATAGTCCAAAAGTCCTCTCCTTACATCTGTGTCTCGGTTGCTGCCTTGCATATAGGATCATCGTTACCATCCTTCTAAATTCCATATATATGCATTAAATGTACTGTATTGGTGTTTCTCTTTCTGACTTACTTCATTGCATATAATAGGCTCCAGTTTCATCCACCTCATTAGAAGTGACTCAAATGCATTCTTTTTTATAGCTGAGTAATATCCCATTGAGTATATGAACCACAACTTCCTTATCCACTTGTCCCAAGGTTTTTTTAAAGTGTTGGTCCCAAGAGCCCCAGTGGATAAGCTAGAAGAAATTCAGAAGAATAGAAAAGAGATGCCCCTGGCAGAAGGAACAGCACCCATCAACTCGGTGACAGCACCCCCAAGAGCAGTGGCAGCCCCAAATGTGGAAGCCAATCTCCTGGTGAGTACACAGGGGTACCCCGAGGTCCCACTAAACACAGGAGTACCCCGAGGTCCTGCTAATTGTTTAAAAGAGATTTGCGGCAAGACAACATCCTGTTTTATTATGTTGGTGGGAGAAGGCAAGTGGAGAGGGCTGAGTCACCACGACAACTTGGATACCATTTGTGCCAGGTTTAGAGTAGTTCAGACTCATACTTCTTGTGCTTGAAAACTGCGGGGTAAACAATTGCCTGGGATAGCAAGTGACCATTTCTCTGAGAGTGATTAGTGGTGACTGGCTGGAGCATTGTGTTGAAATTGATTAGTGATGTCTTCCACGGGTACAAGAGTAGGAGCATCAGTATGTGTGCTATTCATTTGCCAACCCTGCTGAGACGATCAGAATCACTGGCCTGGTACAAGGGAGAGGCGGCATAAGCCTGAGACACCTGGGGGATCAGAATAGCAGCAGCATCCTGTCCTGGATCCAACAGAGCAGAAAATCCATGATACAAAGGGAGCATCTGTTGTCTACTAATGCCTCTGAAGCCTAGAAGGGAATCTTTTTTCCTTAGAGCTTTGCTCACACAATGGAGTGCTTTATTTTTTTATATTTATTTAATTTACTTTTCATTTTTGGCTGCATCAGGTCTCAGATGCAGCACATGGGATCTTCAGTCTGGCTTAGTTGCAGCTCGTGGGCTCCTCCCTAGCTGTGATGCACTGGTTCCATAACTCGTGGGCTCGGAAGTTGGTGGCACACAGGCTTAGTTGGCCCGTGGTATATGGGATCTTAGTTCCCCAACCAGAGATCAAACCTGTGTCCCCTGCCTTGAAAGGTGGATTTGAAACCACCAGACCACCAAGGAAGGCCCAGGAAGTGCTTTAAAAATAAGTGATTCACTAAAACCAGAACTTTAGGAGCTCAGTTAAATTGCCAAACTCTTATTTCCATAAAAGCAAGCAAAACTACAAAGCAATAAGTCTAGCCCCATTTCCCAACTCTTTATTTTGAAAATTTGTCATCCTATAGAAAATTTAAAATAATAGGATAATGGGCACCTAGGTTTATTGGTCATTAACACTTTGCCACATTTGCTTACCTGTGTTTTGTTTTTTGCTGAACTGTGTGAAAACAATTTGAAGCATTTCATTTCTGAATACTTCAGCATATATTTCCTAATAACAAGTACATTCTCCAACATATTCCATGTGTAGTAACACCATTATCACAGCCAAGAGCTTCAACATTATACGATAATGTTACTTTATATGTGGCCCATATTAACATCCTCCTAGCAACCCCAGTGATATATTTTTAGTAATATCTCAGTGATACCACTTTTCTTTGTTTAATCCAGAACTCAATCAAGGATCATGTATTTCACTTAAATGTCGTATCCCTTTAGTTTCTTTTAACCTAGAACAGCCCCACTGCCTTGTTTTAATGTTCATGTCACTGACACTTTTTCAGATTCCAGGCTAGTCATCTTTTTTCTTTCAGATTTTATTTTATTTTTTTACTTTACAATATTGTATTGGTTTTGCCATACATCAACATGAATCCACNGCCTTGTTTTAATGTTCATGTCACTGACACTTTTTCAGATTCCAGGCTAGTCATCTTTTTTCTTTCAGATTTTATTTTATTTTTTTACTTTACAATATTGTATTGGTTTTGCCATACATCAACATGAATCCACCGCAGGTGTACACGTGTTCCCCATCCTGAACCCCACTCCCACCTGCCTCCCCATACCATCTCTCTGGGTCATCCCAGTGCACCAGCCCCAAGAGGCTAGTCATCTTGCAGAAGGAATTCATCTTTTGAAAGAGACACAGCCCTTCAGAAGGGCTTTAGCATTTCCAATTCTCTGTCATATAAAGGACTCCTCCTCACCTTCTGTCTGCGATTATGAGATTTCAGTAAGCATCCTATGCATGGCTGAGTTTACTCTGATTCTTCAGTAAAGGGTGGATTTGAGGCATCTATCTTTTCTGTACAGGCTCCCCTCATTAAACATGGTTACCAACCACAAGGCAAGTTCCATTCAAAGTCAAGTCAAGGTCATTTGGCTGGCTACCACCTACCCAAAGAGGAGAGAAGGTGCACCTAGGTTTGGGGCTGTTGATACCATTTTGATGCCTTTCTAAAATAACCTTGCTACTTTATTAATTCCAGCGATGTTTCATAACAGGTGACAGCTTTGCCCTTTAATTGTTGAGAGATCTTAATTTTGCACTGCTGTTTGCTGTTCAAAATGATTTATCTTGGTTCATAAACACTTGTATCTCAGGGACTTCCTGTACGGTTAGAAAAGTAAATTCATGAGCTGTGTGATACACACACACAAACACACACAGACACACACACACACCTCTAATTAAAGCAGTATCCCTGACATCAGACGGTTCATACCACCTTCACCATGTCAGGCAAAATCTGTAATCACTTACTTAATATTTTTCCTTAAACCAACTGCTTTTCTTACCTCAATAAATAAATAACTTTTCCAACAAGAACCTTTTATCAGTATTAATGAAAAACTGGTGTAATAATTACCATAACCAGCCATAAAAAATAAATACCATGAAAATCTAGCTCCTGGGGTCCACGGAAGGCTCTGCACCAGAAGACTGTTCTGTCTTGTTTAAATGGAAGATCAGGGACTTCCCTGGTGGTGCAGTGGATAGGAATCCACCTGCCAGTGCAGAGAACAGGTGTTTGATCCCTGGTCCAGGACAACTCCACATGCCGCAGAGCAACTAGGCCACTGTACCACAACTGCTGAGCCTGCACTCTAGAATGTGCAAGCCGCAGCTATTGAGCCTGCACGTCATAACTACTGAAGCCTGCAAGTTCTAGGGCGCACACTGCAGCGACTGAACCCGAGTGCCGCAAACACTGAAGCCCAAGCACCTAGCGCCTGTGCTCCGCAACAAGGGAAGCCGCCACAGTGAGAAACCCGTGCAGCTCAAGGAGGAGTGGCCCCCACGCGCCACAGCTGGAGAAAAGCCCACACATACCAAGGAAGACCCAATGCGGCCAAAAATGAAGAACCAAATAATTAGCAAAAGGAAAATGGAAGATCAGTAACAAAGACACATGATGCCAGACCAAGACTTCTGGCTTTGAGTAATCAGAGGAATGAGAGGAAATTTGAAGAGAAGTAATTTTCCACAAGATTTGAAGTTATGAAATGTCAAGTCTAGAGACCACTTAGAATAATGGCACACAGTCTTCATAGCAACACTATTTACAATAGCCAAGACATGGAAGCAACCTGAGTGTTGATAGGCATTATATTGATATATGTAATGGAATACTGCTACTGCTGCTGCTAAGTCACTTCAGTCGTGTCCGACTCTGTGTGACCCCAAAGACGGCAGCCCAGCAGGCTCCCCCGTCCCTGGGATTCTCCAGGCAAGAACACTGGAGTGGGTTGCCATTTCCTTCTCCAATGCATGAAAGTGAAAAGTAAAAGTGAAGTCACTCAGTTGTGTCCAACTCTTAGCGACCCCATGGACTGCAGCCTACCAGGCTCCTCTGTCTATGGGATTTTCCAGGCAAGAGTACTGGAGTGGGATGCCATCGCCTCCTCTGACTCAGCCATAAAAAGGAATGAAATAATGCCATTTGCTGCAATATAGGTGGACCTAGAGATTATCAGACTGAGTGAAGCTAAGTTAGAGAAAGACGGATAGCATGTAACTTATATGTGGAATCTAAAGTATGACAGAATTCACTGGCAGTCCAATGGTTAGGATTCAGCGCTTTCATTGCCAAGGGCACAGGTTCAATCCCTGGTTGGGGAACCAAGATCCCACAGGCCATGGGACACAGCCAAAACATATATGTACATGTATATGTATACATGCACATGTGTGTGTGTGTGTATAAAGACACAAATGAATTTATCTATGAAATAAACCCACAGACATAGAGAACAGACTTTGTGGTTGCCTAGGAGGAGGCAGGTGGGGGAGGGATAGATTGGGAGTTTGGGATTAGCAGATGCAAGCTATTATATATAGGATGGACAAATAACGGGGTCCTACTGCATAGCACAGGGAACTATATTTAATATCCTGTGATAAATCATGATGGAAAAGAGTGTGAAAAACAATATCCATATATATGTAAACTGAATCACTGAGTTGTACAGCAGAAATTAACATAACATTGTCGATCAACTGTACTTGAATAAAATAAATTTAAAAAAAAAAGGAAAATTATACCATCCAAACTGTTTTATTAGTTTCTGTGGCTGCTGTAACAAAGTACCAGAAAGTTGGCAGCTTAATATCACAGAAAGGTATTCTCTCACTGTTCTGGAGGCCAGAAGCCCAAGGTCACAGTGTCACCGGACTGGTCCCCTCCGAGGGCAGTAAGGAGGAATCTGCTCCACGTTTGTCCCTCCGCATCTGGGGACAGCCACAATCTCAGTGGTCCTCGGCTGGAGGGTGTAGATGTATAACTCCAATGGTATCAGTCCAAGCTCACTCTGCTCAGGGCGCAACAAGCCAGGAAATCAGGAGATGAAGTGTTGAGGCAAGGATTAGCGACTTTATTCAGAAAGCTGGGCATCCATGGAGATGGAGGACTAGAGTTCTAGAGCACCATCTTATTGGGGTCTGGAGGCCAGTGTCTTTTATAGAACAGAGAGGGAGAGGAGGCAAGGAAGTAAAGTAGAGTGAAAAAAAGGCCTTAAGTCTTGCAAACTCTCTTCTGGCTTGGCCAGCCTTAGGGAGGTTATGTGTTCGTTCCTTCTTCCCACCATCCACAGGTGGACAGGGTCAGAAGGTCTTCCTGTGAGCTAAACAAAGACACTTTAACTTTCAGGCAGAGGACGCAGGTTTCCCCGAGGCAGGCCGTTAGGTATGCTTATGGCATAGACAGGATCCTTTCCGTGATTATAGTAACAAAAGCAATGGCGAGCAAAGGTTAACGTGAAAGAAATAAGATGCAACGTGGAGTCAGATTCTGTTCCTCCCTGTTACACTCTTTCCTTCCATCCACAGATTCTGTTCCTCCCTGTTACACTCTTTCCCTCCATCCACAGATTCTGTTCCTCCCTGTTACACTCTTTCCCTCCATCCACAGATTCTGTTCCTCCCTGTTACACTCTTTCCCTCCATCCACATATTCTGTTCCTCCCTGTTACACTCTTTCCCTCCATCCACATATGGTGTTCTCACCTGTTATCTTCTCCTCTTTTAAGTCCACCAGTTGTTGGATTGGGACCAACCAGATCATCCAGGGTGATCTCAACTTGAGATCTTAATTCAATTGCACCTGCAAAGAACCTTTTTCCAAATAAGTTAAGGCTCAGTGGTCCACATCTTCAGGGTGTGGGTGGGGGGGGAGCTGTCAATCAGCACACAGCAGGTTTCCAACACCATTACCTCCAGGCAGGAGCAACTCGCATCCCACACGAGGGACAACAGCTGACATTTACAAAGTGTTTACCATGTGGCAGGCACTGTGCAGAGTGACTGCCACCCATTAGCTCACTTATCCCCCTCGTAGTGTGTTCCACTTCAGCCTAGAAAAATGTGGCCGTCATTTCCCCAGCCCGTAAGTGCCCGCCAAACAATGACATGGGAGTTAATAAGGAGAGCCATCCGAAAGGGGACGCCACCCCTGCTTCTCTGCGATCCATTCTCCTTTGATGATCCGTAATTGACCACATTAAACAAGGTAAGCAATAGAAAAAGAAGCATCGCTTTTATATCTTCTCCAAGGCTTTCATTCTCCTGGGGAATTTTCCACTCCACTTGGGGAAGAGGTTTCAGAATTCGTGGAGTTTGCCCATGGCAGGCCAGGGGACGAGAACAAACAAATTTTTTTTTAATTCCAAGCTTGGGAATTTTCAACAACTCTTGGAGCCACGTGGAAATAATAGTAGTGTTCCTTGCAGAGTATTCTCTCTTTTTTTAAGATGTATTTTATTTTTTTTATTTGGCTGCACCTGGTCTCAGCGGCATCACCAAGGATCATCAGTCTTCCCTGCGGCAGGCCAGATCGAATACTTCCAGCATGTGAACTCTTAGTTGCAGGATGTGGGATCTAGTTCCCCGACGAAGGATCCAACCCGGGCCCCCTGCATTGAGAGAGTGAAATCTTAGCCACTGGATCACCAGAAGTCCCCATGAAGTTCTCTCATCAGCACTTTATGCGCTCACTCAGGGTGAGGTGGTTGGATAGCATCACCGACTCAATGGACATGAACTTGGGAAAACTCAGGGAGATGGTGTGGGACAGGGAATTCTGGCATGCTGCAGTTCATGGGGTTGCAAAGAGTCGGACATTACCCAGTGCCTGAACAAGAGCACTTGTTCAATTCAATACCGTGACAACCTCGTAGGGTAGATACTAAAATTACTCCCCATTTTACAGACGAGGAAGCTGAGGCTCAGTGAGAGTAAGTAACTTCCTAGAGGTTTAGACCTAGTAAAGAGCAGAGCTTGGGTTTAAACCCAGGAATTCTGGCTGCAGGAACTCGTCTGCCCCACTGGGTGGTTCCACAGCAGGGTACCAGGGAAGTCCTGAGCCATTAAGCTAGGAAGAAGTCACCAAAAGTCAAAAATTACTCTTGAAAAGCCCATACATAGTCTATAAAGCAGTGGTTTTGTGAACACAACCATAAAGAGGCATTTCTGAAGTTTAAGCTAAACCATGATTTTGTGTCCCCACCCCCGGGAACAGTTAGCAATCTGAAGAATAGTTCCGGTTGTCACTGCTGGAGGGTGGGGGGAGACGTCACTGGCATCAAGTGGGAAGACAGCAAGGATACTGCTCAGCATCCAACACTACAGGATGACCCTGAGGCCAGAGGTAGACACCCACCTCCACCCCCATAGTAAACCTACTGGAAATTCATTCCCTGTGGACCGAAATTCCAAGATGAGAAAAACAGGACAATTAAAACAGCAAACTGGGCCCTGCCCAAACCACGTATTTCTCATTCCCAAAGTCAGGAGAACTCCCCAACCACACGTGCACAGAAAGGCTCCTTGGAGGTCAAAGGGGGAATGATGTCAAGGGATGCTCTACCCACAGGCCTTTGTGGTAGAATCCATTTTGGTTACGAGATGCGTGCACACATGTGGGAGGATCCTGAGCTATAGCAAATATGGACAGTGAACCAAACAAATCAAAATGATTGGCCAAAGGAAACCGGAGGGAATGTCCCAAAAAGGTAATTCAAACTACCACGAGGGTGTGACTCAGCGACTATCTAAGTATGCCCATATATCTATCCAACATGTACTTGTACTCTTTTTTTTCTCTTAATAAATACTTGTTTCACTACTTTCCGTCTTCATGAGAATTCTTTTCTGCAAAGCCGAAGGCCCAGGGCCCTTGTCACTGACTGCTGGTCTAGGGGCTAGGATCTTGCACTCTCACCACCTCGACCCGGCCTCATATAATTGGGGGAGGGTGTGAGCTGTAACAGAATGGGGGTTATGCACGCACAGTCCAGGGGTGCAGCGGTCAAGGAGCACCCCTGCCCACCTGACCCCTGATTTGAGGCTGCACAGCCTAGTAGAGCTGGGCAGACACGGGTCTCAGCTCCCAGGTGAGCAAATATGGGGAGAACTGAGCACGCCAAGACCCAGAACTGAGAGAGAAGCCAACGAGTGAACCAGAGGCTGCTGGGAGCTAAGAACACTGCTGGGGAACAGCTCTTGAGGATACATCATAGCAAATACCCACAGGAACCTCAGCAGGCACAGTGCTGGGCACCTTGTGTCTATCACTTGATTTAATCCTTCCAACAGCCCCACGGGCTCAGTTCTACTACAAACCGTTTTTATTCCAGCCCCTCCCCACAGACTCCCGCCGAAAGACCATTTTGGGCAAGCTGCCAAAGTTCCCACTATGTGGTCACCACAAAGATAAATATTGAAAGTTCTGGTTCCCCAAGATTTTCCTTCCCAACATGCATCTCTGGTGCCACCGAAAATATTTTGACATCTGCTGGGAACCGGTTCTAACGAGTACCTTTTTTTTCTTCCTCCTGCTCTACACTGAAATCAAGCATAAAGAGCAGATCTTGCTGGTTTGACTGTAAGGGCAGTGGGATAAAATGGTTAGAGCACAGCATCCGGACCAAACTGTGGCCAGAGTGTTAACCTCAGCTCTGCTGTGTGACCTCGGATAAGCAACTTCGCCTCTCTGTGCCTGGTTTCCTTACATGACATAATGGGGCAATTAGTGTGTTGTCGTGGGAATGAAATGACTTGGTGTAATAAAGCAGAGCTCAGCAAACCTTTTGCTAAAGGCCAGACAACTATGTTCAGTTTTGCAAGCTGTTAGGTCTCTATCATAGCTAATCAATTCTACCACCATAGTGTGAAAGCAGTTGCAGATAATATGTAAATGCAGGGATGTGCCTATGTTCCAATAAAACTTTATTTATAAAAACAAGCCAGGGGCCAGGATTTGGGATATGGACCTACAGGTTGCTCACATCCCAAGTGTACCCCTTACTAGCTCTGTGACCTGATGCAAGTTACTTAACCTCTCTGATCCTTGACTTTCTCATCTGTAAAGTAGAAGGAATAGCAAAACCTACCTGCTAGGGCTAAAAGGAAGCTTAGCAGAACATTGCAAATCACTTAGCACAGAAACTAGCACATGGGAAAGACTTAGCAAAGCTCAGCAGCTGTTATTACTAATAAAAACTGCTGCCTCACACTATTCACACAGCTAGGATATGGAAGCAACCTAGATGTCCATCAACAGATGAAGGGATGAAGAAGCTGTGGTACACGTATACAATGCAATATTATTCAGTCATAAAAAAGGATGCATTTGAGTCAGTTCTAATGAGGTGGATGAACCTAGAGCCTATTATACAGAGTGAAGTAAGTCAGAAAGAGAAAAACAAATATCGTATATTAATAGATATATGTGTAATCTAGAAAGATAGTAGTGATGACACAGACAACGAGAACAGGCTTATGGACATGGAGAGGGGAGGAAGGAGAGGGTGGGATGAATGGAGAGAGTAACATATACTCTAACATATGTATAACATGTGTATATATTTTAACATATGTAAAATAGATAGCCGGTGGGAATTTGCTGTGTGACTCAGGGAACCCAAACCAGGGATCTGTAATAACCTAGAGGGGTGGGGTGGTNAAAAAAAAAAAAAAAAAAACACTACAGTTGCTGGGACCAGAGAGGAACAAAGATACGTTTGAAGACACGTAGCAAGTTCAAAGCAAAGGAAGAATTCAGTATGTTTACCTGGGCTCATCACCTAATCACTATCTCCCCCTCCTTTCTGTATTTTTTCCTTTCTCCTTTATTCTCTCAGCTACCCTACAGGCAAATGTGTGCTGCAGGTAGAATTTCCCTGAGCTAGGGGCCTGCTGATCTGAAAAAGTGAGCCTGGATTTAATGAGCTCTGTGTCTTCTCCGTGGTGGACTCAGCCACTGTGGACTTCTTCCAGTTATGCCCTGCTCACCACAACTCGAAAATAGATTCACTCACTCAGATGACGTTCAGGGATCCAGGGCTGGGATGCTCACAGAACAGTAGCACAGGGAACATCGTCAGCCTCACTGGGAAGTGAAGATGCTCTGCCAAGGAGCCTCTGAAGGGACCCTAGCTCCTGGCCAGACGCTCCCATCTCAATGTAGCCTCAGGATCCAGAACTTCCTCACTGTTGCTAAAACGACAGAGTCAAAGATCAATTCAGTGATGAAGGATGTAGCCACTCAATGAGCTCTTGAAAGACAGGATCTCATTTAAGCTTCATAACAAGCCAAGGAGGTAGAAATTATCCCTGTTGCAGAAATTGCCTCTTGGGGGATTCCCCGGTGGTCCAGTGGTTAAGAATCCGTCTTGCAATGCAGGGAATGTCAGTTCAATCCCTGGTTGGGGAGCTCAGTCGTTTCAGTCGTGTCCGACTTTTTGCAGACTGTAGCCCACCAGGCACCGCTGTCCATGGGATTCTCCAGGCAAGAACACTGGAGTGAATTGCCATGCCCTCCTCCAGGGGATCTTCCTGACCCAGGGTTTGAACCCTCATCTCTTACATCACCTGCATTGGCAGGCAGGTTCTTTATTGCAAGCGCCACTTGGGAATCCTAAGATCCTACATGCTGTAGGGCATCTAAGCCCATGGTCCACAACTGCTGAGCCCAAGCACCACAGCAAAAGATCCCACGTGATTAAGATCCCACATGTCATGACTAAGACCCAATGCGCCCAAATAAATAAATAATTTTTTTTTTAAGTAAAGGCAATTCTCCTTCCACTGCTCTCACAGCTGCTCAGCTATTTCAATATTTAAAAGATCCCCTAAGGAAAGACTTCACAATACCTGTCTCTGCAGTCAAGAAGCTCCTGTAAAGTCACAGGTGGCCAGCTGTCCCAGGCTGCGTTCCCCAGGAGCAGTTCTTGAGACAATGAGGATTCTCCAGAGAACAGAACCAATAGGACACAGATATCACAAGGGATGGAGGCATAGAATGATGGAGATGAAGAAGTCCCACAATCTGCCATCGAGCTGGAAGCCCAGAAAGCCAGCTGTTCTTCAGTCTCAGTCATGTCCGACTCTCTGCGACCCCATAGATTGAAGCGCACCAGGCTTCCCTGTCCTTCACCATCTCTCAGAGCTTGCTCAAACTCATGTCCATTTAGTCAATGATGCCATCCAACCTCTGTTGCCCACTTCCCCACCTGCCTTCAATCTTTCCCAGCATCAGGGTCTTTTCCAATAAATCAGCTCTTCACATTAGGTGACCAAAGTATTGGAACTTCAGTATCAGCATCAGTCCTTCCAATGAATATTCAGGCTTGATTTTGTTTAAGATTGACTGGTTTGATCTCCTTGCAGTCCAAGGGACTCTCAAGAGTCTTCTCCAGCACCACAGTGGTGGAGTGGAAAGGCCTGAGAGCCAAAGGGCTGATGCTGTAGATTCCAGGCCAGGTCTGAAGGCCCAAGAACCAGGACAGGAATAGAGCAGTGCCCCAGCTCAACAGTCAGGGAGAGTGAATTCACCCTTCCTCTGCCTTTTGCTCTAGCCAGGCTCTCAATGGAGTCACCCACACTGGGGAGGGCCACACTGGTTTAAACGCTAATCTCTTCCAGAATCACCCTCACAGACACTCTCAGAAATAATGTGCAACCAATGACCCAGTCAAGTTGACTCCAAAAATGAACCAAAAAAACACACGCTAAGAGAAGTCAGAAAGACAGTGACACATACATGATATCGTGCATATATGGACTCTTTATGGTCCAACTCCCACTTTTCTACATGACTACTGGAAAAACCACAGTTTTGACTATACAGACCTTTGTTGGTAAAATAATGTATCTGCTTTTTAATATGCTGTCTAGCTTTGTCAGAGCTTTTCTATGACATTGGTTGGACCATAAAGAAGGCTGAGCATCAAAGAATTGTTGCTTTCAAACTGTGGTGCTGGAGAAGACTCCTAAAAGTCCCTTGGACATCAAGGAGATCAAACCAGTCAATCTTAAAGGAAAGCAACCTTGAATATTCACTAGAAGGACTGATGCTGAAATTGAAGTGCGAATACTTTGGCCACCAGATGTGAAGAGCCAATTCATTGGAAAAGACGCTGATGTTGGGAAAGATTGAGGGCAGGAGGAGAAGGGGGCAATAGAGGATGAGGTGAATGGATGGCATCACCAACTCAATGCACATGGGTTTGAGCAAACTCCAAGAGATAGTGAAGAACAAGGAAGCCTGGCGGGCTGCAGTTCATGGGGCCCCAAAGAGCCGGATATGACATGGCAACTGAAGAACAATATGTTGACTCTCAAATATGACACAAATAATCTATCTGCAAACAGAAACAGACTCACAGACATAGAGAACAGACTTGTGGTTGCCAAAGGGTAAGGGGTGATGGAATGGGAGTCTGGGATTAACAGGTGCAAACTAATACAGATAGGATGAATAAACAACAAAGCCCTACTGTATCACATAGGTACCTATATTCAGTATCCTGTTGCAAACCATAAAGGAAAAGAATACAGGTATACATAACTGAATCACTCTGCTGTACAGCAGAGATTAACACAAATTGTAAATCAACTATACTTTGATAAAAACAATTTTTAGTGAGCCATCTCACAAGGATTGTAGCACAAGTAATTTATTTGGGAGGGGACCCAAGATGCATGAGCAGGAAGAAGAAGAAAATGAGACGGGGAGGAGGGGAAGGCAGCCAGGGATGCATTATGGAGCAAGATGCCCTGTGTGTAAGCTGGAGCTGGGTACCACTGGGGAATGCTGGGCACGTCTCAGAGTTTCCCATCTAAAGGGCAAGCAATCTGGGGGTATTTCCCACCAAATCCCAGGCCGTGTTGGCCAAGGCCTGCTTCCAGGGCCATTAACTCTCTTACGCTCCCAGCCTCCCCCATGCACAGGCAGATCATACTGTCAGCCCCAAAGGCCCTTGAGATAGAAGCATGAGAAGATGGAGCCACGTGGAAATAGAGGCTGAGGGGTAGTAGGGCACACTTGTGCTAGAAGGACATTGAATGGTCAACTGGTCTACCTCCTCATAGTACAGAAGAAAATAAGCCCCATTTTGGACTGATGATTGATTCCAGCAGTGTCAGCTCAGATTTCAAAACCATATTTGCTCCATCTTAAAACACCGTTGCCTATAGATGCACATTGAGTATAATAGCTTTTTCAGACTTAAAAAAAAAAAAAAGTACATTAAATGCACACAAAAGACATTCTATTTTCAGATATGTTAAAACATCTAAAAGATAGCATCTCAAACTCTAGACAATATGACTCTGTCCCGCTGTCCCCAGAAGATCGCTTGTACCCTTCTGACCCTCTGTCCCTGTTTGGGCTTGGAAAATAGAGTAATTTGGTTTGAAATCTGTTCTGGCTCTGAAGTTCTGTGGTTTTCTATTTCCTTGCAACATCTTTGTCATGGCAACACAATGCACATTTGCATTTCAGAAACTACCCCTGCCTACTCCACACCTTAAAACAAGAATCAAGATCCCACCTTATTTTAAAATTGGCAGCTTCAGTCCATTGTGTCTAGGTACCCTCCTGCAGGCAATAAAAGGAAGCACTTTTCCTTGTTCACTGTGTCAGTCTTTCAAATGCACATTTATTAATTAGATGCATTAGGGGCTGCCTAATTGTGTTACAAGGAGAAGAAGGAGAACATTTATTAATGGACTGCTGCTCATAGACGCTGTACCCATGGCTTCAGATGTACTATATCATGCAAGCCCTATAACCCCTCCACGAACAAAAGAAACAATCTCAGCGAGGTTGTCACTTACCCAAGGTCACATAGCTGGCAAGGTGCAAATCTGAGATAATGCTGGTAAATTGCCTACCACCCCACCAAGCATCTAGTCAAGACTTAATGAAGACAGACAAAAGGCAGGGATGGACAGAAAAGGTAGGGGAAGGAGAAAGAAAAAAGGGGAGGGGACTTCACTGGCGGTCCGGTGGCTAAGACTCCATGCTCCCAATGCAGGTGACCTGGGTCTGATCCCTGGTCAGGGAACTAGATCCCACACGCTGCAGCTAAGACCCAACATGGCCAAATAAATCAATATCTTTTAAAAAGGGAGAAGGATTCCATCCCTAAAAGATCAACCTTCCCCCGGACGTTGGCCCACCTGAACTTGCTAAGAGATAAGGGCACACATACTTTGTTTTCTGACTCCCGAAGGCAGAAAGTGGGTCACTCCAAGAAAAGAGGGAGAGGGACTTCCCCTGTGGTCCAGCAGTTAAGAATGCACTTTGCAATGCAGGGGACAGAGGTTCAATCCCTGGTCAGGGAACTAAGATCCCACACGCCATGGAGTAACTGAGCCCATGCAATGCAACTCCTGAAGCCTGAGCACTCTGGAGACTGGTGCCACAATTAGAGAGTCCATGTTCCTCAACAAAAGATCCTGCATGATGCAATGAAGATTCCACGTGTTGCAACTGATTTGACACAGCCAAATAAATATTTTTTTCAAAGAGGTAGAAACTTTCCTATTCCTTTCTTTTATCCATTTCTTCCCCCCTCTTAAATATCCTCCCGCCTCCATCATGGAGCCAAACTCCTTGGCTACAAGATTTATTTTGTTATCTGCTCTTGGGTCCATTTATTTCAGCATGTCATCTTTTATTAATATTTTCCTTTTTCCTTCATTCTGAAAGTTTTAGAGAATTGTAAGTCTGGACTTTTTATAATCTGACATGACTCTCTCAGACTTTGTGTTTCTACTTTGGGATAATAAATCTGTAACTATGTATTAAGCTCTGATGTCAGGCAAGCACCATTTGCAATGACCAACTGAAGATGCTGCAGGCTGTGCCAAGCCCTAGGATCTGTGCAACCATCTGTAATAATTTCACCATTAAAGATTCATTCCTTTGACTATTCTAAAGTCATCTGTAAAATCAGATGATCCTGGGAGAAGTGACAAATACCCAGTGGTTCTTAATCTTTTTATGTTTGAAGAATGTGGGGGGCGGGGGGAGGAAGGAAGGCTATAGACCATCTTCCCAGAAAAAAATGCAGACAGATGCAAAATCCTACAAAACCCTCAGGTCACCCAGTGAGAATCTCTGCTTAAATTAGTTATTTGCTTATACCTTAGGAAGTGGGTTGAGAGGACTGGATTATCACACAGTGGCAGGAACAGAACCCAGCAAGGAAAGATGCTGCTAAGGAGAATTAGAGAGCTGGAAGAAACAGAGCTTAAGGGGTTAGAGGGCAAAAGGATGGGAAAGATGAGCTAAGTTTGTTGAGAGATAATCCTGGGGTGAGGAGGAAGCAGTTCCCAGAACATGGAGACAGAAATTTGTGAGGAGAGGGCTATCGGGCAGGGGCTGTCTGCTATCAGCAGACCCTCCATCCACAGATGCAGTGGGAAAAAGCAAGAGAGAAAGAAATGCAGCAACTCTAACTGACCCTACAAGGTGGGAACAAAGAGAGTAAATATCTTGATGGCACCCCGCCACAATGTTCTTGTTCCCATTTTAAGGATGAGTAAGATGAGGCTCAGAGAGATAAAGTCACCTGTCCAAGGTCACACAGCTGGGAAATGGAAAAGCCAAGATTTGAACCCAGTTCTCCTCTCCCCCAGACCACAGCCCTGAGCCTTGCCCTCCTCCAGGGGAATCTTCCTGACCCAGGGATCGAATCCGTGTCTTGGTCTCCTGCATTGGCAGGGGGGTTCTTTACCACTAGCGCCACCCAGATGGGCTTGTCTCTTTCTGCTAAAAAAAAGTTATATTTGAAAGGGAGGGCAAAAACACTGGGCAATAGCTGAGATTCAGCCCAAATGTCCTTAATAGCACGTGAGCAAAGGGATAAGGATGTTGTGTACATCCCAGGGCACAGTGCCTGGCCCTCAGCAACTAGTGCTCAGTAAATATTTGCTGTTATTTCTATCATTGCTTGTTAGTGCCAGTACTGCTGTTGCATTATTATTACTAATATTATTATTACCATAGGGATCACTGTGCTACCGCACAGGACTGTTGAGATTAAATGATGCAATCAGTCTAAAGCACTTAGCACATAGTAGAAGCTCAGTAAATGACATCTCTGTTTACGATTATGATTTCTCCACTGAGACCTTAATGAAACAGCCAATGTTTTAAAAAGCATGTCCAAGGAACTAAAATGCATTTAGAAAATACNGTGTCTCTTTCAATTCTGGTTTCCTCGGTGTGTATGCCCAGCAGTGGGATTGCTGGGTCATAAGGCAGTTCTACTTGTAATTTTTTAAGGAATCTCCACACTGTTTTCCATAGTGGCTGTACTAGTTTGCATTCCCACCAACAGTGTAAGAGGGTTCCCTTTTCTCCACATCCTCTCCAGCATTTATTGCTTGTAGACTTTTGGATCGCAGCCATTCTGACTGGTATGAAATGGTACCTCATTGTGGTCTTGATTTGCATTTCTCTGATGATGAGTGATGTTGAACATCGTTATATATGGAATTTAGAAAGATAATAATGATGACGCTATATGTGAGACAACAAAAGAGACATAGACATGTAAAATGGACTTTTGGCCTCTGAGGGAGAGGGAGAGGGTGAGATGATTTGGGAGAATGGCATTGAAGCATGTATACTATCATGTAAGAAATGAGGCGCTGATGTATGTTCGATGCAGGACGCAGGATGCTTGGGGCTGGTGCACGGGGATGATCCAGGGAGACGCTGTGGGGTGGGAGATGGGAGGGGGATTCAGGATTGGGAGCTGGTGTACACCTGTGGTGGATTCATGTCGATGTATGGCAAAGCCAATAGAGTATTGTAAAGTAAAATAAAGTAAAAAAAAAAAAAAAGAAAAAAAAAATTTCATGGCTTCAGTCACCATCTGCAGTGATTTTGGAGCCCAGAAAATAGCCTGACATTTCTTCCATTGTTTCCCCATCTGTATGCCATGGAGTGATGGGACTGGTTGCCACAATCTTATTTTTTCTGAATGTTGAGTTTTAAGCCAGCTTTTTCACTCTCCTCTTTCACTTTCATCAAAATTATCTTTAGTTCTTCTTTGCTTTCTGCCATAAAGGTGGTGTCATCTGCATATCTAGGGTTATTGATTTTTCTCCGGGCAATCTTGATTCCAGCTTGTGCTTCATCCAGCCTGGCATTTCACATGACGTACTCTGCGTATAAGTTAAATAAACAGGGCGACAATATACAGCCTTGAAGTACTTCTTTCCCAATTTGGAACCAGTCTGCCGTTCTATGTCCAGTTCTAATTGTTGCTTCTTGACCTGCATACAGATTTCTCAGGAGGCAGGTAACATGGTCTGGTATTCCCATCACTTTAAAAATTTTCCACAGTTTGTTGTGACCCACATAGTCAAAGGCTTTGGCATAGTCATTAAAGCAGAAGTTGATGTTTTTGCTTTTTTGATGATCCAATGGATGTTGGCAATTTGATTTCTAGTTTTTCGCATCAGGTTGGCAAAGTATTGGAGTTTCAGCTTCAGCATCAGTCCTTCCAAAGAACATTCAGGACTGATTTGCTTTAGGATTGACTGGTTTGATCTCCTTGCAGTTCAAGGGACTCTTAAGAGTCTTCTCCAACACCAGTTCAAAAACAGCAATTTTTCAGTGCTCAGCTTTCTTTATATTTCAACATTCACATCCATATATGACTACTGGAAAAACCATAGCTTTAACTAGATGGACTTTTGTTGGCAAAGTAATATCTCTTCTTTTTAATATGCTGTCTAAGTTTGTTTAGAGGAACCAGAGATCAAATTGATTCAAGGCACTATGCAAAGACCAAGGAGTGGGTGATTCCCCAGTTGCTGGAGTATTCCTCCCACTCATTAGCACATGAAATCACTTCACCCAAAGAAAACTAACCACACTACATTCCATGGCCACTCCACTCACCCTCTGTTGGGGACCACACTCGTGGCGTGCACTTGTCTCTGAATCCAAACAAATCTACCTCTTACCTATTGCTCTGTCTCTCACTGAGTTTCGTTTTGTGTGTGTGTGTGTGGGTGTGTGTGTGTGTTTGGCAATGAGACTTCAAGAACCTGAGCTTCATTAGGTCCTGAAACCAGGCACCATGGGCTTTGTCCAGTTTGAATCCCTGCCAGACACGACTGAGTGACTAAGCACAGCATAGAGTCCCGCCACGTGGGTTTGAATCCCAACTGGGTAAACAGTTTCAAACACAGCTTTGAGAAATAGAAACATGATGACCTGCCCAATACTTTGTAGACAGTGGCATAGATAGATAGAGGAGCTGAACAGCAGAAGGAAAAAGCAGTGAGAAACATGCTGAGGAACCGCTTTCATAATTTGCCAGAAAAACCACTAAATACCTGACCTATGCCCACAATGTTCATTGGCCTGGTCCTTGGCACAAAGGAGATTAAGGACAGCAGAACCCTCACCCACTTGGGCAAGGGCTACTAAGGCGCAGCAGATAGTGGAGCCTTCAGGACACACGGGGGAGTAGCCCCTGCCAGGTTTCCTCAGTTGCACCCCTGCTGTTCACAGGGGGTTCGAGGAAACAAGAAACAAGAGACTGTAAAGGAATTAAGATTTGGTTAGCCGTATGTCCTTCCAGCCATAGGGGCGAGGACCTCCTACCTTAAGCGGAGGTCTTCTGGAGTCCGAGACTGAGCTGCGTGAGCTTTCTGCTGAGTTCCTTTTTTGTTGCCCTGGTTTCCAGCACGCTGGGCTTCTTGTCACTTCCACTGCGCTGGGTTTCCTTCACCTTCACTGTCCACCACGTGAGCTTTCACCGAGTTGGGCTTCTGCTGTGCTTGGTCTCCGCCTTGCTGGGGCACAGTTTAGATTGTTTCAGCCAGGTTACATCCAGGGCCTGGCACCAGATATGTCCGGGGAGTGTGTAATTTCCTCAGTTCTGTTTTGCCACGGCAAAGATTTGAAATGTCAGACCAGTGTTACAGCTCGGTTACAGCTCAGTTTTATTAGGAAAAATAAAGCAGAGTACACCCTCGAAGAGTGAGGGCAGGCTGATCCCAAAGGAGAGGCCTTAATTCTTCTGGGCTTCTTCCTTTTACACATTTGTCTCCTCCCCCCTGAGCCTGCCCTATGCCAATTGGGCTAACCAAGAAGGCGGANTTGTCCTGGAATTATGGAGACTGACAAGTCCCACAATCTGCCATCAAGCTGAAGGCCCAAAAAGCCATTTGTTGTCCAGTCACTAAGTCAGGTCCAACTCTTTGCAACCCCACGGACTGTAGCACTTCAGGCTCCCCTATCCTTCATTATCACCATAGTTTGCTCAAATTCACGTCCATTGAGTCAGTGACGCCATCCAACCATCTCACCCTCTGCTGCACCCCTCTTTTGCCTTCGATCTTTCCCAGCATCAGGGTCTTTTCCAATGAGTCAGCTCTTTGCATCAGGTGGCCAAAGGATTGGAGCTTCAGCTTCAGCTTCAGCATCAGTCCTTCCAATGAATATTCAGGGTTGATTTCCTTTAGGGTTGGCTGGTTTGCTCTACTTGCAGTCCAACAAACTCTCAAGAGTCTTCTCCAGCACCACAGTTCAAAAGCATCGATTCTTTGGCATTTGGCCATCTTCATGATCCAACTCTCACATCCATACATGACTACTGGGAAAACCATAGCTTTGACTATACAGACCTTTGTCAATAAAGTGATCTTCTCTGCTTTCTAATATGCTCTAGGCCAGCTCAAAACACACACACCCTGCTCTCTTCTCCCTTCTGCTTCTCCCTCTCCCAAATAATCAACCTGCAACCCACTTGGATCAGGACCCACTTTTCCGGAATACCGAAACCAAGTCAGACTGCTGTGGTGGAACAGGGGCAAACCAAGGGTGACTTGGGGTAAAGTGAGGGTGGGGTGCACCCACATTGCCTGCTGGCTCACTCACACGCCAGCTCGTCCATTCACTGGCTCACCTGATGGCTCATTCATTCATTCACTCCCTCCCTGATCCCTGCCTTCATTCCTTCAGGGACAACAGAACCCACGGAAGGCTGAAAGGAAACTTTCTTGTCTTGGTTTCTATTCTTATCTCTGAGAACAAGTTCCCTTCTGTATGGGGTGTGAACTAGACATCACACCTCCATTTTTATGCAGAAAGAATTCCGTTTCACTTCCAAGACAACTGCAGTCCATTAAGCAGTCCATTAGGGAGCAGTTGCGAGAGTAACCTAAAAGCACAGATTTCCCCAGGGGTCACCCTCCTGGGGAGATCCCTGGGGTTGGAGGAATGCCTTAGCCCCTGCATAGCGTGACCAACTTCAATTAAATAATCAAGCACAACCGTTCTCTCATCAGCCTCTTTCTGCACGGCCAGCTATTTCTTATGCGAGTGCATTTCCTCCTTGAAAGGGTCTTGTTCACCTCATCTCAACTCAGAAATGTCTCGAAGATCTGAAAAGACATCTTGGAGGGATCAGAAAATCGTACTGTTTCTCAGTTCAGAGATTTGAGAGAAGTCGCTCAATTAATCTGTCGTTGTGTCCACCCTCGCTCACTTCTCCCACCCCTTCCACACCCAGTGTTGTAAGAGCTACATTTGTGGAGCCCCTGCATGTGCGTGTGCATGCCAAGTCGCTTCAGGCATCTCCGACTCTTGTGACCCCATGGACCGTATCCCACCAGCCTCCTCTGTCCATGGGATGCTCTAGGCAAGAATACTGGAGTGGGTTACCATTCTCTTCGCCAGGGGATCTTTCTGACCCAAGGATTGAACTCAGACCTCTTTATTGTCTGTGCCACCAGAGAAGCCCCTCCGAGGCATCAGAGAAATAGGTGCTAAATATGTATTAATTCACTCATTGGATCTGCAAAACAGTCTCATGAGGTATGTGCTATTATTGTCACCACATCTTTGGAAAGAGAAAACTGAGACCAGAGTATGTCATTGGACCCACACAGCAGGAAACTGGCATTTGATCTTGGAGCTTAAGGTCTTAACCATTTCCTTGTATAACCACCCTACTTTTTCATTCAGTTTTCAGAGTCTTAAAAGAAACAACCACCAAGGGTGGTTTACACTGGAGCTGAAAACAATGGATGAGGTTCTGTCCTGGGAATCGGGGAACCCAGCTTTAGGAACCAGTCCCACTTGAGTTTATTATATAATTAGAGGTGAGTCACCAGTTCGATTCTTCTGCTCCCCAGCGTGTTCTCAGGATGTGGCCCCAACTGACCCATCCCTTCTCATCCCCTACTTCTCTTTGCCTTCCTCACATTTCAGAATGGACCCACTGCCTCTACTTTCTGGTGCTCACATAACTCCTGTGCTATGATGTCTCTGTCCCAGCAGTTCCTGTTGCCTGCAATGCTTTTCCCACCTTTCTTCATCTGAATTCATTCTTCAAGTCTCTACTTAGATGTCATGTTGAGAACTATCAAGTATCATAAGGGGCACTAATTTTCAAAGAGAATTGGAAGAGGTAGAGGTAAAAAAAACTGTTGTTGGTTGCTGTTATGTTTAGTTGCTAAGTCATGTCTGACTATTTTGCAACCCCATGGACTGTAGACTATCAGGCTCTTCTATCCATGGGATTTCCCAGTCAAGAATACTGAAGTGGGTTGCCATTTCCTTCTCCAGGGGATCTTCCTGACCCAGGGATCAAACCCACCTCTCCTGTATTGGCAGGCAGACTCTTTAGCACTGAGTCACCAGGGAAGTCCAGAGGTAGAAAACAGGTTAAAACAGGAGATAAAATATTTTATCTCCACAAAGCAGAAAACTCTTGTTAGGACATGTATTTGTATGGACTATCTACTGCAACCTAATCAACCACTCCAAAATCTAGTAACTTAAAACAACAATGATTATTTATACCTTAGGCTCCAAAACCACTGTGGACAGTGATTGCAGCCATGAAACTAGAAGATGCTTGCCCCTTGGAAGAAAAGCAATGACAAACCTAGACAGCATATTAAAAAGCAGAGACTTACTTTGCCTGCTGCTGCTGTTGCTGCCAAGTCACTTCAGTCGTGTCTGACTCTGTGCAACCCCATTGACGGCAGCCCACCAGGCTCCCCCGTCCCTGGGATTCTCCAGGCAAGAACACTGGAGTGAGTTGCCATTTCCTTCTCCAATGCATGAAAGTAAAAAGTGAAAGTGAAGTCACTCAGTCATGTCTGACTCTTAGCGACCCCATGGACTGGAGCCTATGAGGCTCCTCCATACATGGAATTTTCCAGGCAAGAGTACTGGAGTCGGGTGCCATTGCCTTCTCCGTACTTTGCCTACAAAGATCCATATAGTCAAGGCTATGGTTTTTCTGGTAGTCGTGTACGGATGTGAGCTGGACAATTAAAAAAAAAAAGTTGAGCACCAAAGAACTGATGCCTTCGAATTATGGTGCTAGAGAAGACTCTTGAGAGTCCCTTGGACAGCAAGGAGATCATACCAATCAGTCTTAAAGGAAATCAACTCTGAATATTCATTGGAAGGATGATGGCGAAGCTCCAATACTTTGGCCACTTGATAGGAAGAGCCAACTCACTGGAAAAGATCCTGATGCTGGGAAAGACTGAAGGCAGGAGGTGAAGGGGAGGACAGAGGATGAGATGGTTGGATGGCATCACTGACTCAACGGACATGAGTTTGAGCAAACTCCAGGAGATGGTAAAGAACAGGGAAGCCTAGTGGAGTCGCAGACAGTAAGACACGACTGAGCAACTAAACAACAAAAGGCTCAGTGGGCGTGGCTCATCTCTAGTCCAGGCAGCACCCATTGGGGTTGCTAGTTTAAAGGTTGCACATAACTCCCAGGACTGGCAAGTGGGGGCTGTCTATCAGCTGGGACTAGCAGAAGGCTATGGGCTGGAGACAACTCATCCTCCCCTCTTGGGTCTCTCCACAGGACGCTTGGGCTTCCTCACAGCATGGTGGCTGGTTTCCAAGAGTGAGAACCAGGTGGATGTGCAGAGCAATTTTCTTTTTAACCTAAAGCAAGGAGAGGAATCATTGTGAAGTTCATTTACTTGAAAATACAAAGCAATTAACTTGGAACCAAAGACCATAGAATCAATCTTTCCCAAGTGCATTAAGCAAGAAGTCTACAGGATGAACTAACTTGCATTTTACAACTAGCACAAACTTAGTTCATGGATATTATGACACTCAAGGATAAAACAAAGAGAAAGTGAGTGAAGTCTATTTAAAGAAAAATATTCAAGGAATACTTGTACCCATCATACATACACACATTAGCTGGAAAGGGCAAAATGTTCAGAAATAATTGAAGCTTAGAAAAAAAATGAAATTCTGAATAGCCAGCTTGTCTTCTATACTAAAGAAAGATGACCAAACTTTTTCGCTTTTTTTGTTGATCTTTTTATGGAAGTATAGTTGATTTACAATATCGTGTTAAGTTTAAGGTATGGAGCAAAGTGATTCAGCTATACATTTTTTTCAGATTCTTTTCCATTATAAACTATTACAAGATATTAAATACAGTTGAATTTCAGCTTCTTCAGTGTTGCTGGCTGGGGCATAGGCTTGGATTACTGTGATATTGAATGGTTTGCCTTGGAAATGAAAAGAGATCATTCTGTCATTTTTGAGATTGCATCCAATACTGCATTTCGAACTCTTCTGTTGACCATGATGGCTACTCCATTTCTTCTGAGGGATTCCTGCCCACAGTAGTAGATATAATGATCATCTGAGTTAAATTCACCCATTCCAGTCCATTTTAGTTTGCTGATCCCTAGAATGTTGACGTTCACTCTTGTCATCTCCTGTTTGACCACTTCCAATTTGCCTTGATTCATGGACCTGACATTCCAGGTTCCTATGCAGTATTGCTCTTTACAACATCAGACCTTGCTTCTATCACCAGTCACATCCACAACTGGGTATTGTTTTTGCTTTGGCTCCATCCCTTCATTCTTTCTGGAGTTATTTCTCCACTGATCTCCAGTAGCATATTGGGCA
>SJYV01009319.1:193612-262511 GCA_006410875.1 Neotragus pygmaeus | reverse complement strand
ATAGCTGTAAGTGTCTGGATACACCTGCCAAGCAAGCTAGAATGCTAACAGAGGGGGTTTGATTTGAAATATTCCTCTCATGTCCAGGAGACTTATTAGCTATAAACCTAAGTTGATTTTTTCCAGAGAAAGGTGGTCAGGGTTAGCCCCCTGTTGATGTCAGAGGAGTTGGTGAATGTCATGAAACAGTAAAACAGACAGATTATGGTTTGGGGGTAGATGCTCGAGAAAGCCTAGGGAGCCCATTGAGTCCTGAAGCCTTGCTTAACAGTTCTCTTCCACATGACCCTGTCATGGGTGGGATCTCCCGTGGTGGCTCCCGGCAGGGCTTGCCTCTAATTCCTGGCAAAGAAGACCACCAATCTGAATTCCTGCTGACTGTCAGCCCGAAAGGGTTAATAATACTACAGTATGTCCGGCCTCAGCTGTGGCCATAGGAAAGAGAGAGGATCAGCAAAGAATTCAAGGGCTTTTCACATCCTTCTGTCTGCTCATTATTGTTATGGTGCCCCTGGCCAGTCCACTGTGTCTTTAGTCATACGCTGACACTTACCTAGGCTGGACCCAGCCAAGACAGTCGTCATGATGGAAATCACATAGCAAGTGATTGCAGGAAGAGAAAGATGCAGAAGGGGAATGAAGGTACACACTCTGGAATGAGGGAATGATTGTTCTTAGGCAAAAAAAGGAAAAAAATGGTGCCTCCTTCTTTGGGTCTCAAGGAACTGTCTTCTGGTCTTTGACAAGGATGAATGGGTGTAGCAGAACGCATGTGGTTTTGTCTCAGAAGAACTGGGCTCTGTATTAATCATGTCTTTTTTATTCTACATACTTGCTGCTTGAACATCTTGGAGCCTGGATGATCCAGGAAGGACTGCCCCTCCCAGGGTTAACTGACACCTAATGGAAGCAAACAGCTCCCCAGAAAACACATGTTTCAGATGCAAATCAACCAATCCAGAGCCTACACCCCAACCACCTTCTGAATCAGGGCCTGACCTGCCCTCTGGGCCACTCTCCCCTTGCCTGAATTGCCCCAGGGTCAGGCAACCGTTCAGCTAGCGGCTGCGGAACCCGCTGAAATTATTCCAGCTAGCCAACACTGGGCCTGCTTGTGTTACTCGCTCAGTCACACCCGACTCTGCGAGCCCATGAACTGTGTCCCGCCAGGCTCCTCTGTCCGTGGGATTCTCCAGGCAAGAATACTGGATCCTTTCTCCAGGGGATCTTCCCAATCCAGGGATCGAACCTGAGTCTCCTGAATAGCAGGCAGATTCCTTACCATCTGAGCCCCCCGGGGAAGCCTGCTTACCTGGCCTCAAACCCACAGCAAAAGCTCACGCCCACATGTACCCTCTACTCCCTCTGCCCCGACTGACCCAGGTGCCGCCCTGTGTGGCCCTGCAGTTCGGGCCCTGTCTCCCATTTCTAGGGGACAAAAACTTCTTCCTTTGTGAAAGTCATGCTTTATCTGTGTATCTTACCTTCCCCAATTGAAGTAAATCCCAGTTACTCTTTTTTTTTTCTCTTTGGCCATGCCGAGTGGCATGCAGAATTTCAGTTTTCTGACCAAAAACCCAGGCCCCCTGCAGTCGAAGCGCAGCAAGCTAACCACTGGACCGCCAGGGGGAAGTCCCTCCCAGGTGCCCTTGAAACCGCTTCTGATCCAGTCAAGTGATTGCACAAGTGCCCTCTTCTCTGGCTGCCTCAATCTCCCCGTCTACAAATTAGAAATAACAGCTCCTTCCTGTTGCTGATGAGCTGGAGGTTAACGTGGAAATGAAGTGTTACTCACTGGCTCTGGCATATGGGGAATTGGGTGGGTGATTCCGCAGAGCCCCACGGAGGACGTGAGGAAGTATGGAAGAAAAAAAAAAGATGGTGCAATGAAAAGAAAGAGCTTCTTATTTGTTTATTCATTAACCTTTGGCTGCGCTGGGCCTTCGTTTCTGCAGCTTTCTCCTGCTGCGGTGAGCGGGGCTACTCCTCACTGTGGAGCTCGAGCGTCTCACTGCGGAGGCTTCTCTTGTTGCAGAGCGTGGGCTGCAGGCGCTCGGGCTTCGGGAGTTGCAGCACGTGGGCTCAGCAGTTGTGGCACGTTGGTTTAGTTGCCCCACGGCATGTGGGATTCTCCCCAGACTGGGATGGAGCCCGTATCCCCTGCATTGGCAGACAGATTCTTAGCTCCTGGACCACCAGGAAGTCCTCGAAGAGCTTCTGAGACAGGGTGCACTGACTGGCCGGAAAGAGGCATCTGAGATGTGATGTGACCACAGGAAGTGATCCTCATGCCAAGGCAGTCCTGAACTGGTGACAGAGGGGAGCCCATCCCTGGGAGCCCATCCTGAGATCTACAGCTGACACTCCCTAGCATTCTGGGAGAAGGAGCCCCAGGCCCACAGTTAGGGCATGAAAAGGAGACTCAACTCTTGGCTCAGATGCAAATGCCCTGTAGATCACTCGGCTGTCGTTGCTTAGTCCCTAAGTTGTGTCCAAATCTTTGCAATCTCATGGACGGCAGCACACCAGGCTTTCCTATCCTTCAATATCTTCTGGAGTTCGCACCAACTCATGTTCTTTGTGTCAGTGATGCTATCCAACCATCTTACCCTCTGTTGACCCCTTCTCCTCTTGCCCTCAATCTTTCCCAGCATCAGGTTTTTTCAATGAATCAGCTCTTCGCATCAAAAGTGGCCAAAGTATTTATTGGAGCTTCGGCTCCAGCATCAGTCCTCCCAGTGAATATTCAAGACTGATTTCCTTTAGGATTGACTGGTTTGATCTCCTTACTGTCCAAGGGACTCTCAAGACTCTTCTCAAACACCACAGTTCAAAAGCATCAATTCTTTGGTGCTCAGCCTTCTTTATGGTCCAGTTCTCACATTTGTACATGGCTACTGGAAAATCACAGCTTTAACTATATGGACCTTTGTCAGCAAAGTGATGTCTCTGCTTTTTAGTTCACTGTCTAGGTTTGTCATAGTTTTTCAAGTCCTAACATTCCCAGACATTGCCTTTCTGGGTCTCGGTTTTCTTATCCCTGGAGTGAATCATAAAATATGCAACTGCCTGGATAGCAGACATGCTGCAGGGCTCAAGGGGGGAATGCGCGAAACCAATGTCTTTGTCATTCTCAAAGTGCCTTACAAATGGGGCCAAACATCAGGGCCTTGTTGTCAAGCACTCTGCCTTCCCCAGACTTTTCCTCAGGTTTGGAAACTTCCAGACGCTTAACTCAACACTTCAAATGCAACTGTCTTTTCTGGGTACTGTCTCAGACCTGTAAATGACCCAGAAACCATCTGCCCACTCTCGGTACATTTACTTTCAGGCCACCTCTCAAGTCCACTTTTATGAATTAGGTCTTTCTGACACCTGGAATATTTATCAACCAGCCACCTAAAAATGGCATAAAGGAGTTAGCCACAGCCTAACTATGCGGCACTCAGAAGAAGCCCAGGAAATATTGGATTAGCTAAACTGGTTCTCAAACACCCATCCAAATCCATTAGATTCCTTGACTGGCAAAATCCACAGGGGGGATTTATTTTTTTTAAAAAATCATTGCATCTTGCGGCTTCCCTGCTGGTCCAGTGTTATACAGCCCCAGTGCAGGGGGCCCAGGTTCAATCCCTGGTCGTGGAACTAGACCCTACAGGCCAGAGCTAAGACTGAGTGAAGCCAAAATAAATAAACATACTTTTTAAAAAACTCATTGTCTCTTGTAAAAACCTATAAAGAAAAAGAATCTGAAAAAAAAAAGGTACATATGTGTATAACTGAATCACTTTGCTATAGACCTGAAACTAACACAGTGTTATAATCAACTATACTTCCATTTTCTTTTTTAAAAAAATCACTACAACAGCAACTAAACTTCAATTTTTTTTTTTTAATGGAAAACCAAAACAAGAACTCATGCACTTGAAACTTAGGAGAACAACAAGTGTCTCCCTGTGTCTACAAACTAGAACGGTGACTTTTAATTTTGGCCATGCCTCATGGGATCTTAGTTCATGGCTTGGCCCTAACCACTGGACCACCAAGAAATTCCCAGAGTGGTGACATTTATAGCAGAATAGAAACACAGTTTAACAGACATCCATACATATGTGCATGTGTGTGCTCTGTCATACCTGACTCTTTCGACTCCATGGACTGTCGTGCGCCAGGCTCCTCTGTCCATGGGATTATGCTTATATACACAAACATACATACCCAGGGATGGATAAGGGCATCCTGGGAAAAAATCCTTGCACTCTTAAGAGTCACTGCTGATATGGTTAGTTATATTCGGTTCAGTTCAGTTCAGTCACTCAGTCGCGACTGACTCTTTGCAACCCCATGGACTGCAGCACAGCAGGTCTCCCTATCCATCAAGTTGGTGATGCCATCCAACCATCTCATCCTCTGTCGTCCCCTTCGCCTCCTGCCTTTAATATATCCCAGCATCAGGGTCTTTTCCAATGAGTCAGTTCTTCGCATCAGGTGGCCAAAGTATTGGAGTTTCAGCTTTAACATCAGTTCTTCCAATGAATATTCAGGACTGATTTCCTTTAGGATTGACTGGTTGGATCTCCTTGCAGTCCAAGAGACTCTCAAGAGTCTTCTTCAACACCACAGTTCAAAAGCATCAATTCTTTGGCGCTCAGCTTTCTTTATAGTCCAACTCCCACATCCATACATGACTACTGGAAAAACCATAGCTTTGACTAAACAGGCTTTTGTTGGCAAAGTAATGTATGCTTTTAATATGCTGTCTAGGTTGGTCATAACTTTTCTTCCAAGGAGCAAGTGTCTTTTAAGTTCATGGCTGCAGTCTTTTAATTAAACCATCTGCAGTGATTTTGAAGATCTCCCCCCAAAAAAAGTCTCTGACCGTTTCCATTGTTTCCCCATCTATTTGCCATGAAGTGATGGGACTAGATGCCATGATCTTAGTTTTTGAATGTTGAATTTTAAGCCAACTTTTTCTCTCCTCTCTTACACTTTCATCAAGAGGCTCTTTAGTTCTTCACTTTCTGTGAAGTTATATTAAGATGAGGTCATTCTGGAGGAGGGTGGGCCCTTAATCCAATATGACTGGGGTCCTCATAAGAAGAGGAGAAGGGATACAGGGAGGGACAGGGTGGCAAGGTGATGATGGAGGCAGAGACTGGAGTGAAGCAGCTACCAGTCAAGGCACACCGAGGATCCCTGGTGGGGAAAAGCAATGAGGGGTTCCCCTAGCAGAGGGCACAAGGCCTGCTGACACCTTCCCTTTGGACTTGTAGCTTCCAGAACTGAGACTATAAATTTCTATCGTTTTAGCTGCTGCTGCTAAGTCACTTCAGTCGTGTCCGACTCTGTGCGACCCCATAGACGGCAGCCCACCAGGCTCCCCCATCCCTGGGATTCTCCAGGCAAGAACACTGGAGTGCGTTGCCATTTCCTTTGTGGTGCTTTGTTACGGATGCCTTAGGAAAGAGATGCAACGTCCCACAGTCCGAAAGGTCAGGCAGAAGTTCAGGCGGAAGTTGCACAGAATCTGAATAGCATACACCCAGTTCACACACCCTTTCCCACCTCCCCNTGCCATTTCCTTTGTGGTGCTTTGTTACGGATGCCTTAGGAAAGAGATGCAACGTCCCACAGTCCGAAAGGTCAGGCAGAAGTTCAGGCGGAAGTTGCACAGAATCTGAATAGCATACACCCAGTTCACACACCCTTTCCCACCTCCCCACCTTTGCTTATGCTGTTCCCTCCACCTGGAAAGCCTGTTTTTCCGAATCCATGGCAACAAAATCGTACTGAAGTTTTCAAGGCATAGCTCAGATGTCTGACACCCACGCTCCCCAACGCCACCACCACTCTTGCGTCGTCCACGCGGGATACTTGTCTGTTTACGGGGTGTGCCTTCCCCATGGGTCCGTGAGCCCACGGAAGTCAGGGAGCTCTCTCATTCCTATCAGCGTCCCCACTACCCACAAAGAGACCTAGCACAGAAATACCCATCGGAACCAGAATTCAACGGCATCCGTGATTAAATAGCTTCATCTCAGCTGTAACTCTAATATTTTCCCCACCTGTAAAGAAGGATGTGGAGCAAATATGACAAAATGTTAACATCTGTCAGCTCCAGAGGGTGAGCACACGGGTGCCAGGTTATTTCCTGTGCTTTTCTGAAGATTTGAATTAGTTTGTAACGAAAAGGTTTTCAACATGAAAAACGGATGGTAACAGGCTGTAATGGGACATGACCAGTCCATTGGAACATGGTTTACACTGGAAAGGCATTTCTAGTTCAAAACACGTCTTTTGAACACATTTTTTAGAACTCAGCCCACTCATGTGTTCGGGGCAGAGGAAAACATCCTAAGGACGAACCACGAGTTCCATTAATTACGTTAGTCTTGTTTTCATCATTACCAAAGTCCTAGGGGATTATGTGATTATTTCTTTTCAGAAGAGGGAACTTCTGGGATTTGCCCAAGATTGTACAGCGAATACACTTTGGATCTAGGATTGAAAGCAAGTTTATGTTGTTCCAAAGCTATGTAACAGTAGCAGTAATTTTGTCATTGCTTAGTTTTGAAGTTCTATCTAACTCCTTTGCAACCTCATTAACTCTAACCTGCCAGGCTCCTCTGTCCATGGGATTTTCCAGGAAAGAATACTGGAGTGGGTTGGCATTTCTTTCTCCAGGGGAGCTTCCAGACCCAGGAGTCAAACCTGCTTCTCCTGCATTGGCAGGTGAATTCTTTACCACTGAGCTACCAGGGAAGCAGTAATTTATACAACCTTAACTCTGTACGGGACATAGTAGCTTATTTCAGCCTCAGAACAACACTGTGAGAACCCCTGTACACTCTCAATGAGCCTGTAAAAATTGTTGCAGCCACTATGGAAACCAGTATGGAGGTTCTCTCAGAAAACTAAAAATAGAACTACCATATGACTCAACAATTCCAGTCTTGGAAGTAAAAAAAACCTCAAACAATAACTCAAATAGATACATTTGCATCTCAATGTTCACAGCAGCACTATTTACAATAACCAAGATATGGAACCAACCTAAGTGTCTATCTCAGATAAATGGATAAAGAAGTGGTATAAACATACAACGGAAATATTACTCAGCCATAAAAAGAACAAAATAATGCCATCTGCAGCATCATGGATGGACTTGGATGGTATTCTGTTAAGTGAAAAAAAAACCAGATAAACAAATACTGTATGATATCACTTGTATGCGTACAGCCGACTCGTTGGAAAAGACCCTGATGCTCGGAAAGACTGAAAGCAGAAGGAGAAGGGGGCGACAGAAGATGAGACAGTTGGATGGCATCAGAGATTCAATGGACACAAACTTGGGCAAACTCTGGGAGACAGTGAAGGACAGGAAAGCCTGGTGTGCTGCAGTCCATGGGGGTGCAAAGAGTCGGACACGGCTTGGAGACTGAACAACATCAACAACATCACTTATATGTGGAATCTAAAAAAATACAACTTGTGAATATAACCAAAAAGAAGAAGAAGCGGACTCACAGATACAGAGAACAAACCAGTGGTCATCACTGGGGAGGAGAACCAGTTGGGGGTGGGACAATGGAAGGTACAAATTATTGGGTATGAAATAGGCTATAGGAATACATTGTACAACACAGGGAACACAGCCAATAGTTTGCATAACTGTTAACAGTGTTGCCTTTAAAAATCATATAAAAAATTTAAAATAAAAAAGAACAACCTTGTGAGACAAAGCCTGTTAATATTGTCATCCCATTTTTACGGATGAGAAATTTGAGGACAGAGAGTTGAGGCAGTTCCTGATGGCATTTCCAGTCCCTGTGCCAGGCGCCTGCATGCCTAGTCCCAGGGCTGTACTCTTTCTCCCTGGGGTCTCCCCCACCATGGAAGAACAGGTTGCTTCCTCCAAGAAAGACCCCCAACACCAGAGATGACATCCCCACACTCCTGGAGAGCTCCGATGGTTCTGCCTCCAAACCCAAGAGGAACAGGCCGAGAGCAGGTCTGGATTGGGAGCAGGGGGATAGATGGGCAGTGAGTAGGCAGGGTGAATGTTTATAGAGCGAAACCATCTGATAAAGAACTATCAGACTTCCTCTCCCAGTTATAGATCCCCCTGTGAACACATTTCCAAAAAATAAAGAAAAAAAGGCGGGGGAGACTCTCCAAGGATCTTTCTCACCTTCCTGCTTGCCTTCCTACCAGCTTTCTTTTCACAAACCTCATGGTGAGCACAGGGCTGGGTTTCACGTCCCACCATGTCCAAAGGCTGAAAACGTGTTAAAGTGATAGGAGCCTGGGACTTCCCTAGTGGTACAGCGGATGAGAGTTCGCCAGCCAATCCCTGGTCCGGGAGGTTCCACATGCCACAGAGCAACTGAGTCCGTGCACCACGACTACAGAAATCCGCAGGCCTAGAGCCCACACTCGGGAACAAGAGGCGCCATGGCAATGAGAAGCCCTCGCACCACAAGGAGAGAGCAGCCCCGCTTGCCACAACTAGAGAAAAGCAGCAACGAAGCACAGCCAACAATAAAGAAATAAATTTTAAAATTAATAAATAAAATGGGGGAGGGGGAGATGGAGAACCACTACACCCCCTGCAGAATGGCTGGAATTAAAAAAAAAACACACAACCAACTTCCCTGGTGGTCCAGTGGCTGAGACTCTGCACTCCCAATGCAGGGGGCCCAGGTTCAATCCCAGGTCAGGGAACTAAGAGCTTGCATGCCGCAACTAAGACTTGGTGCAGGTAAATTATTTTTTTTTAATACAATACTCTTTAAAAAGAAAAAGAAAGATTAACGATGCCAAGAGCTTGCAAAAAGGCGGAGTGACTAGACACTCCCCATGCTGATTGGGCTGCGGTTACACAAGGATGCGTGCAGGCTGGTTCTTTACCATCAGTGCTACCTGGGAAGCCCCTACACAGGTGTACACATATATAAACACTCAGCAGGCTACATACTAAGATGCATACATTTGGTACACACTGCATGGATGCTGCACCTCAATTATTTTTACATTTTTTTTTAATGCAAAGTTTTTAAAAAGGAAGATGAGTAATATGCCTCAGGCAAAGTTCATAAAAGGCTAGAGGATGAGAACGACTCCAGGACATTCTCAGAGCTATTATAGACACAGTTGCATGGTGCCAAAAGGAGGTAACCAAGAACGAAGGGGGCAGACAGGAGGGTGGACAGCAATTGGGGGCCATGCCTGAAGAAGCCCCAGTTGTCACGATTTGGGATTTCTCGAGGGCTTTTCACAAAGTGCAAGCTCTTCGCCTCTGAGAGCTGCCAATCAGAAAGGGCCCGTCTGGTCTCTGTCCATCCAAGCCGCAAGGAAATAATGGCAGGATTTGGGGTCGGTGGCATGAATAAAAGAATGCTGGAGCTGAGGACAGTTGGACGAATGTGGAAGGGGAACCGGGGAGACAGGCGATTCTCTCTCTGAGTTTACCCAATGAGGGTGTCCATCGTGATGCCGAGGAAGGGGAGGATGGGAGAGAGGATGACTCCCGCGAACCAGGCCGGCTCCAGAAGAGCTAATGAACGTCCCTTCCGTCCCATTAAACCAGGGCCTTTTACATAGCGCATAAAAACCCCACCAGCACTTCCTGGATGGTAACACTGCTCCGCCTGGTTCATCTCTCCCAAACTGAAGTGGCAGAGCACCCTTTTAATTAATAAGCCGTGTCCCTATTCCGGCGTATGTGTATTTAACTGCTCGACGCACCCTCCAGATGCCTTCAGGAAAAGATGAAAATTTTAAGAAGGTGGGAAGGGGGGCGGGGGGAGAAGCGGATAAAGGATGTCAAATGAACAGGCGCAGGCTTGTTAGTCACGGGAAATGCATAAATCTTTGAAATTAATTTCACTGATGGTTCATTTTTCATTAACGTTTTCCTGACCATAAAAAAAGGGGTGGGGGGGGACTTTATTCTTCCTGCACCCCAGGGAAAGAAGGCATATTCTTGGAGAGAGGACCAGACTCTAACACTTCACACAGGTTCTCAGAGATGGGGCCCCAGCGTCAGGTCAGCGAGGGCCAGGACCCACTGAGAAGGGAGGCGGCTGCAGGAAGACCCTGGACCACAAGCTGGAGATAACAGACGTGGCTCCTTCACGCCCCCTGCTGGTAGACAGGCCACGTGTCATGGGCACATCTGGTCCTGAAGTCCTCCCAAGGAAGGGAAAGAAATCCTGCATCCCAGGACTGTTACAGACAGGAAATAAGTCAAAGGTGAAGGAGAAGAGCTTAATCAACTGAGCACTGAACTCAGATATATTCATTAAGCTTTGGGTTTGGGGTTTGTTTTTTTTTTATTACATGCTTGATTCGGGCAGATCATAAAAATTAACTCCTACTAAAATTAGAGTAATCTTTCAAAAAGAAGGAAAGGAAATGTAACTGGAAGGATCCAAGGGCAGCCAAGGAACTGGGGCAACCTAAGTGCATTTATCCTTGCTTCCTTTCATTCGTTCATCTTTCATTATTCAATACGTGCTTTATGAGGTCCTGCCATGTGCCAGGTAGAATTTTAGGTGATGGGAACAAGATAAATATGATAGCTGCCCACTCTAAATACACAGCTTGTTGAAGATTTTGGAGAGGTACATATCTTTTTTCAATTTCTGTTTAAATATTTGTTCATTTGGCTGTGTCCGATCTTAGCTGCGGCACGCAGGATCTTATTGCATCATACTGGATATTTCACTTCAGTGCAGACTTTCTAGTTGAGGCTCATGCGCTCAGTAGTTTCAGCTCACAGGCTTAGTTTCTCCACAGCATGTTGGATCTTAGTTCCCAACCAGAGGTCGAACCTGCGTCCCTTGCATTGCAGGGCAGATTCTTAACCACTGGACTAGCAGGGAAGTCCCACACATCACATCTTTCTTAGTAATTGTGATAGTGGGGGAAAACATAGGTGAAACGCACACAGAAAAAGGGAAAAAAAAAAAANCTCCTATGTTCTTCAGAACCTTGCCATCCCTTAGCAAGAGATGGATTCTCTTCCCTTCCCCTTGACCTTGTTTGAGCATTTGGGAAGGTCTCAATTAACAGAATATGGGATAAGGGATGGCTTGACTTCTAAGGATAGGCAATACCACACCCACATGGATTTTTCCTCCCTTGGGATGTTCTCCGTGGATCCAGCCACCACAGTGTAAAGGAGGTCAGGCAATGTGGGAAGGCCACAGAGTGGTGTTCCAACCAATAGCACCCAGGTAGAATCTCAGCTGACAGCCAGCATCAACCATCAGCTGACGGAAGTGCACATGGCTTCAGATACTCGTCCTCCCACCGAGCTGACGCAGTGGAGCAGAGACAAGCTATCTCTGCCAAGTGCCCATCCCCAAACTGAAGATTCATGACCCAAATGACTAGTGTCCTGTTGCTAAAGCCACTATGTTTTGTGGTGGTTTGTGATGCAGTAGTAATAACTAGAATAAGGTTGGTCACATTTTATCCTTCTTTACACGTGAGGAAACAAGCACAGAAAAGGACTGTTTAAATTGCCAATATCATACAGCTTGTAAGCAGAATTCAAACCGAGGCAGCCTGACTCCATAAACTGGGTTTTGACTATACTGTATACTTATTTAATAAGTAATTATTGATAGATGATTAGTCCTTGATTCATTGCCCTATCTATTCCTTGTGATACTTCACAGACCAAATTATTTAATATATTTTACATAATTTTAATATAATTATATGCATCGATATTTTCCTCCAAGAAATGTTACCAAAAGCTAAGACGATTCATAAAAATGTTTTGAATAAAATAAAATAAAAATGGTTTTAGGGAGAAAAAACCTCCATCAGAAAGGAGTTCTCCTTGGTCCATTTCTGTTGGTACTTTCCAAGAATATAAGAAATTGAATTCTCACTGCCTGGAGAAGCAATTTCTAAGGTGCCTGACTCAATTCATTTATACCAAATCTATTAAACTCCCTCCTTCACATTAATTGTGAAAATCAGGGTCCTGCCAATGAAGAAAAAAGTCAAGATGGAAGAAAATAGAGATGGGATGTAGATAACACACTTCTTGTTTGCAAGTTTACAGCATAATCAGATACTTTGAAGAAGGGCAAAAGATTTGGTGAAAAGTCTTACTTAAATATTTTCTGAGTTGTAATGCATGAGGATTATTTCATTTCACAACTGGTTAAAAATTGTTTAATCATTAAAATCCTGCAAGTGGACACTGTAACATGCAAAATAAGGAGCCTAAGAGAACCATATTAATTGCTACTAACCATGAAAATGCTCAGATTCTCTCCCCAGAACTTGCTTTGACTGACCAGACACTGCTGCATAATGCATGTGAATTTCCTTCAGACGTAATGAACACAATCGCTGAAAGCCTTTTGTAGAATTAAACAAAAGTTTTAAAAAATATCACGTTATGGAGCATAGTAGGTGTTTTCCGGTGTGTGTTGTATTTTATTGTGTAGCTGTCTCAACTTCTGCATAATTTTTGTTTTCCAAATCATTGATTCAAGTTACTGACATTTTCCCCACGTCCAAAAAGATGATCAGCCATCAGTGACATAAAAGACCAACAAAAGCAGCTGGCGACTCAATTGTGAGCCAAAACAGAAATGAGGGGCTGACTCTGGTTATATTCTAATTGGAATAAAATCATGTCCTTTCCTTTGATGGAAAAAACAGAGTCAAGACACTGGGTAGCTGTTTTTCTAGTCTCTGTGACTAAGTATGATAAGCCCCCTGAGGGCAGGGGTCATGTCTGTTTTACAGGAGCCCAGGTCTGGCACAGAGTGTTTGCCTCATAAATAATTAACAAGAACAAGCTCTGGGACTTGCCTGGCGGCTCAGGTAGTGAAGAATCTGCCTGCAATGTGGGAGACTTGGGTTCGATTCCTGGGTCAGGGGGATACCCAGGAGAAGGGAATGAAAACTGGGAAGGGAATTCCAAATATTGGAATGGCCCACTCCAATACTCTTGCCTGAAGAATTCCATGGACAGAGGAGGCTGGTGGGCTACAGTCCATGGGGTCACAAAGAGTCAGACACAACTGAGCAACGAACACTTTCACTACGACTTTTTTTCAAGTTCTGGGAATTCAGAAAGAAGCTTCAGAGGACGGTCTTGAATGCTGGGAGCACAGAGCAAGCATCAAGGCCTGGACCACACAGAGGGCGGTCAGCGGCAGCGGCAGCCATGGGAGCGCTGTCCAGACTGGCCCTTCTTTGCCATCATCCCCACCCCTGCCATCTGCTGCGCAAGGTTAGAGACTATGAAATGGGATAACAACCAGAAAAGGGGTGGAGGATTGATTCTGGGCTGTCTGGGACCTTTGCTCACACCCGCCCCCGCCCCCCGCACATGTCCTGGTACAGGAAGACAACAAGCCAAGAAAGATGCTTGGAGCACTTGCCCTGGAGCCTCCCTTCCCACTGCCCTCCCCTCTGCCCACGTGTCATGGGCACATCTGGTCCTGAAGTCCTCCCAAGGAAGGGAAAGAAATCCTGCATCCCAGGACTGTTACAGACAGGAAATAAGTCAAAGGTGAAGGAGAAGAGCTTAATCAACTGAGCACTGAACTCAGATATATTCATTAAGCTTTGGGTTTGGGGTTTGTTTTTTTTTTATTACATGCTTGATTCGGGCAGATCATAAAAATTAACTCCTACTAAAATTAGAGTAATCTTTCAAAAAGAAGGAAAGGAAATGTAACTGGAAGGATCCAAGGGCAGCCAAGGAACTGGGGCAACCTAAGTGCATTTATCCTTGCTTCCTTTCATTCGTTCATCTTTCATTATTCAATACGTGCTTTATGAGGTCCTGCCATGTGCCAGGTAGAATTTTAGGTGATGGGAACAAGATAAATATGATAGCTGCCCACTCTAAATACACAGCTTGTTGAAGATTTTGGAGAGGTACATATCTTTTTTCAATTTCTGTTTAAATATTTGTTCATTTGGCTGTGTCCGATCTTAGCTGCGGCACGCAGGATCTTATTGCATCATACTGGATATTTCACTTCAGTGCAGACTTTCTAGTTGAGGCTCATGCGCTCAGTAGTTTCAGCTCACAGGCTTAGTTTCTCCACAGCATGTTGGATCTTAGTTCCCAACCAGAGGTCGAACCTGCGTCCCTTGCATTGCAGGGCAGATTCTTAACCACTGGACTAGCAGGGAAGTCCCACACATCACATCTTTCTTAGTAATTGTGATAGTGGGGGAAAACATAGGTGAAACGCACACAGAAAAAGGGAAAAAAAAAAAAACTTGGTATCCATCAGCTATGGCTGCGTAACAAATCATCCCAAGAGGCACACAATAGTAAGTGATGGTTCACATACTCCACTGGAGCAGCTCTGCTTCTAGGTGCAGGCCTGCAAAGACCCCAGGGCCTAAGGTGACTCTGTTCCATGTCCCTCCTTCCTCGGGGACCCAAGGCATGTTTCTCACAGCCACGCTGGAAGTGNAAAAAAAAAAAAACTTGGTATCCATCAGCTATGGCTGCGTAACAAATCATCCCAAGAGGCACACAATAGTAAGTGATGGTTCACATACTCCACTGGAGCAGCTCTGCTTCTAGGTGCAGGCCTGCAAAGACCCCAGGGCCTAAGGTGACTCTGTTCCATGTCCCTCCTTCCTCGGGGACCCAAGGCATGTTTCTCACAGCCACGCTGGAAGTGCAAGAGAGCAAACACAGTGCAAACCTTTGCTCAAGCCATGTTGGCTAACAAGCCTTTGGCCAATGCAACGCCCAAAGCCAGGTAAGTTTCAGATTCCGAGGCTCCCATCCCAGATGACAGAGGCCACCTCTCCATGTGGGGCTCTCAAGTCTGCATGCCTAACAGAAGCCCCTCGAATCCTTACAGCACACGAGTCCTCAGCGCAGGACTTGTCTGTTCTGTTCTGCACCTCATCTTTCTCCTCTGAGCTCCTCTGGCAGAATTTCCTGCAAGTCTACCATCCTCCAGAAATAATAATAATAAATAGACAATCTCTGAAACAATGTGGTTGGAGTCAGGACTTCTCCCATCCACCCCTAAACATCTCCAAGTCTGACCCATTTCTGAAGAGCCCTAGACATCTCTTCTGATGGTGGGCACGTACACACAACTTAGGACAACCAGTTTATCTGCAAGTACCACAGCACGGGACAGAAGCCAGGATACAGCCGAAGAGACACCCTCTCGCATCCAGGTGACCCCCACCCAATACAGGCACCATTTTTCTCCATTAGCAAAACCTGGGAGGAATGAAAGTGAGGAAGGAAATGCACTTGTACAATGTAAACCCCAAAGTTCAAGGTCACATCACATTTTCACAACTCCAGGCATAAGTGTCAACTGTTGATCATTTCTATAGGGGCTGAACCTACAGGTAAAACAAAATCAAAAGCCCAAATATTTTGACTGTGAATTATCAGTATAAAGATTTGACCCATCTTCCATTATGATCACCTGTAATTGATATAGGAAAACCCCCCTCATTCCAAAATGGCCATGATAGAAAGGCAAGTCTTGTAGCTATCAGCGAAATGCTAAAATATAAAGCACATGAAAGTAATACAGTTTGTTTTTACTTTCAAATACAGGCACTAAAAAAGAAACAACAAAGCATCGCTGAGTGGAAGCCGGTTCAGACTTGCTTACTCCTAACCTATTTACATGTCACGCATCTGGCCCACTTCACCAGCTTAAGTACAAAAGGAGGTCGGCGTCCTTTTTCATATTCAAATCCAATTACTCTGGGAGCAGAAATTGGTTCAACCTTTTTGGAGGGCAATTGGGGAAAGCAGCTCCCCAAATTTGAAACGTGCTTCCCTTTGAACTCAAGAATTCTCCCTCCAGGAATCCCTCCTACATAAAGATCTAAGAGTTTGTTAAAATGTGTTTGTGGCAGCATCGTCCAGGGGAGAAGCAGGAGCGACTTGGCTGAAAAGAATGAGGTGGGTAGACATGTTCTCGGTCTGGAAAACTTTCTAGACAATCGTCGAGGGGTAAGAGAAAGTCACGAAACCACCCAAACAGNCCATCTCATCCTCTGTCGTCCCCTTCTCCTCCCGCCTTCAATCTTTCCCATCATCAGGGTCTTTTCAAATGAGTCAGTTCTTTGCATCAGGTGGCCAAAGTATTGGAGTTTCAGCTTCAGCATCAGTCCTTCCAATGAATATTCAGGACTGATTTCCTTTAGGATTGAAGTTTGATTGCTGACAATTCTGTATTCCGTAGCCCCTTGGAGAAGAGTTTCAGAGAAGACACAGTGATTTATGCCTGAATGAGGTCAAAGCCCAAAATTAGAAAAATTCCTAAGTGGGAGGAGGAGACCTGTCAGCAGAAAATGAGCATCGGCCCGGATCGATCATCAGTTGGGGCATAAGCTGGGTATCAGAGCCTATGACACAGGGTGAGCTGGAGAGCGTGCTGGGTTCTTCCCATATTTGAACTCTAATCCTCATCCACAGCCCAGGGGGCGGTGGGAGCGGCTGCCTTGGAGCCGTCAGTAAGAGGCTCCATCTCATCAATATAGAACTGAAGCCAGGAACGAAATCGACCACAAGTTGGGCTGTTTTTTATCCTCACCATCAAAATACTCTCCCCCCAAAAGTATATTCCATGGGTCTAAGTTCTAAGCAGTTGCTACAGGGACTTTCTTGGTGGTCCGGGGGTTAGGACTCCACGCATCCACTGCAGGAGACACGAGTTCACTCCCTGGTCAGGGAACTAAGATTCCACAAGTTGTACAGGATGGCCAAAAAAAAAATAAAAATTTACCGTTGAGTTTTCATAATATATGGGCTTCTTAGCTAGCACAGCGGGGAAGAATCTGCCTGCCATTGCAGGAGACCGAGGTTCGATTTCTGGGTCAGGAAGATCCCTTGGAGGAGGAAATGGCAACCCATTCCAGTATTCTTCCCTGGAGAATCCCATGGACAGAGGAGCCTGGGGGTCACAAGGAGTTGGACACACTGAGCACACACACCCTTTCATAATATACACATCAACTGCAAATCAGCAAGTTTTTCATTACTTATCCCTTAAGAAACATTGTGTTCTAGACAACAGTTCGTTCTGAGAACACCTGGCCACGGAGCCTAACAGACTAAGCTCCCCAAGTTTGTTTTGGGAGTAAATTCCTAGATGCTGGGCATCACCCCTGCCGGGTGCCAGTTGAGTTGCCCTCTGGTGCTTGGCACCCCTGGGAGCACACAGAGTCCGTGCATCACGGGGGGCCTGTGATGAGGACAACGAGCTGCAGTTATCACCTACAATCCTGCCGTTTTGATCTGTGTAGACAGCTGTGTTTCGTCTTTTTGTTTTCGGCTGCATGGAGCAGCAATGTGGGATCTTAGCTCCCCAACCAGCGATGGAACTCAGGCCCCCACATTGGGAGCTCAGAGCCTTAACCACTGGGCCACCAGGGAAGTCCCTGTGTGGACAGTTTAGGACAGTGTGACAGAGAAATCCTCACGATGTCCTGTTTTTGTTCGAGTAAGGGCAAATTCTGTTCACACATGAAAACTCTTCCTGAATTAGGATAATATATTTTAAAATGAAACATGCTTCTCTTTTAGTCATTAACTGCTTGTTTTAAAATGAAGACTTGACCCTGAAGACGATTGTTAACGACATCATAGAAGATCATTCTGTCATAAAGAGGAGGTGCTAATGTCATGAAGACCTCTTAAAAATGATGAAAACGGTGCGTTTTGTGCAATATATATTTTACCACAATTTTTAAAATTAATATGCCAAAAAACATTGAATTGTCCTTTCAGCAGGTGAGTTACATGGGATGTGAATTACATCCAAATAAAGGTATCTCTAAAAAGGTAGGGGGAAGGAGTGTTCGGTTTTTTAATGACCCGCTCTAGGCATCACATACTGGAGGAGGGCATGGCAACCCACCCCAGTATTCTTGCCTGGAGAATCCCAAGGACAGAGGAGTTTGGGAGGCTACAGTCCAAGGGGTCACAAAGAGTTGGACCCCACTGAAGCAACTTACCACACGCACACGCACAGCCACCATGTAAGCTGGATGTGCCACTAGGTGGTGCTATTGCTATTTTATACAAGAGGAAACAGCGGCTCAGAGAGGTCAAGCAACTTGCTCAAAGACACACAGCTACCGAGGTCCACAGCAGCCGGATTTCAGTTCATGCAGGTGGTCGAAGGGTTTCCTTCGCAACAAGGTGGCTGTGAGGCCTCCCAGGCAAAGCCAGGATCTTGCTCTGTCCCTGGACCTGGGCAGGTTCCTTGCCATGGGCCTGCTCACCTGGAAAGAAGGCCATCTGGACTCTTCAAAGATCCTTTGAGGGGACTTCCCTGGTGGTCCCATGGCTAAGACTCCGCACTCCCAATGCAGAGGGGCTGAGTTCAATCCCTGGTCAGGGAACTAGGTCCCACACATAACAACTGAGAGTTTGCATGCCACAAATAAAGATCCCAAGTGCTGTAACTAAGACCTGGAGCAGCCAAATAGATGAATAAATGTAAATAAATATGTTTTTTTAAAAGATGTAAGGCAAGGTGTCTGATCACAAGCGCCCTGTAGATCATAACTTATTAGATTTTACTCTTGCCTCATCAAGCACATTAAAAGGATTTGGTACCTGTCCTTCAGGGAAGGGCTGCTAAATCCATAGATTGGCCTAAAGAAAAATAATCAGACATAATTTAACAAGAATAAGAAGAACAACGAATAGGAATGTAACTTCATGCAACTTAATTTTAAGAAAAGAATGGTTATCTCAATAAATGAAGCTAAATTTTCTTCTGGACCCCAGAACTCAATCCATGTTTATACATATCAGCTATCCTTTAGGTTAAGTGGATCTGTTGGGCTAGCTTGGGAAATGTTAACATTTTACTATTTTATACAGAGAAAATAGCTTCAAATTTGCCTACCAAACAACTGATGAGCTGTTAAAGTACAACCAAATCTTTTTTTAATGGAAATGAAATGAAACTATAGAGCAGTTTCATTACAGTTTTATATGAAATATTTTCTCTTTCTGTAAAATTGAGTTAATATATAAAATACTGCTTTATGCCATTATAAAAATATTAGTACTTAATTTTTTATTATACCAGTGTAAAGTAGTAACTGTAGTAAAGTAGAGAAGAGTGAAACTGTAGAGTAGATATTTAGATAGCATCACCAACTCAATGGACATGAGCTTGAGCAAACTCCAGGAGATACTGAAGGACAAGGAAGCCTGTCATGTTGCGGTCCACAGGGCTGCAAAGAGTCACACGACAGAGCGACAGAACAACAGAGTAGTAACAGGCTTTATCTCACCCCTAAATGTTATATTAAAGTTTATATTTATTTATATTTAATAAGTCAATATTGTTAATTTGAGGGGTTTTTTTTTTTACATTAAAGAGCAACCATCTTGATATTTATCCTTTCTCTCCTTTCATCCATTGATAACAAACCTTGTAACAATTTTCTTTGTTCGATTTCACTCTCTTTGAACTCTGTGATTCAGTGGTTAAGAATCCGCCTGCCAATACAGGGGACATGTGTTCAGTCCCTGGTCTAAGAAGACCCCATATGCCTGGGACAGCTAAGCCTGTGGGCCAAAACCACTGAGTCCACGTGCTCCAGAGCCCATGCTCTGCAACGAGAGGCCACCGCGATGAGAAGCCCAGGCACAGCAACGATAGAAAGCCGGCTCGCTGCAACCAGAGAAACTCCCCGCTCACCGCAACCACAGAAAGCCGGCTCGCTACAACCAGAGAAAGCCCCCTCTCACTGCAACCAGAGAAAGCCCCCTCTCACCGCAACCAGAGAGAGACAGCTCACCGAAACCAGAGAAAGCCCGCTCACGACAAGAAAGACACAGTGCAGTCAAAAATAAATAAATAAAAATTTCACTGTCCTTGTGCTTTTTCCCTTGGGATTCGTTAGGAATCACTATTTTGCAGAATCAAAGAATGTGAGAGCCCCAAACGGGATCTCAGAAGCAACTAAGTCAAACAAATGCTCATTGGACACAGAAGTAGCTATCACTGAACATTTGATACATAGGCCATCCATGGGTTACAAAGGACAAAGTTGAAATGGGGTCACTGACTCCAGGATAGCATTCCAACATGTTGTCTAAAACAGAAAAAGCCAAGGAGAAGAATGCACCTAAATTGTTTTGAAAGACTGGGTTTCAAATGTGGGAACAACTGAGCTATGTGCTTGTAAACAGTTATTTCAAAGAATGTGTGGCTTATCTTCCAACTGAAATGCCATGCAAAATGGTAAAGCTGAGCTTTGTCAGCTAGAACAGGTAAACAAAAGAGCTCACCTGAAATCATTTCGCGTTGAATTCGTTGTTTGTGATGATACTGTGGTTTTGGCTTTGGGGCTTGTTTGTTGTTGTTTTTGGTGGATCTTAGTTCCCTGACCCAGGATCGAGAACAATAGGGAAAGTATAGTGTCCTAACCCCTGGACCACCAAGGAATTCCCAGATATTGTTTGGAACTAACACAATCTTGATCCTGTTTCTTTCCAGAAGGACTCTAGAGCTCTTGCTGGGACTAAGGGACTGCTATTACAGTTAGAAGCTAGAGAATCTACAATAAGCAGCAGACATTTACTGAGTGTTGGTTAACGTGCTAGCTCTTGCAATAGGCAAGTTGTACATAATACTCATTCAGTCTCTCCAAGAACTCTACGTGGTCATGCATTTCTTAGGGCTAAGTTCAGTTACAAGTAACAGAGATCCAAAATGTCAATGACCTAAATAAGATAGAAGTTAGAATCCGCCTGCAATGCAGGAGACCCGGGTTTTTCCCTGAGTTGGGAAGATCCCCTGGAGAAGGAAACGGCAATCCACTCCAGTATTCTTGCCTGAAAAATCCCATGGACAGAGGAGCCTGGCAGGCTACAGTTCATGAGGTAACAAAAAGTCTGACACTATAACTGAGCAACTATCACTAACACTTACTTTTCCGTGACGTAAAAATCTGTGATGAAGTGGTCCAGGGCTGAGGTGGCAATTCCACACTGTCAGAGAAACAACTTTCTTCTGTCTTGTCCACCTATTGAGCATGTCTTCCACTCTCCATTCCTAAAACGATCTCATGTTCCAGACGGCTGCTCCATCTCCAGCCACTACACCTGCTCAGGGTAAGGAGAAAGGGGCGGAGAAGGGCAACAGCCCCTCCCAGAAGTTCCCCACATCATTTTTATCTATGCCCTATTGGCCAGAACTCCGTCACATGACTACACATAGCTGCAAAGGAAGCTGAGGAAAGTAGTCTTCATTTGGCATTGGCATTGTTTGTTTAGTCGATAAGTGTCTGACTCTTTTCGACCCCACGGACTGTAGCCCACCAGGTTCCATCCTTGGGATTTCCCAGGCAAGAATACTGGAGTGGGTAGCCATTCCCTTCTCCAGGGGATCGTCCCAACCCAGGGATCAAACCCTTGTCTCCCGCATTGGCAGGCGGATTCTTTATCACTGAGCTGCCAAGGAAGTCCTTCATTTGGCACAGCCTCAGCTAAAATTCAGGGGAGATAGGATCTTGGGGGGAAATGAGCAGTCTTTGCCACAGCTAAGATACTACCGTTAATCCTCTTTCACAGAGGAGAAAGCTTAGAAGTTAGTATCTTCACCAAGGTCACAGCCTTAATAGGTGAGGAGCTAGAATTTGCAAAATGCTATTTTGTGACACTTTTTTTCACGTACCTGGCAATGGTAAGGTATTGGTTACTAATTCTACTATGGTGCTCAGAAGAGAAAAATTATATGAAACAATATATTTATAATTTTACTCTATTATACTCAAATTGCTATTTTATCAACCAGAAATACTTCAGAGTGCAGCTATTCCTGTGACAGAGAATACTGAGTAGACGAACAGAAAATAGGGTTTCTCCTTCTCCAGGGAATGTGGGCAAATGAGCCAGCCTCACTCATGTCCTAACTAACACTAACAAGGGTTTGATCCCTGGGTTGGGAAGATCCCCTGGAGAAGGGAATGGCTACCCACTCCAGTATTCTTGCCTGGGAAATCCCAAGGATGGAACCTGGTGGGCTACAGATGGCTTTGAGCAGCAGATCAGCCTTCTCCGTCTCCAGGACTCACTGTGGCTATGGTTGTAGCATCTTACACCCTTCACAGAAATTAACCCAAAATGGATTACACCCTAAATGTAAAATATGAAACTATAAAACTCCTAGAAAATNGATGGCTTTGAGCAGCAGATCAGCCTTCTCCGTCTCCAGGACTCACTGTGGCTATGGTTGTAGCATCTTACACCCTTCACAGAAATTAACCCAAAATGGATTACACCCTAAATGTAAAATATGAAACTATAAAACTCCTAGAAAATAACACAGGAGAAAACCCCAGTACATGATGTTGGGCATAGTAATAAGTTTTTAGATACAACACCAAAGGCACAATCCATTTAAGAAATATTCAGACTTTGTTAAAATTAAAAAAAAAACTTCTGCTCTATGAAAGGCAATGTCAATAGAATCTGAAGACAAGCCACAGACTGGAAGAAGATATTGGCAAATGACACATGTGATAAAGGTCCACTACCCAAAATATACCAAGAACTCTTAAAACTCAACAGTAAGGATATAAACAATCTGATTTTAAAATGGATCAACACCTCCCAGAATATTGGAAATAAAAGCAAAAATAAACAAATGGGATCTAATTAAAATTAAAAGCTTCTGCACAACAAAGGAAACTATAAGTAAGGTGAAAAGACAGCCTTCTGAATGGGAGAAAACAATAGCAAATGAAGCAACTGACAAACAACTAATCTCAAAAATATACAAGCAACTTATACAGCTCAACTCCAGAAAAATAAACGACCCGATCAAAAAATGGGCCAAAGAACTCAATAGACATTTCTCCAAAGAAGACATACGGATGGCTAACAAACACATGAAAAGATGCTCAACATCACTCATCATCAGAGAAATGCAAATCAAGACCACAATGAGGTACCATTTCACACCAGTCAGAATGGCTGCGATCCAAAAGTCTACAAGCAATAAATGCTGGAGAGGGTGTGGAGAAAAGGGAACCCTCTTACACTGTTGGTGGGAATGCAAACTAGTACAGCCACTATGGAAAACAGTGTGGAGATTCCTTAAAAAATTGCAAATAGAACTGCCTTATGACCCAGCAATCCCACTGCTGGGCATACACACCGAGGAAACCAGAATTGAAAGAGACACATGTACCCCAATGTTCATTGCAGCACTGTTTATAATAGCCAGGACATGGAAGCAACTTAGATATCCATCAGCAGATGAATGGATAAGCAAGCTGTGGTACAAATACACAATGGAGTATTACTCAGTCATCAAATAGAATGCATTTGAATCAGTTCTAATGAGGTGGATGAAACTGGAGCCTATTATACAGAGTGAAGTAAGCCAGAAAGAAAAACACCAATACAGTATACTAACACATATATATGGAATTTAGAAAGATGGTAACAATAACCCTGTATGAGAGACAGCAAAAGAGACATAGATGTATAGAACAGTCTTTTGGACTCTGTGGGAGAGGGAGAGGGTTGGATGGTTTGGGAGAATGGCATTGAAACATGTATAATATCATATGTGAAATGAATCACCAGCCCAAGTTCGATGCAGGATACAGGATGCTCGGGGCTGGTGCACTGGGACAACCCAGAGGGATGGTACAGGGAGGGAGGAGGTAGGGGGGTTCAGGATGGGGAACACATGTATACCTGTGGCGGGCTCATTTTGATGTATGGCAAAACCAATACAATATTGTAAAGTAATTAGCCTCCAATTAAAATAAATAAATTTAAATTTTAAAAAACTATTAAAATCAATAAATAAAGGGGTCAAAGACCTTAAGCGACACCTCACCTAAGAAGATACACAGATGGCAAATAAGCATATGAAAACATGCTCTGCATCATATGTTATCAGGGAAATGCAAATTACAACAAGTGAATAGCATTACATACTTATTTAAAAGGCCAAGATGTGAAACAGCATCATCAAATGCTGGTAAGGACGTGGAGCAACAGGAACTCTGACGCATTGTTGGTGGGAATGCAAAATGGTCCAGCTACTTTGGAAGACAGTCTGGTGGTTTCTTTTCTCTAATATTTTATTTATTTATGTACTTATTTGGCTGCACCAGGTCTTAGCTGCAGCCTGTGGGATCTAGTTCCCCGATCAGGGATGGGACCCAGGCCCTCTGAATTGGGAGTGTGGAGTCAGCTGCTGCACCACCAGGGAGGTCCTAGTCTGGCGGTTTCTTACAAAACTAAATACATTCTTACCACAGGATCCAGCAAGCTCGCTCCTTGGTGCTTACCTAAAAGAGTTGAACACTTTGGTCCCCGCAAATACCTGCATGTGGACGTTTACAGTAGCTTTATTCATAAGCCGTGGTACATCCAGACAACAGAATATTATTCAACACTAAAAAGAAATGAGCTATCAAACCATGAAAAGGATGGAGAAATCTTAAACGCACATTAGGTGAAAAGAGCCAGTGTGAAAAAGCTATGTACCTTTCACACTATGTGGTGAGATGAGTCTAACTGTATGACATTTTAGAAAAATCAACAGTAGAGTCACAGTAAGAAGATCAGTGGTTTCCAGGGGTTGGGGTTGGGGTCGGGGGCTAAGAATCAATAGGAGCACAGGGGATTTGGGGGAGGGGCAGCAAAACACTGTGTGATACCTAATGATGGGTCCATGTCATGATATTAATACTATGTCCAAACCCACAACATGTACGCCACCAGATGAGCCTTGACATAGACTTCAGGGGATTTAGGATGTGTCAGGATAAGTTCATCACACTTACCACTCTGGGGGGAATGTTGATCTTGGGAAAGGCTCTGGTAGGAGGTGGGGGCGGAAGGTATATGAGAAACCCCTGTACCTCCTCTCAATCTTGCTTTGAACCTGAAACTGCCTTTTTTGTCTTCTTTAGCTTATTTATTTATTTTGCTGCATGGGCCTTAGTTGTCGCATGCAGGAGGTTTACTTATGGCATGTGAACTAGGCTCAGCATTCAGGATCTGGTTTCTCAACCAGGGATCGAACCCAGGCCTGCTGCATTGGGAGCATGGAGTCTTACCCACTGGACCACCAGAGAAGTCCCTAAAACTGTTCTTAAAAAAAAAAAAAAATCTTACATTGGAGCCAAGGAACCTCTTAAAATAGATCTAGATGTATGTTACTAGGGAAAAGGCTAAAGGCTCTGTGCCAAGCCCCCCACTGCCATTGAATTATAAAATATCAGTGGTCTGGATCAATGGCTCTCAAACTCCAATGTGTATCAGAATCACCCAGCGCGCATGTCAAAATTCGAGATTTTCAGCAGCCTTGCCCACCCCACCGCCAGCAAAGTCTGATTCAGGGAAGTTGGGGTGTACCCTGAATCTTTACTATTAAGTCTCCCAGTAGCGGCCAGCGATGTAGGTTCAAGAACCACAGTTTAAGAAACATGGGCCCAAAGGATCTTTGTGAAGATCTTGACAGAAGGAGTCTTGCAGGGTCTTTTCCAGCGCTGACCAAGCAGCGCCCCCAGCAGACAAGGGAGCAGACCAGACACTGGAGCCCCATTATCGGGCGGCTGGGCGGGTGGCGGTGAGCTGCACGGACCGCTGCGCTGTGGGCCAGGAGCCTCTAGATGGCAGTGCTCAGCCAGAAACAGAGTCCCCGGTTGGTCTGGGGCCCTGCCCAGGGGGAAGGCATCAGGCCGCACCCGACGACTTTCCCCAACTGGTTCACAGAGGGTGGGCCAGGCAAGGAGCCTTGGAAACATACACGTGTGCAACTGAGGCAGGAATGAATGCTCATTTGGGCGTTTGACATTATCAATAATGATAGTAGCTCACGTCAGCTGCCAGGCACTGTTCTAGCCAAATTAAGATCATGCTGTGAGTATTTCCTATTATATTATGAGCATTTCCTCATTTCTTGAAATAGTGTTCAAGAGCATGCTTTATAAAGGCTTCATAATTTTCTACCTAATTTAACTAATAAGATGCATTTAATCAATGCCCTATCACTGGGTTTTTATGTTATTTCTTGATGTCTTCTATTCCAAGTAATACTATACTTGATACTGTTGCCTAAGCAGGAGTTGCCACAATTCTGATTATTTCCCTCTTGGGGTAAATGTTTAGAAGTGGAATTATAGGATCAAAATTTAGGGCCATTTGTAAAGATCTTGATATATATGGCAAACTTATTTTTTGGAATATTGGAAGTTTGCCCTCAGGAACAGCATGTATGAACGTACATCAGCCTGGATTTCCCAGCACTGAGTAGTATCCACTTATCTTTCCAAAACTGTATCCAAGGGAATTCCCTGGCAGTCCAGTGGTTAGGACTCCCTGGTCTCACTGCTAAGGGTCTTCGTTTGATCCCTGGTCAGGGAACTAAAATTCCACAAGCCAAACAGAATGGCCGTGGGCAAGAAGGAAAAAAACTGTACCCAAAGCACAGTATCTCTTTTTAAAATGTGAATTTCACAAAGTAAGGTTGAACTTCCTGTTCATATATTAATTGGTCATTTGTATTTCTGCCTCTGAATTATCTGTTCATATCTTTTCATTTTTCCTTTCTGGTGTATTACTTGTCACAGTCCCATTTCAATTTTGTTTATATTGGTGGTGAACAAAAGTTTAAATTTATGCTATAATCAATCTTTTATTTTTAATAAAAATATTGCCCATTTTTATGCTTGTAAGGTTATTCATATTAACTACTTATTCAAATAATTTTATTTTTTTAATATTTATTTGACTGTACCAGGTCTTAGTTGCAGCATGTAGTTTCCTGACCAGGGAATGAACGTGGACCCTCTACATTGGGAATGTGGAGTCTTAGCCACTGGAGCAGCAAGGAAGTCCCTCAAATGTTTTTAATATTTATTTACTTTTATTTGTATTTATTTGGCTGCACTGAGTCTCAGCTGCAGCATGTAAGACCTAGAGTTCTGGCATGTAGCTCTAGTTCCCTGTTGTGGTTTTTCAGTAGGTCAGTCGTGTGTGATACTTTGCAACCAATGGACTGCAGCACGCCAGGCCTCCCTGTCCATCACCAACTCCTGGAGCTTGCTCAAACTCAGACCCATTGAGTCGGTGATGCCATCCAACCATCTCATCCTCTGTCGTCCCCTTTTCCTCCCGCCTTCAATCTTTCCCAGCATCAGGGTCTTTTCTAATGAGTCAGCTCTTCCCATCAGCTGGCCAAAGTATTGGAGCTTCAGTTTCAGCATCAGTACTTCCAATGAATATCCAGGATTGACTTCCTTTAGGATTGATTGGTTGGATCTCCTTGCAGTCCAAGGGACTCTCAANCTAATGAGTCAGCTCTTCCCATCAGCTGGCCAAAGTATTGGAGCTTCAGTTTCAGCATCAGTACTTCCAATGAATATCCAGGATTGACTTCCTTTAGGATTGATTGGTTGGATCTCCTTGCAGTCCAAGGGACTCTCAAGAGTCCTCTCCAACACCACAATTCACAAGGGTCAATTCTTTGGCACTCAGCTTTATGATCCAGCTCTCATATCCATGGGCTTCCCTTGTGGCTTAGCTGGTAAAGAATCCACCTGCAATGCCAGAGACCTGGGTTTGATCCCTGGATTGGGAAGATTCCCTGGAGAAGGGAAAGGCTAGCCACTCTAGTATTCTGGCCTGGAGAATTCCATGGACAATATACTCCATGGGGTCACAGAGACACGACTGAGCGACTTTCACTTCCACTTTTCTCACATCCATCAATGACTACTTGACTACTAGACCCTGACCAGGGATCAAACCTGGGCCCCTTCGTTGAGAGTGCAGTCTTAACCACTGGACCACCAGCGAAGTTTCTACATTTAACTTTTTAATGTCTCAATATACCTGGGAGCATGAAATGATGTGCTAACAATTTTCCCCCTGAATATTCAGCTTTCCCCATACCACTTATTGACTAACCCATCCCTTCCATCATTTGTGCTATTTTCTGACAGAATATCATGTATATTTTCCGGAGCATCTATCCTGTTTCATTGTTCATGCCAACACCTAGAGTTTAATTATTACCATTTTATACGTTTTAAAGTCTTTTATTTCCAAATTTCCTTAGCTAATCTCAGCTGGGAATTCTTTCAGCTGAACTAAAATACTTCTGATCCATTTCCAAAAATCCCTCGGGACTTTTAATAAAACTATAAATCCAACTTTGAATGGTAAATTCAAAATTAATTTGGAAGGAGTTCCCTGATGGCCTAATGATTAGGATTTGGGGCATTTACTGGTCTGGCCCAGGTTCAATCCCTGGGAACTGGGATCTCACATGCCCCCCCCCTCCCAAAAAAAGTTAACTTGGAAAGATTCAACACTCAACTGTGAAGACAATATGGGGAAATGGGTGCTTGCAGACACTGCTGGAGGCAGTATAAACTGGTCTTTCAGAAAGAGGATTTGAGTGTCTCCCAAATGGCACCCCACTCCAGTATTCTTGCCTGGAGAATCCCATGGACGGAGAAGCCTGGTGGGCTACAGTCCACGGAGTCGCAAAGACAAGACTGAGTGACTTCACTTTCTTTCTTTATCAAACTCTTAAAAGTATCTGAGCTTTGACCCAGGCCTTTTATGTCTTGGTATCTAGAAATTTCACACATATGCATAAAACATTCACTGCAGCACTTTCTGCAATAGACTACAGGAGATAAACTAAATGATATCATAGAAACTGGTTAATAAATTATGGAATGGCCAAACTCTGAACTACTACTAGCTGCAGGCTGGTCTGCATATACAGAGAAGGACGTTCTTGATTTAATGTGAAGAGACGAAAAACAAACTGCTAAACAAATGCCTACAGTAGAATTCCATTTATTATTCTTTATAATAATATATATAAAAATACATAATGATAGGAAATAGTCTACGTCAGCCTTCTGTCAAGCACTAGACAGTAAACATTTTGGGCTTTGTGAACCACAAGGTCACAACTATTCAACTCTGCAAATGTAGCCCTAGACTGAATGTATGTAAACAAGTGCAAATAAAACTTTATTCACAAAACCAGGCAGGGGACAGAATTTGGCCCTCAGATTCTAGGCTATGGTTTGCCGACTCGTGTGGTTCAGAAAGATAGGTACCAAAATGATGTTAAAAATTATTGCTTCCGCGGTAAAAGTGGGAGGTGGAGGGGAATTCTTAGGGGGAAAGAGGATTGTGAGATCTGACAGCAGATTCCCCAGGCCCAAACCCTGACTCCAAGGTTGCTGGGCCCATTCATCAGCACCTACTCAGCATCAGGAATCCCCAGGACAAATCCTGCCCTGGGGGTTTGAGGGACCAAGGGGGCTATTAGCCCTATTATGGGTGAGGACCCTTCCATATTATATTTATCCACTCTACCATATTAAATAAACTAAATGGCAAATGCTATTATAAGAACTTTATGATATTAACTCAATATCTGTATTAATTTTTGCAGAAACTAACACCTGTGGCTGGTGATTTGTTCTGTAAATGATATTGATAATAACATTCGGGTAACAAAAGAAAGGTGGCTCAGCGATAAAATATCCGCCTGCCAATGCAGAAGACTCGGGTTCCATTCCTGGAAGATCCCCTGAAGGAGGGAAGATTCTCTGGAGTAGGAAATGGCAACCCACTCCAGTATTCTTGCCTGGAGAATCCCATGGGTAGAAGAGCCTGGCGGGCTGCGTCCATGAGGCTGCAAAGAGTCGGACACAATTTAACAACAAAAGACATATTAATACACCTCTGGTCAATAATGTGTTAAGTCATTAAATTTACTTAAGCTTAGTAACAGCAACTCATCCACGCAATAGATGAGGAAACTGAGGCACAGAACAGTTAAGTGGGTTTGCTCAAGGTCACACAGCTCATCAGTGATGGAGNCTGGCCCAGGTTCAATCCCTGGGAACTGGGATCTCACATGCCCCCCCCCTCCCAAAAAAAGTTAACTTGGAAAGATTCAACACTCAACTGTGAAGACAATATGGGGAAATGGGTGCTTGCAGACACTGCTGGAGGCAGTATAAACTGGTCTTTCAGAAAGAGGATTTGAGTGTCTCCCAAATGGCACCCCACTCCAGTATTCTTGCCTGGAGAATCCCATGGACGGAGAAGCCTGGTGGGCTACAGTCCACGGAGTCGCAAAGACAAGACTGAGTGACTTCACTTTCTTTCTTTATCAAACTCTTAAAAGTATCTGAGCTTTGACCCAGGCCTTTTATGTCTTGGTATCTAGAAATTTCACACATATGCATAAAACATTCACTGCAGCACTTTCTGCAATAGACTACAGGAGATAAACTAAATGATATCATAGAAACTGGTTAATAAATTATGGAATGGCCAAACTCTGAACTACTACTAGCTGCAGGCTGGTCTGCATATACAGAGAAGGACGTTCTTGATTTAATGTGAAGAGACGAAAAACAAACTGCTAAACAAATGCCTACAGTAGAATTCCATTTATTATTCTTTATAATAATATATATAAAAATACATAATGATAGGAAATAGTCTACGTCAGCCTTCTGTCAAGCACTAGACAGTAAACATTTTGGGCTTTGTGAACCACAAGGTCACAACTATTCAACTCTGCAAATGTAGCCCTAGACTGAATGTATGTAAACAAGTGCAAATAAAACTTTATTCACAAAACCAGGCAGGGGACAGAATTTGGCCCTCAGATTCTAGGCTATGGTTTGCCGACTCGTGTGGTTCAGAAAGATAGGTACCAAAATGATGTTAAAAATTATTGCTTCCGCGGTAAAAGTGGGAGGTGGAGGGGAATTCTTAGGGGGAAAGAGGATTGTGAGATCTGACAGCAGATTCCCCAGGCCCAAACCCTGACTCCAAGGTTGCTGGGCCCATTCATCAGCACCTACTCAGCATCAGGAATCCCCAGGACAAATCCTGCCCTGGGGGTTTGAGGGACCAAGGGGGCTATTAGCCCTATTATGGGTGAGGACCCTTCCATATTATATTTATCCACTCTACCATATTAAATAAACTAAATGGCAAATGCTATTATAAGAACTTTATGATATTAACTCAATATCTGTATTAATTTTTGCAGAAACTAACACCTGTGGCTGGTGATTTGTTCTGTAAATGATATTGATAATAACATTCGGGTAACAAAAGAAAGGTGGCTCAGCGATAAAATATCCGCCTGCCAATGCAGAAGACTCGGGTTCCATTCCTGGAAGATCCCCTGAAGGAGGGAAGATTCTCTGGAGTAGGAAATGGCAACCCACTCCAGTATTCTTGCCTGGAGAATCCCATGGGTAGAAGAGCCTGGCGGGCTGCGTCCATGAGGCTGCAAAGAGTCGGACACAATTTAACAACAAAAGACATATTAATACACCTCTGGTCAATAATGTGTTAAGTCATTAAATTTACTTAAGCTTAGTAACAGCAACTCATCCACGCAATAGATGAGGAAACTGAGGCACAGAACAGTTAAGTGGGTTTGCTCAAGGTCACACAGCTCATCAGTGATGGAGCCAGGTTATTTGAATCCAGGCAGCCTGTGTCCAGAGATTGCACATCAGCATTTTTTTTAGTCCTGCTGTGTTGTTCTGTTTCTTTAAATAGTGTGCCAGCCATTCTAATAAAGAATTCCATTTTTATGCTAAAGAAAAGGCATGATTGAGGGGGATAGAAGCTATTCTCTCTTTATGCTGAGACCATGAAATATCATCATTTAACTGGAGTGAATAAAAAGCAAAATTAAACACTTAAAATGATACCAAATGACACACTCCCGAATGGATCACAAGTTTTAGCAAAAGGAGGATTTGATCCAGTAAAGTCACACAGCAAGAGAGTCTGGATTTTAGAGAGAAGAAATTCCAAGTTTGAGTCCCAGCTGGGGATCCTCAGACAAGTCACTCAACCTCTCTGAGCAGCAGCTTCTCCACCAATCAACAGGCACATAGGCATGCCTCAGGGGTTGCCATAAACTTACAATGGAATATGTGCATGTAAAGTACCCAAGATGGCATCACCGAATTGATGGACATGAGTTTGAGCAAGCTCGGGGAGTTGGTGATGGACAGGGATGCCTGGTGTGCTGCAGTCCATGGGATCACAAAGAGTTGGATATAACTAAGCTACTGAAGTGAACTGAACTGAGAGGGTTATCAGCACCACTGGCCGTCCATCTCCCTGAGGGCATAGCACAAATTCCTGCAGGATTGGCGGACTTCCTGTTTGTTTTGGTGCATCCTCCTGCAGGAGGAGAAGCCGAAACCTTCTCTGCCCACAGCCACAGGTCCATCTCCTGCCAAAGACTAATGGAAGGATTACAGCCACAACTGGAGTCTAGGAAGGACTTCAGAGGCAAAGCCCTGGAGGGCAGACCCGAGGCACCTTCAGTACCCTGGTGCTGCCTGGGGATGGGAGGGAGTTTGGGGGTGTCAGGGGGTCCGGGAACAGGAACTAAATCCTGAGAATAACTGCAAGTTATGGTTCATAGATTCCTGAGTATCCCAAGCCAGGACCTCAAATCCTGGGCCAGTGAGAGGGTCCATTTTAGAGGAGGGCAACGTGAAGCCCAGGCTTCCCTGATAGCTAAGTTGGTAAAGAAGCTGCCTGCAATGCAGGAGACCCCGGTTTGATTCCTGGGTTGGGAAGATGCTGGCGAAGAGATAGGTTACCCACTCCAGTATTCTTGGGCTTCCCTTGTGGCTCAGCTGGTAGAGAATCTGCCTGCAATGTGGGAAACATGGGTTCAATCCCTGGGTTGGGAAGATGCCCTGGAGAAGGGAAAGGCTACTCACTCCAGTATTCTGGCCTGGAGAATTCCATGGACTGTATAGTCCATGGGGTTGCAGTCAGACATGACTGAGCGGCTTTAACACACGAGGTGAGGCCCAGTAGGCTAGACGGCAGTTCCTGAAAGAGCCTGGAAAGGCATCCGTTCTCCCAGAGGCCCTGACTCAAGGGAGGCCAAAGCCAGCCCCACCCACAAAAGGCGCTTATTTGGGCCAAGTGTGTGTTGAACTTAAGCTTCCTTAATCAGCTGTGCCCTCTACAATTCACCTACGCCCTGGGGATGTCGGCATCACTCAAGGATCTGATCTGAATGGACCACCCCCAACAGGACTTCATGGAACTTTCACAGTAAGTCTAAGGCTCCTGTTACCCAGTTTGACAATGAAGGCCTATATCAAGCAGCAAATTCAACAGAATTATTTGGGGGGTGAGGTCCAGAACGGTCCAGCAATGGGGTTGGGCACTGGGAAGTGGTGCAGAGTGGGAGGGCAGAGGTCCTTAGGGGAATGGAAAAGGACTGTGGCATCTGGCGACAGACTGTGGACTCAAACCCTGACGCCAGGGTCATTGGGCCCATTCATCAAGCACCCACTCAGCACCGGGAATCACCTGGACAAGCCCTACCCCAGGAGGACTGTCCCTTTAAGGTTCTGGTGGGCGGGCCCAGCCGTTTCCATGGAGCTGAGTCTAGGCTGTTTCTCAAGTCTTCCCCACTCCAGGCCCAGACAGGAAGTGAGTCCCCACAGGAGAATGAGGGGCGCCCAGACTTAGCAGGATACTCAAGGCAGCCGAGTTCCCATCCCACCCCGTGCAGGTGAGGCCTTTGCCAGCGCAGAAACACGGTTTCACGCATCAGTGAATGTTGCACGCCTGAGGGCAGTTCTCAAACCCAATCCAAGTTCAGCCAGCTGACCAGGTCTTTCAGGCCACACTGGCATCTTTCAATCCCCAACCAGGCCCCCAACCCCAGGAGGCAGTTAACCAGTGTCACCCCACTTTGCATGAGTAAACTGAGGCTCAAGTCAAAACCCTATCCAAGCTCCCAACTCTCTCAAATTTGAACCCAAGCTCTAGCTCGACAGGGAATGCTCACAAGCATAGTTCCTTCTAGACAGGGCAAAGGTAGACAGATACGTGTTCAGATCCTGGTTTGGGCACCCCCTTAACCTTTCAGTGCCTCTGTCTTCTCATCTATAAAATGGGCATCCCTTCAGCCCATCAGGATGTGTTTACCCGATGTCCACTCAGTGACAGGCCCAAGGAGCGTGAACACAAGTGGCCTCCAGGAAATGCAGGAGTTTCCCATGCAAAAGTAAAGCCGTAAATAAAATCGCGATAGGATGAAACAAGGAGCAGAGCATGACTGGGGAGGGGGAGGCCCATGAGCGGACATGGAAGAACCCCAAAAATAAGGGAGAGCTTTCTCAAAGAGGGGGTGAACCCCTCAGCACTGGCAACTGCCGAGAACCCAGCACGGTGGGGGCAGAGGTGGGGCGGTGGACCACAGACCAGCCTCGGGCCCTGGTCCTCCCCAGCCTGTTAGGATCAGCCCCGCACACAGGGCCTGGAAGCAACTCCCACGGCCTCCAGGCGCGCCGACCCCCGCTAGCCGCCCACCAGAGCCAGGACGTCTGGAGAGCGCCCCTGGTGCGGGGCTACTGGCAGCCACCAGGCGGGCCAAGTTAAACAGGGTCTCATCGAGCAGCTTCACCTCCTGACGCGGGGTCCCACAATGAGGGGCATCTCCGGTGGCCCCGCTGGACCCACCAGCCGCCCTCTGCTCCTCGGGGGCCGAAGCCAAGGGCACGAGCCCCTGAGCACAGCTGGCCCTTCTTCCCCTTCCAGGCGGCCCCTGGTCCTGGTGCCGCTCGCCACCGACTGGAGACGCCCTGCTCCCCCAGAGCCCTCCTGCAGCCTGAAGGGCCTCAGTGCCCCTCCTTCACCACTAACACCCTCAGGACAGCCACCTCCTCTCTGGAGAAACGGATCCAGTCTTTCCTGCAGCCCCAGGGCCAGGAGGAAGAACTCGGTGCTCACCCGGAGGTGGGTACCCTTCTGTGCGAGACACCACCTCTCTCATCCTCGCAAACACCCTTCTTTACAGACGGGGAGAGCAAAGCAGGGTGGCCAACGCTTGCCCGCTGGGTGGCTGACTGTCCCCACAGGGCTCCACGCCCTCTTGAGCACAGCAGCGCACAGTCACAAAGTCAGACACCCAAGCCTCACTTCCAGAAAATGGAGCTGACAGACCTGCCCCATGAGCTCGCAGGTATTCTCACCCTCTTAACAACAATGTTCATTACTAAATACAAGGTACACATCTGGACAGGCTAGCAAAGAATGAGTTCCATTATTTTATCTGAAAATAGTGCAATTAAGAGTGTTAAGTAATCATTTTTGTAGTTTTTCAGGAATACATTTATCAAGATCAAACCAGTTCAGTTCTCGAGGAAATCAACCCTGAATAATTTAGTGGAAGGACGGATGCTGAAGCTGAAGCTCCAATCCTTTGGCCACCTGATTTGAACAGTTGACTCATTGGAAAAGACCCTGATGCTGGCAAAGACTGAAGGCAGGAGAAGGGGGTGACAGAGATGAGCTGGTTGGGTGGCATCACCGACTCAGTGGACATGAGTTTTGGACAAACTCCAGGATATAGTCAAGGACAGGGAAGCCTGATGTGCCGCAGTCCATGGGGTCCCAGAGGCATACACTACTTAGCAATTGAATAACAAATGTTCCACCCCAGCCTTATCTTCTGCCCCTTCTAACAGGATTCCAAGCTGAGTGATCACAATGGTCAGTGTGCCCCAGGACCAAGGTCCTTCGGTTCCTGCCGTGTCCATCAGCCCATCTTGGCCCATCTTCCCTCACATTTGCAAGAAGAAACAGAACCCCCAGGCTCAACTCCACACAGGACGACATCCAAGAGGAGACAGGTCATGAGGGCTTGTCACCTGAGCCTTTCTGTACCATTTTCCCACCTGCATGTATTATCAATGAAAAAATTTTAAACTAAGTAGGAGTAATAGGTAGTAAGACTCAGGATTTTTTACCTTTTAAAGGCAGAAACTCTGTCCTCTCCCCAGACCTTTGGAATCAATGTATATGGGTGGGGAGTCCAGGAATCTGTATTTTTAAACCTCTCCCAAGGTGACACAGCCCTGCCAGGAGGGCTATCTCCCAGGGCAGGGCTTCTGGTGAGCTCTGATTCACAGCACCCTGGGACCTTGTGGGTGCAAATTTCCTCCTGCCAAGCCCAGTGAAACAGCCTGCCCCAGAGGAAGGCACTGGTCACGTCCAGACTTCCTGAAAGCTCAAGGGACGGAAGGTGGCTGGGCAAGCAGCCAAGGGGAGGGGCAGGGTCCTCTGGGAGGAGCAGCTGACCTCAGCCTCAGGCTGGGAAGCCCGGGGCCACTGGCTCAGTTAACAACCTGGAAAGGGCCCAAGCGCCACCCCCTGCATTCTCCTCAGAACACACCAGAGCTGCTTCTCACGAGGAGCTTCAGAGACACCATGCCTAGGTGCCCCTGCAAGGAGTCCCGTCTGGTCTGTATGGGGTACGCCCAAACACGTTGCTCCAAACGTGCAGGCTGGGTGAGAACCACAGGGCTGGAGGGAGAAACCGGGAGAGGAGCTGGAACCACTGCAGAACCCAGGAAGAGATCCTTCTCCCACCCTGCAAGGGGATTTTATCCAGCCACGGCGACTCACACGGAACAGCACTTGGGCCGCTTCCCACATGCCAGCGGTGGTCCAGGCCTCTTCACCTCACCCGGCACCTGAGGCAGGGCTCAGCTCCCTGACCAAGCCATCCTCTCAACCGCCACACACTGGTGTCCGTCAGACTATGAAAGCCCATCATGAAAAAGAGGGACTTTTCATGAAAACCTGGAGAACTTCAAGTCACCTTTTATTTACTCATTCATTCAAGAACATGTCCCAAGTTCTACACTTTGTGCCAGGCACTGACATCCAGAAAGCCCAGGTTTTCAAACTGGCTGTGAAATCGTGGTAGTTCACATACAGCATCCTGTTCAGGGAAATACCCGTGTGTGTGTCCACACTAGGTCTTCATGGGAAAGGTTATTTCTTACCACTGATCACAGTCCAAGATGCTTGAGAAACACTTGACAAGAAGCCCCAAATAGCCCCTCAGAACTTCAGGGTAGTTACAAACATCTATAGATACACCTGGAAACCAACACTGCTTTTATGGCCATGAGGCTCACCAAAGGAGAGACGGATGAGAAAAGCCATCAACCTCCTCCGTGGTTTGGTAAACGCTCCCCCACCCTACCCCAGAAATTTCAGCCCAGCACCACTGCCACCCCTAAATATCAATGGTCCGAGACTCTCCTCCAATGCCAAAGATAGGGAGGCACCTACCTTGGTGGACTTACAGAGGATATCTGGATCCTAAGTCCACCAGGCCCCAAAAGGGGATGAGAGCAGCCCAGATAAAGCAGTGGTGGCAAGCGGCCCCAGCGCCCCCAAACCCCTCTTCCCAGTCAGGCTGCACACCTGGTGAGCCCTCCTCGCAGCTCCCAGCAAACAAAGCCCAGGGCTCTCGAGTTTCCCACGGCAGCTGAGCGTACCCTCCACATCGGCGGCAGGACTCTCAGTTCCTCCGAGTGCAGCACTGGCGCCAGGGCCTGCACCTGAACGCGCAGACCTCACGCCTCCCAGCACCGCTCCCCCAGGCTCCGAAGGCCTGGCTCCCCAACCTGAGGATTAAGAACTCATATAAGGAAGGTCACTTGGACTTGCTGGACTGTGGCATCCCAGCAGGCATTCTACTTCAGTCTGGAAAGAAAGACCTTCACAAACACGTGGATTAGCTTTTGCCCTAAAATTATTACTTTACAGACTGCAGGCTTCACCCTGTTCTGGTTACCTATGCCTCTGGTTTCAGACTAGCCCAGGATACACTGAGACCCATCTTCAAGCCTGGAGCTTCCAAGTTCCAGCCTCTCACATCCCCCAAGTGTATGACTTGTGTACGGCTCGATACTTACTGCTATACCGCCACCAGTCAAGCAGCATAATTAGTGGCCACACACATGAAGGGACTCAGAAACCTACAGAAGATCACGTGGCAGGTTACTCTCCGAAACAGTTGTTTTTAACTTTGAAGCGTGAAAGAGAAGATAAGTTGAAAGGGCCTTCAGGCTGTCTGTCATTTTAATTTTCTTTACAAAAATGCACATTAAAAAAAAAAAAAGCCACATTCCAGAGTTAAGGACTCCACTGATAGGAGGCAGATTACAAGTGTAGATGTAAATGTTATCCACAGAATTCAAGTCACTAAGTTTCGCGTCATTTTTTTTTCATCCCATGTCACAAACGATGAAACAGAGCCCAGGTTGGTGAACTTACCCAGGCTCCCACACCTAGTGAGTGGCGAAGTTGGCTTTCAAATCCACGTGATTTCAAGCAAAGGTTCTTCCTTCATACAAGGGGGCAAAAGGCAAATGAAAATTGTGAGATCATTTCCGTCTGCAAGTAGTACAAATATCCAGCAGCTAAGATGGAAAAGGCACGCTTACAACCATGTTGATGGAAGTTATTAACCATTCCTACTTTGGTAGGACCTATCAACATTTTAAGTATGAATTCCTTTGAACCAGCAATTTTACCTGCAGAAATTTATCCCAGAGTAACCAAAAAAAAAAAAAAACTATAGATTGTTAACTATAAAACATGGGATCCCCATAAAGTCCCAATGTGTAAGAAATTTTGTTTAGTCATAAAATATCACCACATATATATAATCTTATGCAAGATCTGCATACACTATATGCTACTGTATGGCTGGATTTTTGCAGCTTTTTTAAAAAATTAAGCATTAACTGAATACAAGTCAAATGAGAGGCCATCAGAAATTTGGAGTAAAATCAGCAAAAAGCCCGTTTTACTGAGAGCCACAAAATTTGTGTTTTGACTCTCAAAACCCTCTTGCATCATGGGCTGGTGTGTGCTGGACTCCACAGAGAACATGCAGGTCCCGTCACAGGAAGTAAAACCCTTTCAAATGCTTTAATAAAACACACAGAGCGACCCCACTAAAACATCACATACCTCATCAACACTCCAGGGCGGGGCTTGGAAGCTAGACAAAAGCAGTGCAAGGCCACCTGAGCTGATCAAAGTTGTAGCAGCTTCTGCGGAGGGTGCAGGGGCCACAGAAACATCTGCTCAGATAACCTCCTAAATTTAACTAAACATATGAAAAAAGTTTCTTTTCACTTTGAAATACACCCATATAATCTAGTGGATGAAGCGGCAGGCTATACAAAATAATGTGCAATGAGATTCATCTGCTAATAGTCACTACACCTCTCAGAACATTCCAGTAATAAGTAATGGTGCCTTGCACCTTCACCGCATCGAGGCTGGCTCGTCCTCTCAGCTGGGTCTTGGTGACCCCCTTAATATTCAACGAGATCGGGAACTTAGCCCAGCTCTCAATGTTGCATGGCAATCTTTAAAGCCAAGAGCCAAAGTGACCCAAGTTTAATGCGTTCCGAGAGCCCCTGGGAAAAATATCTCAGCTAGTTATTTTGTAAGCCTGAACTTCCATTTTATGTCAAAGTTACTCAGATGTGATGACCAAAAACAAAACTGCAGACAAGCCCCAGGGTTTTTTGGTTTTTTTTAATTATTTATTCATTGAATGATTTAAGGTGTGTACCACTACTCCAGTTGGGTAAACCACATTGAAGAATCTGACTGTAGGTCTTTAGGTTCAGCCAAATGCTTTCCATTAACTTTGCTCTATAAAATACTACACATTCTATATAAGTTTTTAATGCTCAGCCATGCTCGGAAGACTGCCAAGTTAATGTGGTGGGAGCAGAACTCATGAGCTGTGATGTCGAAAAGAATCCAAGAATCTAGCTTAAGATGAAAAGAGGTTCTGTTCCTCCAACATAAACTGTTTAAGTTTTAAAATTCTGCCTACACTATTCTCAAAGAGACTGGAGAAAAAAAGAAAAAAATTCAACGTTATTAAAAAAGTATCACACAAATATGCAATCTTTCATGATTTGTTTTTCATCTGAAATGGCACAAAGAAAGGCTGCAAAAAATCTAGCAGTCAGAATTAAATTTTCCTAAGAGAAATTATCTCCCTTTCAACTTCCTGGGTCTCCGGCAATGGGGTGGAGATGGGGAAGGAGTTAACCGGTCGGGTGACAAAGCGCATTTAGAATTGAATGCAATGGAAAAGAGTAACAAATGTTAAAGTTTTTCAAAAGTTTAATGGAGCCAATATATAAATTGTGTTCTGGCAGACGTGAAGACCTGCTTTCTCTTACCAAAGAAAATGGCACATGTTTTATCAAAATTTGACAATCCAGAGTAAAGGGTACTGAGATTCAGAGCACCAACTAAAACAAAAACCACCAAAAAAAACTTTTGTCACTAACTTGGAGAGAGGAACCACAACCAAGGCATAAAGAGATTAAATATGTGTTCCTCGGCCTCAAAAACCTTTAGGAAGGAGTTCTGACCTCTTGTGAGCAACGCTTCACACGGTCAAACCCAATTCCAGAATCTAAATTTACAAAGGTAGAAAAACAAATGCATTTCTTGGTATATTCCAAAAGCAAGTGTAAAGTATTGAGAATACATAGGCTTGCCCATTTCTGGTATAATGATAAACTGTTATAATTCTTCCTATTAAAAAAAAAATCCACTTTTGCAAAAATTTAGAAATGCCTCACTTTCATTCCTAGGTTTAGCATGGAATTGACTTTCTTTAAATAAGGGCTGTATCTATAGTGAATACAGAACTCCAGTTCACACATTTCCATTCACATCCCACCTGTCAATGAATATTATGGTGAACTTAGCAAAATTTCTTCAGATTATTAAATGGCCGGAGAAAACTGCAAACGTTAACAAAGTGCTGTGAGTAATTACTGGAAAAACCCTTATACTGATTTGCAATAGTCTTTAAAGGATAAAAAACAGGAAGTAACTGATACTGAACTATAAGTTTGCAAGGAAACATTTTCACTGTCCTACTTGAGAGAGAGAGATATATATATAATAATATGGTAGAATAAATTACAGTACCTGGCAGGCTGACATCAGTTCTTCATCTAAAAAAAGACTACCATTCAGTTCAAGATATTAAAAATGAAGATGAAACATGCTCTAAAACATTGTAGCTACAAGAGGTCTTATATTTACTCAAAAGAGGAATCTACTGAGAACTTTTATTTAGGTCTAACCTAACATCTAGAGGACTTCCAAGCGATTCCATCTTTTCCCAGAATGAGATTCCAAACTGCACTTTCTAGGAGAGGGATTTGGAGAGTTGGGTTTTGCTATTTAAATTGGGATCACATTAATTATTAGCAGACAAAAGATTTTTCTCACCCATTCCAATGGAAACTGCACAAAGCAGAACATTCATGAAAAAGGTAAAACAGAATGTCAAAGACTACAATGCCTAGCCTCTCCCACCATCCATAGTGAACCAAAAAGGAAGCCCGTTCTCAAGAATTCGTGACCTCTCTACTTCAGGTCACCATGAATGCGTCAACATGTTTACATTTACCATAAGGGTAGTACCCTGCTTGGGAAGTAGTACTTGTCTTAAAAATGAATTATTTTAAGCCTACAGGGTTAATTGGGGAAGGGGGGAAATTTAATATTGCTACTTTTAGAGCACTAACACACACAAAGTGAATCCAATAAACTTCTGTGTATTGATTCAGTATTAAGTATTAATTGCATGACCATCATAGCACCTCTTTACATCACACAATCACCAGAATTATAGACTGCTTCAAAAACTAAAAAATAGGGCACAGTTCAATAGGGCACAGTTCAATAATAATTCAAAGTTGCACGCTGTTACTAGAGAGAAATCAGGTGTGAGATGTGTATANTCTTTGCATGAAATATTCCCTTGGTATCTCTAATTTTCTTGAAGAGATCTCTGCTGCTGCTGCTGCTGCTAAATCGCTTCAGTTGTGTCCAACTCTGTGTGACTCCATAGACAGCAGCCCACCAGGCTCCGCCGTCCCTGAGATTCTCCAGGCTAGAACACTGGAGTGGGTTGCCATTTTCTTCTCCAATGCATGAAAGTGAAAATTGAAAGTGAAGTCGTTCAGTCGTGTCCAACTCTTTGCGACCCCATGGACTGCAGCCTAACAGGTTCCTCGTCCATGGGATTTTCCAGGCAAGAGTACTGGAGTGGCATGCCATTGCCTTCTCCCGAAGAGATCTCTTGTCTTTCCCATTCTATTGTTTTCCTTCATTTCTTTGTGTTGATTGCTGAGGAAGCCTTTCTTATCTCTCCTTTCTATTCTTTGGAACTCTGCATTGAAATGGATATATCTTTCCTTTTCTCCTTTGCCTTTTGCCTCTCTTCTTTTCAGCTATTTGTAAGGCCTCCTCAGACAGCCATTTTGCCTTTTTTGCATTTCTTTTTCTTGGGGATGGTCTTGATTCCGGTCTCCTGTATAATGTCATGAACCTCCATTCATAGTTTATCTGGTACTCTGTCTATTAGATCTAGTCCCTTAAATCTGTTTCTCACTTCCACTGTATAATCATAAGGTATTTGATTTTGGTCATACCTGAATGGTCTAGTGATTTCCCCACTTTCTTCAATTTAAGTCTGAGTTTGACAATAAGGAGTTCATGATCTGAGCCATAGTCAGCTCCTGGTCTTGTTTTTGCTGACTGTATAGAGCTTCTCCATCTTTGGCTGCAAAGAATATAATCAATCTGATTTCATTGTTGCCTATCTGGTGATGTCCATGTGTAGAGTCTTCTTTTGTGTTGTTGGAAGAGGGAAGTGCAGACATAGGCATGGACTATTGTTACATCTGGTATTTAAATTTCATATTCTAGTCAAAAGCTGTATAGAGATGGCTCTTGATTTACCAAATCTGTCATGTCATGATTTGTGCATGCTTGTCTAGCCTTTTCTCTCCCTGCACCTACTCCATCTCATCTTACTCTGCTGCTCTAGATCTTTGTCCCAACTCAAACTTCTCATCTCTCAGTCCCTTCACCATCATCTGTCTGGGAATCCTTACCTCTGGTCACAAGAATTTCTATCATTAGATTGCAACGAGGAAAAGTCGTAGCCAGGACTACTGCACAACTCTAGAAGTGAGCATTCCTATAGGATATAAGTGAATGGTTTTCCCTGGAATTTGCAAAACACCTGGCCCTGCTCTCACTTCAGGAATGTATGGAATGGGCCTATCTGTGATCACACTTGCTGCTGCAACTGGACAAAGCTTCCCTGACTTTCCTAGAAGGAACTCGAATTTCCTGTTGAATAGGTTCTACAGAGCTCATGCTACTATATGGTCCAGGGACATTATAGGGTGTGAAACAGAATTGTATGGGAATATATGCGTATGTATGTTTAGGGAGATGGAATCCAAGTTTCAAGTAAAAAACTTGATATGAAACTTTAGCAATATCCCTGTTTGGTAATGTGGTTGTTCCCTGTGTTAAATGCATCTGATTCTTCTTCTTGCTTGCTTCTTTTACTTTAATTGAATTTTTTTTTACTGCTTATATACATATAATATTTTACATAAATGCATAAATGTGACATTATCATATACATTTGAGTCTCTCTCTCTCATTTTTTCTTATAGCTTTTTATATTTTTTCTTTTTGGCTTGGCTTCCCTCTTCCCCTATTCTTCCCCATGATTTTACTTATCTCACTCCCTGCATCCTCTAAGAGCCCAAGCTATCAACCTTGTCTGTGTGTTCTCTTGTGTGATTACGTGATTATATGATTATAGAGAAATACATGATACAACATATGCTAACATGATATAAATAAATGATAACATAAATATATGATAACACATATGCTCATATAATCATTAATAAATNTATTACCAAATAAACATCTGATATTTCCTTTCCCTTTGAGAATAAATACAGTTAAGGTCACTTTTAGCCTTGAAACGGATATATGTTTGCCTATGAGGATCCTACTACACGGTATCTGATGTCCTCTGCTAGGATTATAGTTTTAAGAAAGCCATAGTTACAAGAGGCATCTACTATAAATACCTAGAACTTTCTTTTTATGGCAACCACTATAGGATTCACTTGTCTTAAACAGTGAACAATGGAAGATGGCCTCATATGTTTCCTTTGCAATAATAGTAATATGTTGAGGATCAAGTGGCTTTCAAGCAGCATGGTGGGTGTGAAAAATGTTTGCAGTTTAGATCATTCTGTTGCGTTTATGGGTTGGTGAGTCTGTAATGACATCGCCACACTGGGCTGAGGTACGCTTTCTAGTTCCACCATTGTCCAAGTGGAGTGCCATTTCTTCTGATATGAAAGTGTTCAAATCGACATCATGGAGTCCATTTCTCCTTCGACTAGCATTCGATCCACTGCTTACATGTGTAGGAGAGCCTGGGGTACTCGAACGCACGCTTATACTAGCCATTGCACCACTAAGACCTAGGAAGAAGAAAAAAGGTTTTAAGAGTTGCTCGATTATTCCACCCTCTTGAAAGCAACCCACTTTTACTTTCAACGTCGTCATCGCGTCAAAGGAGGTCTGCCTATTTTCCTCACAAACGGGTTCACCAGGGGAGCAGTTTTTTCCCTGGAGGAACGAATCATCTGGCTCTGACACAGGAGATGTTCATTGGTAATACTAATCAATATTTACAATCCAGGTAACTACCAATTACTGGAAGCTTATGATACATGGCAGGTACCCTGCTAGGTGTACAAATCCATCAGGAAATTCTGCCACCTACTCTACGAGGTAAGCACTATCTGTAACGAGCTGAGGAAGGAAGTGCTGGCTTTAAAGAGAATGTCTTCCTTGTCCTCTCCCAGTGCCAACAGATCCCTGTGCTGTGCTCACGCGCACAGGGGAGCCTGCATGTATTTCCAGGCCTGAGTGGACTCAACTCTGACATCTCTATAAAGTGACTTTATAATTTAGCATCTAAAACAATACACTATTGAGCCTTAAAAGCGGTCCCTAACTATTAAGAATGATCTTTGGACATCAGATACAAAGTGATTCTGCCCTGGACCAAATCACCTACATGCTCACCCCAAGGTCTGGACTGTACTCGGGACAGCCTAACTCAACGTCATCTCTAACCCTTCAGAGAAGCAGGGAGAGCAAGGGTGGTATAAAAATTCCTGCTGCCTTGCATTCAAGGTTAAGGGTTACTAAATCCAGAGCATTCCAGCACGCATGGTTGGACACTCATTCCTTAGACCCCTGAACAGTTAGAGGCAAATGTATGTTCTGCTTCTAAATGCTCGGGATACACCTGTGAAAGCCATGAGAGGAGCCAGGAGACATGCCACAGCATTGAATTCAGTAACCTGACTTCACTGGATTTTCCTTCTCATGAACTTCCCCTTGGGCTGAGTCTCATAATGGATTTCTTCATTGCTTGACTGAACTGATACGATCTAGTATAATCAACATTCGCAAAGAACAGGACTCCTATCTCAACAAGTCAGCTTAAAGGTTGATTTCCTAGGGACCCATTCTAATTTACTCTGTAAATGTACTTTAAATTTGACCATTAGGGAGCAGAGAGAATCCTTTTTCCACTTACCATACCAAAGCGTTTAAATTCCCTTTGACACCGTTGTCACTCTACAAATAGCCTGTGAACGTCTGCCCATCTTTGGTAGGCCCCAACAGCCTCCCAGGTACTCTCTGCAGCCCATACCTCCCCTTTCTAAGCTGCTAACTCCCTCCTGCAGGAACCAACCAGTCCTCTCACTCCCCTCTGGGCAGCAGCAGCAGCACCCTCTCACCCTTCCGCTGGTGCCAGGGGAAATCTGTCCTCATCTCTCATTGGCTCTAAGCCTTTCCAAGGCCAGTGCCCATTAAAAATAAACGTACTAATATTGGAGTACTTCCTAGGTCAGGCACTTTTTCGTTTCATCCTTGGAATAACCCTAAGATCTGTACCCTCTCCCTTTTGCAGATGAAAAACCAAGGTTAAAAGGTTAATTAATAAGTAAGCCACTCGAGGTCACACAGCTAGCAAGCAAAAGCCGGGACCCAAGATGCAAGCACAATCTAAATTCCTAACTCTATCCACCTCCTCAACTCTCAGTTCTCTCAGCACGGAAGTAGCCTCAGGAACTCAGGGTCCCAGCCTACCTCGCAGTGTCTCTGTGGCTCCTCTCCTTTCTGCTCTCTTCAATCCCATCCTAACACTCAGTCCTTCACTCCCAGCATCAACTCATCTGCGTTTCCTAAAAAACGGCCTGGTCTGCACCTGCCTTCCGGCATCTGCTCTCCACTGCGTGAAGCCCAAGTCCCTCCCACCTCCGCCTCCCATCCTGGGCAACTTGCCCTGTTCTCCTCTCTCTCCGCTGAAACTCTTTCCTGTTCTCAGCCTGCCCACTCCTTCCTCAGCGGCCTTCTCTTCTGTCCATCTGGCTGACGTAAGCCAGCTACACGCCTTGGCCGCTGAAGCTTACCTACAGGAGTCACTTTCCACATCAGTGCCACAGGAACAGACCTTTTTCCTGAGCTCAAGGGTCCATCCGAATTTCTAGCTGCCTGCTGGCCCTCCAAACCTAACACCTTTGGGGAAAAAACCCACACTGCTTCTTCCCTAGCTCACACAACTTTATTAAAGTAAAGTAAAACAGGAAAGGAGCACCCTGGGCTGATGTCACATACCACAGTACCACTGCTCATCTCTTCCCAGACAGTACCTGTTCATCTGTATCTCGTGAACGTAACACAGTGTCTGGCACGCAACAGAATGCTTCAAGGCCTTACCCCTCACCCTGAAATCCAAAGCTGTTGATGTTTATTCACCTTTCCAATGTCAGGAAACACACCCACGTGGCTCTCTTATATGTCTTTGTCATGAAGATAACAATTATTTCCAGCTTGCTGGGTTTGGTCGTTTGTCTTTCTGTTTTAAGTTCTCCATCAAGACTAAACCCCTTGAGGGGGACAGCTGTGCCTTTTTCCTAATCTCACATCCTGTAACGTATTACTGAAAAGTGTCCACATACTTGAGACCACCTTTTCATACCTGTTTCACAAGGCAGCAGGTTCTAAGGTAATTATGCTGCAAAATATAGGCCCTCGGCAATAAACTGGGCTATTTCAGTAATTAAACTCGGGATCTCCTGAGCATTTGAGACCCCAGAAAGAACACACTCCGCTCCAATGACCTTCCTGTTAATGTAGGAGCCACGTGGCTGTATGTTTTAAAATTCAAGGCCCATAAAACGCTCCATCAGAAGTGAAGAGTCACCTCAAACAAACGCTTCAACTGCTATCCTCCATGAAAAAAGAAGAGAGATTTTAAAACATCAATTTGGTCCTTTTGAAAATTCCCCCAGTTAACTTCCAGAAAACCACAATCTTTTTTCTGTTGGGTGTATGACCCTGGGCTTAGTTTGACAGCTAAAGCAGAAGTCACAATGTGCAACATTACCTATTTTATTTTCTACTCTCAGCAGTGAAAATTCTTTTCAAGGTTTAACTTAACTAATCCTCCCCAAAAGAAGACTTTTCATCACAAGGGTCAAACAAAAAAATTAAGATTAACAACCAAAAATATATGTATTTTAAACAACCCAAATTTTATTTTATAAACCAGTGACAGCTACTAGGAGATGCTTTAGGAAACCTTAGCTAAGCCACATAAACAATCACAGGCCTATACAAGTACAGAGAATCTAAACATGCTTCAGAACTAAAAACTAAGTTGTATGGCCCCAGGGCATACGACTTAATTTCTACCAAAACACACTTTTTCAAAAGGGCTATGGGAATATCAATTGACAAAAAGCAGTAGAACAAGCAGTATCGTTAGACAGAAAAGTCCCCATTGCTTAATACAAGATAAACTTAAATCATTTTAAAAAGTGTCTGCATTCCTTTTAAATGATTAGTGCAGGAATGAGGGTAAAAAAAAAAAAAAACAATTAGGAGGATTTAATCATACTCTGAAAGCTCTCACGGGAGGGAAAACAAAAGTTACAGTCCAGGTTATAGGAATCTAGGTTACATGGCAAATTGTTAAAAGCACATAACTATAATTTTCATACCAAGGTCATGCTCAGGGTCATAAGAAAATCCTGTTTTCAGAATTAATTACATGTAATTCCAGTTTACCAGCACATAGTTAGGTCACACAGAGGCACAAAAAGCAAACGCAGAACCCAGCCAGCTTCCCTTCCTCCGACCCGCAGCCCTGGAAGTGGCCTCGAGGTGGCCTCTACCCTTTCCGCTGGCGCCCAGCCTCCTGCAGCACCTGCGCGCCTGGCCCTGGAGGAGACAAGGCCGACTGTTCACTGTTTACCGCGGATCCACTCAGCGCAGCTCCAGGACCCTCGGGCAGGTCTGCGCGCCACCAGCTCTCTCATCTCGGGCAGAAGGGGGATGTGAAATCCCCAAGACTTGGACCAACTGATTACCATCCTGACTGGAAGCCCTAAGAAGTTGGCATTCTTGCATTTGAAATGACTTGCACTATTCAAATGGAAACACTCCCTTTGCACAAAGTTGTATTCTGAGGTTTTAGGTAAGCAATGTGTGTAAATGTCGTGTTTTAAGTGCACAGCGGGGAGAAGTTCAAGCATGGAAAAGTGCATTCTACTAGGAAGACTTAGGTAATTTGAAGTAGATACCACTCCCCACCCCAATCTGTGAATTGTAATTCTGAACTTTTATTGAAGTAAAGCACACTAAATCAAACCAATTACAAAGATACATGTGTCACACCAAGAAAACATTTTCAGTTATGCTGACAGCCCAAAATGCTTTCAATTTTTCAGACAGTTTTAATGCCATGGGAAAAATGCTCACGACGTTAAAATGAAAAAAGCAAGATACAGTACCATATATGCAGTATGATCTCAGCTATGAAATAATTTTAATATTTATACATTGAAAAAAAAAAAGACTGGAAGAAAATGCACCAAACATTTAACTGCAGTTATCTCTGTAAAGTGGGACAGCAAGATACTGAATTTTTCACTTTTTGGAAATTTTCAAATCTTCCAAGAAATCAGTATTATTAAATCAGAAAACTAGTGAAAAAAATTAAATGTTAAAACTGTTTCACAACTACCAATGGATTATTAAGGAAGTACTAAGTGAGTAAACTGGCTTTAAGGCCTGACTACATGGACTCCTTTTTCACCTCAATGAAAAAAGTGTCCAAGAAAATTTTACTGCAAAGTCTTAAGTTTTGTATCATTAATGCTGGCAGCTTTAGTTAAGCCCTATCTCCAAGAAACTTCAGTAGCTAATATCTATAAACAGAAAATGCCAACTTTTCATCAAAAATTTAATGCTATCTTAATTGCCTTGATTGTTTTTCTCAGAGGCTGGTCTGAACAAAGGCTATAATTTAAAAATTCCAGCCTTCAGAAGAGTTTCAATTAAAGAAGATTATTTTAAATAATCAATTTAAAGCAATTAAGAGATGAGATTTGCTTTTGGTGCATTAATCTCTTACATCTTAATTCCCAAATAAGTTTTGCAAACATTTACTGTGAAATAACTACTGACAGTTCTCTGTTATTTCAGGAAGATGCAGAATGTAACATTCAACAAGCATTTATTAAGAATCTACTGTGTTCCACACATTGTGCTAGGAGTGTGGGCAAGACGTGGAAAAGGGAGTCTGTAAGACTGGATATAAATCCCCCCACAAGCCAGTTCTAATCTATTCTCTGCAACTGAAACTGCCAAGAAGCTTCTTTCATATTGTACCATCAGTTTAAAAGAACTTAACCTAAGTATTTGTGTGACTGTCAACATTTGTTTCTATGTATTTAACTTTATAAATGGAAGAAATAAAAAGTGATAGAAAAAGAGACAGGAACCAAGCATCAATACTCAAATTTCTTCTTAAATGTACAGATCTCAACATTACCAGGAAGACACAGGCCAAATGTGACAAAAATAACAAAAGCAACCGAACCTGTGCTCAAAGGAGAAAGAAAACCCTACTGGCCCACACTGCCTAAAATCACAGCTTTCCAGCACACCAAATTAGGACATCCTTAAGGACATATAAGAAATCTGCTTATATGTTTTTTCTAGGTAAAGATGTCTACCTAACCTTATATCCCTGAATACGATTTCAAATGAATGCCTTTTTCTTCTAAGGCCCCACACTCAGTCTCTCCAGATCCAAGAATCTTGTCAAGCACCTTAATGATTTAAGAGACTAAGGGTCACCACATACACCAGAAAGACTTTGTTAGACATAAGAGAGAAGCCAGATATGGAGCCTATTAACTCCTAAAGTGACAGAACTGTGCCTCAATCTGATTGCCTGGGATTACATGCCTCAAACTGACTAATAATACAATTCTATTAAGCTAGAAACTCCTTGAGAGATTATGTGATTCATCTTTGTATCATCTGCTCCTATCACTAGCCTCTGAAAATCAGAATGCCTGGCTATTTACTGTGCTCAGTAAATGCTGGGCAATAGGAAAGACTACAGAATGACAATATACATTTTTAAATGACCACACCTTTCACAAAAGGATTTTAATTGTGTAACACCACAGTCAGCCAGCCAAACACACTCAAAGACACATGCACACACTCACAAGGGTTTCCAGACTAAAACTGTTTGACTTCAACCCGCACTAAATACTACGTCTTCTTTTTAAACACACAACACATTATCTCAAAACAAAACAAAACCCATCAAATTTAAAAACGCTTTCCCTTTTGGCAAGGGGGGGAATTCTCCAGTATCATATCAAAGGCCAGATTGCCTGAGCTTGCCTAAGATCCTTTCAGTACTTACAAACAACATGGAAGGAACTTAACTTGAGCAAGGAGGCATCTTAAAGCCAAATGCCAGTGACAGCAACGGTTCCCCCACCAGTTACCGACTCTTTACCACCACAACACCCTGTGTGAACTGAATAACTTTACAAAGTCAAATCCAGGCCCAATGGGATTAGTTCCCTGTACTGCAGTTAAGAATGTCATCAAAATGATTTTTGGAACTAAACCCAAGTGTCTCCGATTTCTATACAACAGTCTGAACCAGGGCTAGAAACGTACAAAGACCACCTCTAAGATGATCTGAGCAAGAGCAAGGTTTTTAATACAGTTAGCAAATGAGTGAGGTCTGACTTGCACCATCCTCTCCCATCCAGGTCTCTTCCACACCTGGACCCCATTCTAACTCCGGATCTTTTTCATCTAATCCCCATGATGACAAACAGAACTCCTCTGAGGAGACTATACTTCAATCTAAGGCTTTCTAGACGCAACAGTAGCTTGGGCAAGTCAAGTCAGCTCAGAATCTTTCCACCACCAACCTCCCCAGCTTATACCAATATGAAACAAGCTCAAGATCTCAGTAAGTAATAATATAAATAGGTAGTTAACACTAAATTTTGAATTATCCCTTCCTTTTGAGTAACCGCACATTTAAAAGGCCACCCTTACTAAAAGGAGAGGCAAAGTACCCTCAAAGGCCACCTAAGATCCAGGTCTGTTTTGGGAGTATCATCATCAGGGCACTCACAGGACTTGGAACTAACCGGAAGTCCTCTCCTCTCAAGGCAAAGAACACTTTACCTGTGTAAAGGCTAGGTGCTGTGCTTGGCTTCTCACTCTATGTATTGCCTTACAAACAAAACACGTCACCTTTTCAGAGGTGACTGCCCTGGAGAGGTTGGTCACGCTCCCCAAAGTCATACTGGAAACACAGCCTAGGTACAAAGCCTCAATACTCTTCCTGCTAAAACGAACCAGAAATATAGGTCACAAGCCATTCATCTTCAAGCCTATGTACCCAGATTCACTTATGGGGAAAACCCCGAGTAAGAAATACCAAACTTAAGTATGTTCTAATGTGTTTAGGCAAGAAAAATAAGCTTAGAGACCTGCCGGGGGTGGGGGGGAAGGGATGGCAAGGTATGAGGAACCCTAAATGTACAGAAGTAACATAAGACGTAACTGAATTTGGGAGCCAGCTAGATCTGGAATATCTATTCAAACATTTACTGACCTGGTCAATTTTAGTCAAATAAGCCTTTCTTCTTCAATAAGATAGCAAAAACCCTGGGTAAATGTGGGCAGCCCTCCCCCAGCAGGATGCCGACATGACCTAACACTGAAAGGACTGCTCTAATGGTGCCTTATCACCCTCAGGCCCCACTCCAAGTCTCAGCTGTTCAGGGTGAAGAGCTGGCTGTTCAGGGTGAAGAGCTGACTGTGCAACAGTCCTAAGATACACCTGCTCTGTCCTCCATTCTCCTCACCCTCATACTGCAGTCACCCAGGAAATCCGTGAGCCTCAACTCTTTGTAAAGTTCTCTGCTCTGTTGACTTAACAGACCTCTGAACCCTGTGTTAGGCTCAGGACATATCTAGCCCAGGTTCTGTCACAGCCAGCAGCTCTGAGACACAGCCCTGCCCCACCACACCCCCAGTCTACGGACAAGGAAAACAGATGCCCCGCTCAGGGAAGACCAGAGAACAGGGAGACTGAAGGTAAGCTTCGTCCCGAAGGAGACGTTTCATCAGTCTGAAGGGATCAACAGGAAGAAGAGAAAGCTTAGAGAAAACCATAAAGGTATTCAGATGATGACACAATACGGCTAAGAAACCTGACCCAAGGTCAGATCAACTGACCTTACAATGTCATGCTGAGTTCTAACTTCATCCTACAGACCACAGGGAAACGAACATTATTTTTCAGTGAAGCAACAAGATCAGAGATCACTCCAGTGGTCCCAGGAAAGATGGACTGGAGAATGGATCAACTCAGGACTGGGAAGCAAGAACAGGCAGGAGATGATTCCAAGAGCCGAGGGCTCCCCCTCCTCCAGAAAAGCCTTCTCTGAACTTATTGCTATGGCACTGTGGAACATACTTTTCTGACCCCACAACACCCTTACACATGACGTTAAAATCAATTATCCAAGTGTGCACTGGCCTCAACAGAAAAGGAAGCACCCTATTCAATCATATATTCCCTAGAGACTATACAGTATCTGCCACATACACATCTGCTGAGTGCAGAAATGAGGAAAAAAACATGCTTTTGCTATAGTTGGAGATGCCCTGGTGGAGATGCAGGCCAGGGCATAACAGGGTATACATGTTTAAGCAGTCTAGAGAGAGGATCTAAACTGTAAGGACAAATTTTAGAAATTAAGACTAAAAATCCCTTAAAGGGATTGCAGGAGGTAGCTAACAGCTAAATCCAGGGGAATGTAACCTATTCCCCTAAGTCACTGAAAGGTCAGAGGTCAAAGAAGCCTAATGAGAAGACCAGAAAAGGAAAATTTCTAGAAGAGAAAGGATGGCTAAGAGAAGGCTAATCAGAAGACAGGCAGGGAACCACAAAATGATCCAGATGCTCTTTGGTCTATCTGCAATCTGTTACATAAAAACAACGTGCCAGCTATGAATCCAGTTCCTAATAAATTTTAGATATTATTTAAGACAAGCATGATTAAGAAAAGGAGTAATCAACACAGCAAATGCATATACATTTCTCTGATTTCCATGAGTTTAGCATCCAGATGAGGACATATCATGTACACAGAAAATGAACAACATATGCTGCAAACAAGTGCCAAAATAAAGCACTAGATTATTCTCCTTAAATTTCAGTAACCATTAGCTGACAGTTTTGATTGAAATTGTTTGATAACTATTAACTGATGTATTGGGTTGGCCAAAAGGTTCATTTAAAGAACCTATGGCCGACCCAATACTTTTCATTGCAATTGCATATTTAAGTCTAAGGTCATGAGGGGTATTTATCAAAGAACCTTATTATTAGACCCTCACTGTCCAACATGAAATACTCTACAATTATGTCTTGGCCATTTTTATTCAAATAAAGAACATATTTTAAGCATATATGGGAGCACTAGTGGAAATGAGAATTTAGAAGCTGATTAAAAAAAAAATACAAGAGTAACTGTCCTCTCTTGTGAGGACATGAGGTCATCTGTGGATAAGAATAAACAAACATGACCTCCTACACGAATGTTTGCTTCGATTAGAAATTTAAAGTCGGACTCAATTCTTTTCCTACTTCCCCCTAGGATCCCAAAACTTCATAAATGTAGCCTCTCCCTCCAAAGAAGCCCAAGAACTTCAATCTGACCTCACATTTGGTAGATCTGGCAATGAAAATTATATGCAAAGCCAAATTCTGACAAGCATGCACCCTAATTAGGATATTCCCAAATATATTTCAAAATATCTGAATAGTTTTGACTTCAATTTAGAAACTATTCAATAAATCAGATCATCAGGACACCAGGTTACAAAGTTAGCCATTAATCTAATTTACAATTTAGTTAATAATGCCCTGTTATTATAAATCATTTAAATTACTCAAAATACTCAATTCAGACTAGCATTCTCAATTCATGGATATCCTTTAAAACCAAAAGAGCACAAAATTCCATAACTTGTTTCTGTATACTCTTTACAAGTTGCTCTATTACAGCACTGCAACTTCACGTTTTAACTATGTGAATTCAGTGCATGAACCCTAGGAATCCAATATATTCTGTATTGGCACTACTTCAAAGTCTATCCAAGTGGAAGGTTATTTTTTTAGATAGCTTTAAAATTAAAACTTTTTAAAACCCTCACAATCAAACACAAATCAAAATTTTAAATAGTATCTTCCTAAAATTAACACCAACACTAAAACTCCCAAAGTTCAGTAAAATAATAAATCACAAAAATTGAACAAACTCAATTTAAGAAAACATAATGGGAATTGGAGAATATAGCAGTTGTGGGGGGTGGGCTCCTGGCTTGTCCTTCTTACAATGTGTACAACTACAGTAAAGGTTTTATAGCAAGAGTGGCATTTATGTATGTTTCTCAAAATTGTTTCTGTAAGCGTATAATGCAGAAAAAAAAAAAAAGACTTAAAAGAAAAATGGAATGAATCGTATATCTACTGGATGACAAAGAAAATCAAAATGTTTGAGGAAACACAACTACATCAAATACTAACATGCACTACAATTAATCTGACAAACTGTACATGTCTAGTCATTTTTTCCAAACTTAGTGGTAAAAGATGTGAAACTTTTATTTCAATAAACAGATCAATCTCTATTTTGCCTGAGTTTCAAAAATTCCACTATGTTAGGAACAGCAAGCAGTCTTAAGTACTGCATCCATACATCATGGACTTCCTTGCAATAAAATGTTTTTTGTGTTTTTAACTGATCATAAACTCACAATCACGACAGGGAAAAATAACTTTTCCCAGGTCCATGTTCTGAATGGGGTTTTAGGTATAAAGAAGCAAAGCTTGCCAAAGAAAAAAAGAATCTCTGTAAGCATTAAAGCTTCGATGATACAGAAGCTCTTTGTATATATCCCACTTCTTATTACCAGGTTACTTTATTTTAGATGACCTCCACTGTGGTCCAGAAATATTAACTTTTAACAAGGCTCATGACCTAACTCACTAATGACTGCTATCTGCATAGCCACTTGCACAATCCATGTTTTCATCTTGGCTTCAACACAAAGTCTTGTTATTCTGTGGTTTTATTTTTACAGCAGTATTGAATGACCTATAGAATACCTCTCCCACTTCTTTCTGGAAGCCTGTATTAGAGAACAAGCAACAGACTTACTGACTACATTCCCCAGGCTTCTCCAGTAGGACTTAAACCCTTCAGCCAAGAAGGCCCTCTGACAAGCAGGTCTGGCCTGGGGAGATGGAGATGGAATTGGCCTCTGACAGTCCTATCAAGCAAGGCCCTCCGGACAACAGACCTAAGGAAAGCCAACCTAACTATTCTCACATCTGTCCTCTCCTTCTCAGGCCCATCAACACTCAGCCTCTGCAGGCACACTCAATAACCTAAGCTAACAAAGGAAGTTTCCCAAGAGAACTCCCCCGACAGTTACCTGCCTTACTTTACTTGCCTGTCATTGACTAGGCTCTCCAGGCAATTATAAAGGCGACAGAATTCTTACGACACAAGAATGTCCTCTTTGACTCAGAAGAGTGAGAGAGTATGTACAACAGAAGTGTAAAGCAATAAATTCTAATCAATGTTGCAAAAGATGCAGTTATATTGTAACACCAATCAGCTCAAACTAACTTCCAAAAACAGTTTTTAGGATAGGCTGGCTAACATTCAAAAACTGCCCATGTAAGTTCTTAGCTTACATTCTATTTAAAACATTTCTAGAGCAAGTAGGTACTATTATAGACAAAAAACAGTATATCTGGATCTAAACCTAAATGTGAAATTGGGTCCACAGACACACTCTTAACCATTTTTCCAAAGAAATATGTTTAAACGGCTTTACCATGCAGAGCTATGGCTTCCCGGAAGGGTTGCAAATCAGTCTCTACAGATGAGCTAGTTTCCGTTGAAGTAGCTCGGTTAGGGGACACTACAGTCAGTCTTGGGGGAGCTCTAGAATTTCGTGGTGGAGGAACCTTTCCACACAGGAAGCTGATCAAATCTTCTCTACGAATAGTTCTTCTGCGCTTTTTAACCCAAGCCAACACATCCTTATTGCGTCGCTGATAGCCAATCTGAATTCCAATATCAAAACTTCTCTGATGAGTATCCACGCTTTCTGTTAGAAAAAAAGAAGAAAAAGATATATGATCATCAGTAGAGCCAAGGTACCTTCCCTCCTACAGAAAACCATTTTACAAATTCACCAAAATGAGTATCATTAAGTAGGCGGCTCTTAAGTCTATCAGTAATCTAATTCCACTGAATTTCATTCATGTTTATAATGTTATATATGACATCTAATCACAACTGCCTAAATTCAGTAAACACATCACACAATCCTGGAACTTCTGTCTTGCTCTTTTAAAAAAAAAAATCAGATAAAGAAAGGAACTATTAGCGAAATTATTACCATTTCAATGTTTCCTTATAAAGCTAACTAAGCAACCTAGCTTATTTAACAATGCTGCTGCTGCTGCTACCAAGTCGCTTCAGTCTGTGCAACCTCAGAGATGGCAGCCCACCAGGCTCCCCCGTCCCTGGGATTCTCCAGGCAAAAACACTGGAGTGGGTTGCCATTTCCTTCTCCAGTGCATGAGAGTGAAAAGTGAAAGTGAAGTCACTCAGTTGTGTCCCACTGTTAGCGACCCCATGACTGCAGCCCACCAGGCTCCTCCGTTCATGGATTTTCCAGGCAAGAGGACTGGACTGGGGTGCCATTGCCTTCTCCGGTATTTAACAATGCTAACAATGGGTAAATCAATAAACGTTTATTGGTACTTTGCCCAGCTCCACCTGAGAAAAAAGGTGCATGAATACCTTGCACTACCGTCCCCTCAGTGCAACTGAGGCAGGCCCTGGGTGACCACCGCAGGATTCAAGAGCTGGAATTTCTGGTCCAGAGTCTGTGGGTCTTAACCACTAAGCTATATTGTCATCTCAGAAAAACAACTCTCAGGAAGTCTACCCAGGAGCATTCACATCCTTCAACAGATGACTGAACACTGGCCACAAGTCACACAGGTTGTGCTCTCCTTGCAAGTACTGTGTCACTTCGGATATGTACTCCTACTGACAGGTTCAGCATCAAGAACTGGACACTAAAAGCAGGAGCAGGGCTTCCAGGTGGCGCAGTGGTCAAGAATCCACCTGCCAATGCAGGAGATGCAAGACATGGGTTCAATCCCTGAGTTAGAAGATCCCCTAGAGGAGGAAATGGTAACCCGCTCCAGCATTCTGGCCTGGGAAATCCCATGGATAGAGCCAGAGGAAATCCCACGAGAGAGGACAGGGGTCACAAAGAGCCGGACATGACTGAACACACACACACACCCCGTAGCAAATATTTTAAAAATTTAAGGGAAAACTACTACTGACTGACTAGTCACCAAAACCAAATAGCACTGTGGAAACAAAAAGCCACACTCATTTCCCTAGGAATGTTTTCATTCTGCTTCCAGTTCCCAACAGTTTTCTCTAACTTCTAACCATTCCCAAAAGACCCTGTCCTAAAACCTCTCGGACTGGTCTCCTCACCTCCCGGTAGATACTGCTCCCTGTACATACACTGAACCCAAATTTTCAGTAAGATGAGGCTTGTCCCTAAACAAAAAAGAGAAAACCATGATGCCTGCCCTTTAGTAGTGGCTTTACAGTTGAAAGAAAAATACCTGGGAATTTAAGTTACTGCAATTTATTTTTAGTTGAGCTGTTATGTTAGCAGAAAAATCACTAATACATCTTTAATGACATTAAAGAAGATGGTTCCTTTCCCCAAGTACGAATTCTCATTTAACACACAGAATCATTCCTCTATTACTTTTCCTGGCTTTGATTTTAATTCTATCTGCTACATCTAAAGTAGATGCTGAAAGGATAAGCAAACCAGTGAATAAAGAAAGAGCTGTGTCCCAAGAAAAGTAACAATCCAAACATCACAGAGGCTCCCAAGCTGCTTGAATTTGCATTATTAAAAAAGATGGAGACTTCCCTGGTGGTCCAGGGGGTTAATCCTCTGGGTTCCCAATGCAAGGGGCCTGGAGTTCAATCCCTGGTTGGAGAACTAGATAGATCCCACATGCCACAACTAAGACCCTGCACAGCCAAATAATATATTTTTTAAAAAGCAACAGGGTAGCACAAACAGAACTTTATAATAAGGCCTATTCTTTAGCAGATGATCAGTTCTTGATGCTAAGAAAAACGGAACAAGTTGGTCATGCGAGTACTCTAGAAAATAATAGATTCCATCACAGCTTTCTAATTTTACAGATATAAATGCTACTCCTGAATGACTTCTCCAGTGTCTCACTACCAGTGTGCCCAAGTTACAGTGCGAATCAATGCATTCTGATTTCTCATTTTAACATCAACAAAACAAAGCATGAACCCCATTTTAAAAGTGAATAGCATTTAAGAGGATTAGTGCCTTCCCATGTCTTAGAGATGTAGATTAAGCCAACCTTTAGATAAAGGGTGGATAATCTCTAAGATGACCTTGTAAGGCTGCAGGGTGTAGACCCTAAGTGACTTCTAAGAGGAATTAAGTTATGGACTAAACTAACCCCACCCCATGGGACCACAAAAATGAGCGTGGCTGTCCAGTGTGATGCATTTACAAGAAAGCAGGTTTCTACAAACCTGCCCTATCTGACAGCACTGTTGTAATCCAGCTCTTAACCAGAGAAGTTTCTGTTTCCAAAGAATGACCTGAGAAATTTTAATTTTTCGAGAACCAAATGGGGGTAAGCCCAGAACTGGAAGTACTAGGGAAAAAGTTGAAAGCATGAAAGGGGTACAAGACAGAAGTCTGAAGCAAGCACGGACAGCACAAAGTAAGATGAACCAGGCATGTAAATGTACACCTGACGAAACAGACAGCAAAGCTGAACCTGATACAAAACTCAAGAGCCAAAGGAAGGCACCACGTGAGGCGGCTCAAGAAAAAAAAAACAAAAACCTGACAATCTTGGGAATAAAGAGCTGTGATTTGTTTTGATTTGAACACATGAGGAAATCCCAAAAGTCAGATCTGCAAAGGGCTGATGCTTTAATCACAGAGTTGAACAAAGCTGGAAAACTCAATATTCATAGTTTTAAAAGCAGTTATGTAACAAGCTGTGAACCTCTTAAAATACTGACCAATCATTTCATCTTCAAAAGTTCTGCACAAGTCTCAACATCAGAACCAACCAAGAATACACTAAGCACTTTGTAAGCAGATTCTTACAGACTAAGAGGTACAGGAGGAGAAAAGCAGACTGAACATTAATGTCTTCAGGTACATGCTTTTGCACTGTCTGGGCATAAACTTGCTCTTATACCATTACAGCATATCCTGAAAGCCAAAGCCAAACACTGCCACATAAATTTAACCCAATCTCCGTCATTTCCTTAAACCAAGAATACCATGCTGACACTATAGTTCTTTACAGTTCTTTAACACCATAAAGAAGGCTGAGAGTTAAAGAATTCGAACTGTGGTGATGGAGAAGACACTTGAGGGTCCTGTGGACTGCAAGGAGATCAAACCAGTCAATACTAAAAGAAATCAACCCTGAATATTCGTTGGAAGGACTGATGTTGAAGCTACAATAATACTTTGGTCACCGAATGCAAAGAGCCAACTCATTGGAAAAGACCCCGATGCTGGGAAAGATTGAAGGCAAAAGGTGAGAAGAGGACAGCAGAGATGAGATGGTTGGATGGCATCACTGACTCAATGGACGTGAGTCTGCACAGAGTCCAAGAATAGTGGGAGGAGAGAGGAGCCTGGATTCTTGCAGTCCATGGGATGGAACAATCAGACAGGACTTAGCAACTGAACAAATGTTCAAGAATTTTGAAGAGTTACTTGGTTGAAAATGAAACCTTCCTATCACATTCTGAACTAAGCAGAAGAGATAAAATGCTTACTGGAGAATCTTAGGTCTAACTAGACTTGATTTTTAATCACAGGTTACTTTAGGGTCTAGTAGGATAATAAACACTCAAGATGGCCTCCAGAAAGCTCTCGGCCAAAGACTGCTTTGAATGCATCTGAACTCTGTCAACTAGACCACCAAGTTCTAGAAGTGCAGAGCACAGAAAGCTGTGGGACAGTCTTGTGTCCAACACTATTTTACTGATGCCAAAGCCACTGCAGCAAACAGCCGTATGTGTGAAGGTTAGGAAAAGCCCAAGGGCATCAAAATGTCAATTTAACCTCTAATCACAACTCATTCATTTCCTTACTCAAAACAAACTGATTCATACAAGAAACAGTAGACATCTTTGCTTCATATTGAAAAAAAGTTTTATATTAAGTAGCTGAAGTAATAGCTAAAGTGATAGTGGAAGAGAGGGAAGCCTGGCATGCTACCGTCCATGGGGTCGGAAAGAGTCGGACACGACTTACGGACTGAACAACCCAAATAGCTGACATTGAACTCAAAGAATTTTTATTAGTCTCATTTTTCCATCACTGGCAAGGGATAGCAGGCAAAGGATCCATGATTTCTGAGACGAAGACCAAATGCAAAACTTTGTTACATGAAACAGACATAATCAGATTTCATGTATGAGTTAACCAAAGCAGATATCCCAATTTCATAAACAAGGAATTGGAACTGAGGCTCAAAGAGCCTTGCCCAAAGTTAGACAGCAAAAGCTCTTTCTACAACAGATTTCTTCCTCAACAAGAGAAGCCATCTTCCATTTCTTTCGGGGACCTACAAACCAGAAAATCAGATAGACCAAAGTGCATTTCCAAGGAATACTAACAACTACAAACATTTGAACTTAGAATTAAATCTGCACTAACCAACCACTCTGCTCTAGGAAAAAAAAAATGTATATATATAACATGTTTCATTAGAAATAATTTTAGTCATGTCAAAAAAAGTTTTTCAATTGTTTTAAGGAAGTAGTTTCTATACATTCTGTAACACAGTATCCAAAATAAACCCCAACTTCTAGGTAACTTATGAACTGACTTAAATCCTTGCCTAGCATGACTGGCAGGACTCAGGGAGGATGCGAGCGGCCGCCTGCCTGCCATCCAGTCTGTGTCTTCCCTCTCCTAAAGGTATTCCAAGTCTCTGGCTAGCTCTGGGGAAAGCTTTCTCCACATTCGCTCAAATGATGAAACGTTTGGTTTAGTCTCAAATCTGTACAACCCCAAAACCGTATGATTTTTCAGGCCAGAATACTGGAGTGGGTTACCGTTTCCTTCTCCAGGGGCTCGTGTATTGAAACTAGCCTAATGACAAAGCCCAGAGGGACAGGCCCACACATGGGAGGAGAAGCGCTGCAGAGGAGGGAAGGCTGAGCCACTGGGTTCAGTCAATCCCATCCTCAGGCTTCAAGCTAGAGAGCAGCCAATCCGTGTCCAGCCTGACTTTTATCTTCTGTCTCTGCAGCCAAAACCTTTTACAGAGAAGATACACTAAGAAACCGATTTGTCTTCGGTAAAACTTCACAGATAAAACTTCACAGATAAACAATAATGGTAATGTCGGAGGCTGCTGCTTAATGAGACTCTGGGTATTCAATCTTAATCCATACTAAAATGTTTTGAACACTCTCAAAGAAAAAGTGAAGTCACTCAGTCCTGTCAGATTCTTTGCAATCCCATGGACTGTAGTCTGGCAGGCTCCTCCAGGCCAGAGTACTGGAGTGGGTTGCCATTTCCTTCTCCAGGGGATCTTCCTGACCCAGGGATCAAANTCAGTCCTGTCAGATTCTTTGCAATCCCATGGACTGTAGTCTGGCAGGTTCCTCCAGGCCAGAGTACTGGAGTGGGTTGCCATTTCCTTCTCCAGGGGATCTTCCTGACCCAGGGATCAAACCCAGGTCTCCCGCATTGCAGGCACTCTTTACCATCTGGGCCACCAGGGAAGCCCCAACAGTCTCAAAACGCGATGGTTTTCTGTAGCAAGAGAGTTACAAACCAACCGCAAGGTCAGAACATAAGCTCAAACTTCAGTATCTGCCTGCAGGTAGATTATACTTTCTCTGACCAGTTATTTAAACACCTCTCATCCACAAATTTTTAGTACGTTCTGTTCACTTCAGCTCACATACAAACCCAAGAGGGTCACTCTGAAGTGAGAACAACATACCATAGAGGATCTGGCATCAAGATGTCTCAAAACTAAGGACATTAAAGGGCATCCTATCGTTTTTCTCCCCTGTAAATTTTATTTACATTTAGTATTTTAGGGAAAGATGAAGACACGCCACAAAAGTTATTCCAACAGAAGGAAATTTCTTCCCTTCATGTTAAGCACAGCCCACAGCCAGAAACATTATCTGAAAAACAGGAATAACATATAGTCTGTGACCAACAACACAGTACTCGCTTGAAGACTCACTACATGCCATACTAAGAGCTTGGTTGCTAAGCTGTGGGTACTTAAACCTATTTCAAATTGAGAAAATGAAGGCACGTTATAGTCAAATAGTTTTTGTTCCATTATCTGTCTCCAGGGTCATACAAAAAGAACAGTCTAAACTCTGAACTAGAGGCATCATGGGGAAGACTCCATGATAATGATGTCCTGGCCTGCAAGCGCTGCTAGATTCACACCTTGAGGACAAAAGCTGTGCAAGAGGAAAACCACAAACCTCTTTAATATAAACAATATCATAAGATCTCAACATATATGGTAGAAGTCAGCGTGCAACTCAAGTTTCAGACACAGTTTTAAAATGTAGACAACTTAACAGAAGACAAAAATCAGAAAAGACGTGACAAAGCTGAGCAGTAAGAGAGAGAAGGGTGAGAAGCGGTGAAGGCCAGCACTGACTCGCAGGTGGCCGCTGCAGAGCCAGCGGAGCGCAGTGCCCACCTCCGATGACCAGGAGGCTCCACAGGACAGCTCTGTCCTCCAGGAAACGACCACTGCCGTCAGCCTCTACTGACAGTAGAAGCAATTTCGAACTAATGAGTCAGGAGAAAGATCGAAACCAGTCAGCCAAGGAAACTGGAAGTGGATTTAAGAGGCAAACAGGCTTGACCAAGCAGTTCTCAGGTAAGCATCAACCTGGACCAAATTAAAAACCTTAACTCCCTTTTAGTTGTAGGTATCAAAAAAAACTGTACTAAGCCAGGGACACAACCCCACTGAATATTTAACAAACAGCAGTTAAACTTACCAAGTCAAAGTAAAAACCACCAGTCATCAGAATGTTTTTCCCTTTTCATCCTTCCAAGGATGCCCATGTCTGACCTAACTTAGCATGTGAAGTGGGAAGAAGCCATGCACTCCACTTCGCTGAGTTCCGTCCACACTGAGGACGCCCCAACTCACTCTCCTCCAAGTCTCCAGCCACATGTAACCAAGCCAACTGAACGTTCCACGTTTCAAAACCACACAGGCAATCAAAAGGGGCCCTCGGCTAGACTTTTACCTCATTCTGACTTTCCTAAGCACTCACTGTAGCTGTTATCAAGAAGCTAGTGAAAGTGCCAACCTCTCTCCAGGATGGGTGAGGCAAAATGAGCCATTTTTAGCTTGTAAGATAAGCGCTTAATCACACAAAGTACAAGAGCACTGTCCACTTACAGGGATCCCTTAAAACCATCTGCCCACCCACCTCCCTCCTGGAAATTACATTTAGATAATGAATCAGAACTGTTGACTAAATTTACCACTACTTACAGCTGCATGTACTGTGACACTACCTTGCTAATTTTATTGATTCTATTTAAAAAGTGCTCAATTATTAATACAACTGCATTCTTGTTCTCTGAAGACCACACCCTGAAAAGGAGGAAGATGAGGATCTGCAGAGCTCATCCACACTTTCCTTGAATCAACTAAACATAATAATACTGCTACACAACCAAATTCCACAAACCACAATTAACCGCTCCTCAGGTAAAAGAGGATGGTAAAGGGGGATGTATTTCATTTTACAGAAATAGGATAAAAAATAAAACTAAGGCTGAATGGACAATCTAGCATATACAATGATGCAAGAATTTCATGTTTGTTTAAAAAGGAATTTAATGTCTTTCATCAAGTTTTCTGAACAAAGAAAACACTGTTAAGAAGCATTTTCAAATCAAGTAAATTAGGGATTATTTCAGAGTTCAGCTTCTGAGTCCATTTTTTTAATATGAAGAATTAACACTAAAAAAACTGCCAGCTATAGCCCTAAGAAGATACATTCCAGGAGCACACCAACAGCACCAAAATCGTANAAAACACTGTTAAGAAGCATTTTCAAATCAAGTAAATTAGGGATTATTTCAGAGTTCAGCTTCTGAGTCCATTTTTTTAATATGAAGAATTAACACTAAAAAAACTGCCAGCTATAGCCCTAAGAAGATACATTCCAGGAGCACACCAACAGCACCAAAATCGTAGAACATTCATTATCTGTGTATGCCCTCCCTAGTCAAAGAGCCTGGCACATAAAAAGGACTTAAACTAAAAAACAACTGCTAAAACTCAGTGGATACACTGTGACACTTCCACACCACAGAATGCTAGTCAGGAGGGGTGGGGGGTGGGGGGCACTGAACTGTTAATATCATGGAAAGTGGAAGAAGCCAGTCACAGAAGGCTCCACACTACACGGTTCTATTTGCCCAATTAAAGAAACCCAAAAACCATACATACAACAATCAAATCAGTACTTGCCAGAAGCAAGGTTGAGGGGATAAATATATCCTGTTTACTAACAAAGTGGTTGTCAAATTCAACTTACACATCTTACAAGAATAATCTTTACTGTATGTAAATTATACTTCCAGAAACTAGAATTTTCCAAGAAACGAGCTCCAAGAATTATTTCAAAATTTCCTGTTTTGGTGAAACCTAGAGCAATGCCAGAGAACGTTCAAAACCCTCAAATAGTAATGGATGCTCAAAGTCAAACTTTAAGCAAATCAGCTACATAAAATCAAAGTTGACCACTGGGACACCATTTAATCATTTCCCTTTTCTCAGTAAGCCTGTACCATTAGTTCATTATTCCCTGAAATTAACATTCCATTCACCAGTCTAATCTTACATTCTCAAATTACCATCCCAAAAAACTGCACATCAACCCAGGAAATACAAAATAAAGGACGTTTTTCCCTAAAGAGTACTATCTTAATTTGCTCATTCTTACACAAGAATGAAAATCTGGATCAAGTCTGCTCCACAGCCTGTTTCAACCTATTTTGATAATTCTGAAATGCACAAAGCTCTATTGCAATTATCAGCAGTTTCTGGCCGTTTAAAAGCATTTAATTACATTTTTACTAAGATTAACACTCAAATTCAATTCCTTTTTCCACAAAAACCTTGCCAAAAATCAAACCCAAATTTCCAAATCTTCAAAAATCGAGTAATACACAAAATCTAAACCCACTGTTACTGAGACTGCAATGGGCAAGAATATTCAGGCACATATTGGGGGAGGCGGGATTAACTGCATAAAGGCACTACCAAAAAAACACTAATCAACTCAAACAGATCACATTTCCTACCTACAGTGAGATGTCAAATAGAAAGTAGCTCTGAAAGCAAATATCTGATGCAGTTGCTAGGAAATAACAGCTTGTTCACGTGAGCACAGATTATTCCAACTGGCTTGTTTTCCAATGCACCTAAACGCAGGGCCTGCAGGAAACTGCCTTCCACGAGATCCTTTTCCAAAAACAAGTGTCCCTCCCACCTCTGTCCTTGAGACAAACTCTTCTTCCCCAGATGCCCAAACAGCACGTCTGGCCGGCTGGAGTGCTGGCCCTCTCAACTTGGCCACTACTGCCATCTGGGACCTGGGGTAGGGATTGGTAGGCNCTGGTAGAGGTGGGGTGAAGAATGAAGTGACAGAAGGCTTGCTAAACGGGTATTGTTTATTAAGGCTTGTATTCTTCTAGAGAAAGTTATCCGATGTCGTCCGAGACTCCGCACAGGCGGTAACGGTTCAAAGAAAGTGACACATTCTAAATACAAGTCTAAATAAAACAGTTTGCACTGTGACTCGGAGGGCCTGTCGAGCACACAGTTTTCAGAAGCACCTGCACTCTGCATGGGAGGCCCTTTGCTCGAATTGTGTGCGATGAGCGTGAGGCAGGCGTGCACACCACGTTCCTGCTCTGACTCCCATGGCGAGTTTTTCAGTGGCCCCTCATTCCACAAAACATGACAGCAAATTAAGTTTCTAAAAGATTTTTTTGTTTTAGCCATTCAACAGGATAAAAGAAACTATAGACCCCACACACTGAACTTTACGACCGGCAGCATCATCCATCACACCCCTCTGGACTACCAGATCTCACGTTTAAAGCTCAGTATTATTGGTATAAAAACGTGGAATAGCTCGAGGACTCTCCAGTGAAGAAAAGGGGGAAGTAAAACAGTCTGCACACAGAAGGAAAACCTCCGCGCCCGGCCTGTGGTCACTTCTGACCAGGAACGCAGCAGACCCCAGACGCACACGGAGGCAGGAGGCAGGTGCTCCAAGGAGAGAGCAGGTTCACCAAACTTTCTGAAAAACTGAAATTTATCCTTCTGCCTAGTAGATGTCAAATGGGCAGATGAGCATCTCAGACAGATAACAGAAGAAAAGGCAAAGCAGCCGAACAAGTCGGTCATCAGCCTATGGACTTCAGCATCCTGAAGGGAAGCAAATTTAAAACACAGCACGCAAAACGGCAGACAACTCATGGTGTCTTATGTTCAGTATTAAAGCAAAAAGGGTGAGAGACAAAAGGTCTCACATAAAGATGTTAAATGACTGTGAATATAAGAATAGGAACATAATGTTCCCCCAAAATAATAAATCTTTGGGATGAATTAAGTTTTTGTTTTTAAGGATAGTTACATTTCGCGTTAGGTCAGTGTGATTGTTAAGCTGACAAAAACATAGTTCTTTATTAGTGAGTTCTACGATACTATATGATACATAGAAAAAATACAAATGAATGCAGATTCATCTGGTGAACATAAACTACAAAGGACATAAAGATTTGAGCAGGCGAGCACTGCAAGAGGCCAGCAGAGCCGCCGCCAGGAGACAGCACCAGGCACACGCCCTCCAGCCGCGCAGCCCCACGTCAGATGGCACGAGAGCCTGCTTGCTGAACCTCACTGCTTGCTTCGACTCTGCCGTTCCTGTAAGGAAAGGGGAGAGTGTTACACACGGGCCACTGCGCACACAGACAACCTGCCTCCAAGTCCAGGTGCTGTGGCCAGATCTGGACCCTGCTCCCTGCTTGGCCACCACCCACAGCAGCTCCAAGCTTCGGGGTCCTGGTCACGTGGGCTGGGCACCTGAGAACTGCCGACATGCGGTGAAACCTGGGCAGGGAAAGCTCCTCTGGCCACTTTGCTTTCTACTGCCCACAGGACTATCTTTCCCAGGGCGGGTGTGTGAGCAGGCTGTGAGCACAGTTCCAGCCCTCCACGTCCCCACATCTGCCCACCTGCTGAAAGCCATCCCAGCCTCTCCTTACGATATGCCACTTGACTCGACTGCAAATGTGGCAACGTTCCCCTCCCCACCACTGCCCATCTTGATAGGATGAAGCTGGGAAAGGACCCTGCTGGGCAGAGGCTGGTCAATGACACAACACCCAAACAATCAAGAGTCACTACACATGTACAGTAAAATGCAGTAAAAACACTCTCTTTTGCTAAAACCGACCTCACGTACCTTCAGGTTAACAAGACCCCAAATCCCTGGTCCCCCATGTCGTCACCCAGGGCTGGTCAACCGCAGGAGCACCTGCTATACTTTTCATACTGTGCCCTTGTCCCGAAAAAGCCCCAAAGTATGTGGGTGAGCAGGCAGACTGGTGGACAGCTACGACTCCGCAATTAGCTGCCTCCCCAGCCTGAACTCTGACCTGGAGACGCTAGGAGTTGTGTGTCCTGCACCCTCCTAGAAGGAGACCAGTTCCTGCCCCTCCTAGACAGCAAGGCCAGACTCTCTTCCGAGTTCAAAGTGGCTGCGGCTGAAGTGATGCTGACAAGGGCGGGCTCCTCCCACAGCCCTGACTCCTTCTAACCATGACAACGACCGTCACACCTTGAGACCGGAACAGCCCCTTCTCAGACCAAGCCCAACAGAGGCCGATCGCTGCCTCCTCAGCAGAGGCTCCATCCTGACCCTCCATCTCTGCCCAGATTTCCATGGAGTCGCTATGTCTGCAGAGCTGACCGCGGGCCACAGCCAGTCTGGTCGTATGAGGAACTCTCTAGCTTGATTCTGTCACTTAAAACCTGCACTATTTTAAGTGCCCTAGGGAGTAGCCATCTCTAGATTTAAAGCCCAAAGGCTTGCATGCCTGGGTCTGATCCAGCTGCCATGAGACCAGGTGCTTCCCAACAAAGCCAGCCCGGTTTCAGATGGATAGCTGAGGTGTAGGACAGCGGCATGCCTGCCAAACGGCAAGTGCATCTTTCCTTTCAACACAGCACGTCTCTAAGCATCACAATCATTTCAAACACCAGCTGATAAACAAAGACTACCCGAGAATCTCCAGGGTGGGCTTCCTGATGGTGGTGGCCCCACCAGCAAGCTCAGAGGTTACAAGGGAGCTGCTTCCACCCTCATCTCGGTCACATCTTTTTTAAGGACACACCCAATTCCTGCCAGGAAATCAGCGCCAGCTGCCAACTCCAGGAGGAACCACAGAGACAAGTGTCCT